>JAVYIG010000176.1:0-600000 GCA_035222895.1 Strongylocentrotus droebachiensis | reverse complement strand
AATGATAAATAAGACGAAGAACAAGATAGTGATATAAATTACAATGGCAATTTATGAGAGCATTTGGGATAGGAAGAACGGAGGGATTCCGTATATGAAAGCCTCCCCCTCAACGCACAGTTACAAGAATTTAAAAAAGAGGGGAAAAATGACCGGACAGAATAGTTAACTAACTTAAAATGTGTTTGTATAGCTTTCAAAGGTAATGACAACTGATTAAAATGTAATGTTTTATTTTGCCAATATGTCAGTTGTACAAAAGGTTCATTTCGAATTGTTAATTGTTAATATATTTAATTTAAGTAGTTACGTATGCTATGTAACCAGGATTAAGACATATCTAGTTAGCAATTAACTCACTATCTTATAGGATATCTTGTTTATCTATATATTATATACTAGTATGCCGTAGGGGTCCTATGAACCTATGATTAAACCAAATCAAAACAGTAGAAGAAAGGTAATTCCAAAATTTGCCTTACACAGAAAGCGCCCTCAAAAAGAAAAAACAAACTGTTACACAAATCAGTGACAATGGCCCGAATTCACAAAGCAAGGTTTGAGCTCAGACCAAGGTTTGAGCTCAAACCTCCTTTTGTTATTTACAAACTGTAAATAACAAAAGGAGGTTTGGCGAAACAAAAGGAGGTTTGAGCTTAAACCTTGGTCTGAGCTCAAACCTTGCTTTGTGAATTCGGGCCATTATGACTTCGTTTATGAACTTGATGATAAGCCGTTTTTATATAAGCAATTTATAAATATACATGTACTTGTTTTTGCGAGTTGGATTAGCAATAACATTTTGTAAGTCTTCTCAGTTTACCTCTATAATGTTTCTTTATAGGAAAACATATATGAAACGTGCAACTAATTAATGTCTGGCCGAGGTAGGAATGTATGTTTTATTTCGCGTTTCGTTATGTTTAGAATGTAGGGGATTAGAGTATTTCTCAAATAACAGCTTACCTAATTAAACTTTTTAGGCACCTACAAAATTAAGAAAGGCAGAGAAGTGTTTAACCCACCAAAAAAAAAAAAAAAAAGTGGGAAAGAAAGAGAGTGATTGAGATAATATATAGAGATAAGGAAAGAGAGAGGGGAGAGAGAAAGAGAGAGAGTGAGAAAGAGAGAGAGAGAAAGGATTTAGAGGGAAGAGAGAAGAGATGGAGCGAGAGATAATACAGTGCGTCCCAGAAAAAACGAAACCGAGAAGTATCGATGTTTTATCATAACTTAATCACAACCATAATTAATGAATGATACATATTTGGAAAGCTTAGAGTCTCCTCTTTCAGTTGATGCTATTCAGATGATGCACATTTCACGCATGAGTGATTCAAAGCAATTTGAAGGAAGGAAACCAAAAAGACATTTGGCGGGCGGTATCTGAATTTCGAAGAAAAATTCACATTTCTAGAAAGTTGAGTTTCTGCCCTTTCATATGACACCTCAATCAGGAAAAATGAGCGAGGAATAACAAAGTTCTGTTTGTTTAAAGTAGCCCTTACATTTTCATAATTTTAACAAACGAATTCGTTTTCACTGGGTGCTTGCCGTAGCAAAAAGCAGATTTGACAAAAGACTTAACTCCGTTTCGTTGACAATCAGCCATGCATGAAGACTCTCGTCTACGGCTGATTGTCAACGAAACGGAGTTAAGTCTTTTGTTAATTTCGTTTATTGATACGGCAGGCAGCCAGTGAAAACGAATTCGTTTAATAAAATTATGGAAATGCAAGCACTACTTTAAACAAACAGAACTTTGTCATTCCTAGCTCATTTTTCCTGATTGAGGTGTCATATGAAAGGGCAGAAACTCAACTTTCTAGAAATGTGAATTTTTCTTCGAAATTCAGATACCGCCCGCCAAATGTCTTTTTGGTTTCCTTCCTTCAAATTGCTTTGAATCACTCATGCGTGAAATATGCATCATCTGAGTAGCATCACATGAAAGATGAGACTCTAAGCTTTCCAAAAATGTATCATTCATTAATTATTGTTGTGATTAAGTTAGGATAGAACATCGATACTTCTCGGTTTCGTTTTTTCTGGGACGCACTGTAGAAAGAGAGAAAAAATTAGAGAGTGAAAGAGAGAGCGAGAAGAGAGAGAGAGAGAGAGAGAGTGGGGGGGGGGGGGGGGCGGGGAGAGGGAGGTCAACAAAAAATCTGTGATATTCTTCATCGTTTGCTTCTTATACATTTTGAAGAAAACAATTTTATTGTGTTTTAAATTTTCGTCGCAAATACAGAACAAACAAGAAAGAGACACCCGATTAAAACAAGGAAACGATTTCAAAATTGTTCTTAAAAAAAAGGGAAGTAAGCGAAATTGATACGAGAAATTTGTATTCTTGTTAATCAACCCTACTCTACAATTACTAAAAGGACAACTTACTGTCCGATTAGATTACTCCGTTTTTATATTATCTGCTACTGGGATAATTGTCCGAAAATAGGTGTTCTAGAAAATATTCGGGAAGGTGCCCAATTAAGGGAGTTGACTAGGATAGTTGTTCAGGTTATTATTATGTCCAAGAGGGGGTGGTTGTCCCGTGTATTATTTTGTCCAGAGTAACTGCCCTAGGTTATATTATGTCCAAGAGGGGAGGTTGTCCAGTGTAGTTATCCAGTGAAGTTGTCCTGAGTAACTGCCCTAGGTTAGATGTCCTAGAGAGATGGTTGTCCACTTGTCCAGTGTAATTGTCCGGAGTAACTGCCCTAGGTTAGATGTCCTAAAGGGGTGCTTGCCCCTTATGTGTCTAGAGTAATTGCCCTAGGGTAGATGTCCTAGAGGGTGGTTGTCCAGTCTAATTGTCCGAAATAGTTGTCCGATGATAGTTGTGTTAGTTCATGTTCTGCTGTACATGCCCGAGGAATTCGACTAGGGTAGTTATCCGGGAGTGATCGCCCTATAAGGTAGATGTCCTAAAGGGGTGGTTGTCGAGTGAAGTTGTCCTGGAGTGATTTCCATATGGTAGATGTCCTAGAGGGGAGGTTGTCCAGTGTAGTTGTCCGGAGAGATGTCGGGGTAATTCTCCTAGGAGATGTGTTAGGCAGTTAGTTGTCCGAATTAGATGTCCTGGAATAGTTGATTTTCACTCCTCTGTAATAGAGAGTAGATTCATTCATTCATCCATTATCCATCCATCCATATTTACATTCATTCATTTTTTGTCATCTGTTCATTCGTTCATTCATTCATTCAGCCAGTCAGTTAGTCAGTCGGCCATTAATTATACGCTCTTCAAAAATAATCACACGAACAATCAAACAAAGATCTTCAAGGTATTGTAAAACACTGTAGAAGTGCGATCTCTGGAAGGAGTTCTAGATTCACTTGGCAGTTTTATACCGAAGGTCAACGGTAGAGGGGGCTGGCTTACCCATTTTAGTGCCTGATTTTTTCTTTCTTTTCCGCTTGTTGTTTGCAGTTTCCAAGAAAATGTTTCCGCCATAATTATCATGACAACATATCTATTCCATTACATAGCTATTCCTCGTGGGCTCACTATTGCACCTTGTGTTTCGTCGGAAGGAATCTCATAACTATAGTAACCACCACAAAGACAATGGTGCTTGTTTACCAAATTAATGCAAACCTCGTGGATTAGATAAAACATATTATTTCTATAGTGGTCTAAAACCAAGTCGGATATGAATTTGTATTCAAATAGAAGTGAACGGTTTAGTGGGTTTTTCTTCTTCTGTTTCTTTCTGTGTTTCTTTGTTTGTAATTAATACAAATGATTGCAAACAATTTCTCTTTGAATATTTGTTTCTCTCTTTTGAGTATTCTTTGTTTGTCTATATTTGAAGGTACATCGAATCATCAAAACCTACCTGAATATTGTAACTTTTCATCCATTGTAATTATATTCATCGGGCGAACCTGGGAACGTGTATTTTACAATAATGCCCGGATGAAACTAGATTTAACTAAAGACAAATTATTTCTCCAAAATGTACTCATTTCAAAGCGTTTTGGTTAGGAAAGGGTTCTTATTAAAGTAGGCCTTTTATGTATATTCTTATTATTAGAAACTGAGAAATATTATTTTCTACTTCTTTGACTTTTACCTATACACTATGCATTACCTGATTTACGTTTTAAAATCATAGGAGGAGAGTGAGGAAGGGGAGGGGGGGGGGGGGAGGGAGAGATGCCTCAAATATTGCTTTGTTTAATTCATACGTGCGGGCATTAAGACGCCGAGTACGAGATGTCTGAAAAATAGACGAAGGGAAGATCATCTTATATTGTTGATTAAAACTGTTTATGCCGCAATTAAACTTTTTCTATCCGGAAATACCCAGAGGGTCCTTTTAACAAAATCACTGAAAAGCGATGAACAAGTGGCGCGACGCCGCTCATCTATCGCGCATCTCATGGTTCATACCTGCGGGCTATTTCTTTCTTTCTCTCGCTTTGTTCTCAAACATGCCAAAAGACAAAACATTAATTGATCTTTATGGATGCGATTCAATTCATCCAAACTAAATTAAACCATAGTTGTGGCTTCTTGACTATAGCGCATTATGCCCGTCATATGCCGCGCCTTGAAACTGTTGGCCCCTAAAAAAAATTATTACCCGTTTACAAACAAATATTTAGCGTTCTAGCATGGGTGGATAGTGGTAAATGTTAATTAGTGTCGTCAAAGGACGTTAGTGCCCGGCTAGGATTCGAATCCTCAACCATTGGTTTTGTAACTCCTTGGTTTCATAGTCCAGTGAATCAGCCACTGTATATCACGACACCTCCAAACAAAAACAAAACAAAACAAAATCGAATATATTTTATTATTCCTTTCGTATTGATATAACTTTTCCTCTTCCTCTTCATTTAATTTTCCCCATGGTTTTTTTTCCTTAAAAATGATCAAAATTATCTATCTCTTAAATTATTGATTTGTTTATTCATGCATTCATTCATTAGTCGAAAAAGGTCACGTTTTCCTACTTCAAAAAATAAATGACAACTTGTTTAATTCTTTTCTATCTTCTGATTCGTCTCCCTATTCTCTGCTTCTCCGACTCCTTTTATTTGTCTTTTCTTTTACCTTGTTTTCCTCTTCTTCTCCCCTTTTAAAAATATTTTATTCGTCTGCTTTCTTTATTCTTGCTCTCTTTTTCCTCCACAACCTTCCCTTCTTTTTCATCCTTTTATCGTCCTTCCCCTTCACTTCGTTTTACCTTCCTTCTCTTCTTTTCTCCTGCAACATCAGCTCAGCTCTGAATGTTATGTCCAAAGCTTTTGCACGCCAATCAAACCATCAAGCAACGAGTCACTTTCGCCTGACCAACGCTTGTCACAAAATACGGAATCAGACTAGCATTTGATCTATAAGCATGGCTGTATTTTGACCCATCCCATTGTCCGTGGGCCTTTGTCCGGCAAGGTAGGCCGAACAATGTCCCTTCCCCCGCCCGTCTGGCACCCGCGCGGCGGGGGAACCCCTCGGCTTAAGTCCTCGTGAGATCGCTACCCCCGCGCGAGCCGACAATTGACTTCTCCAACTCTTTGACAGCAGTCATCGCTTCCCTGCCCCAGCCCTTTGTATCTCATAACCGCTAAGCCGGCAAATGAAAGGTAAATTACGCGAATTGTTGTTTTAGATTCTTCTCTTTTCTTCTCTTGCTTTATTCTTGGAGGAAATAAGGTGTGTTGCTGAACACCGTTATTCTTGTCAGTGAAAGTGCCATGTTCTTTTCACGTTTGAGTGACGTGTGAGGCCATTCACATGGCATTGCAAGTCGTACCACCGAAGCAGGTTAAAGGGAAAGTCCACCCCAGGATTTTTTTTAGCTGACGATATAGACCTAATAATACCATGAAGAATGATACAAGTCTCATTAAAATCCATGATCACATAACGAAGATATATCGACTTTTTTATCGAAAATCAGCCGCCCCCCAAATGCAAATGCGTTACATGGGCATGAAACGATCGCATTGTGACGTATGTTGCGAGCTGCCTTCTTATTTCGCAGACATTCACTTTCGCTCGCGGTACACTGTTATCGCACTGACACGACGAATCATGAATGAAAGCGAAAGTGAATGTCTGCGAAATAAGAAGGCAGCTCGCAACATACGTCACAATTTCGATACTATCGGTTATTTTTTGGCGATCGTTTCATGCCCATGTAACGCATTTGCATTTGGGGGGCGGCTGATTTTCGATAAAAAAGTCGATATATCTTCGTTATGTGATCATGGATTTTAATGAGACTTGTATCATTCTTCATGGTATTATTAGGTCTATATCGTCAGCTAAAGAAAATCCTGGGGTGGACTATCCCTTTAACGTGGGAAATCTTTTTTTATTTTTAAGCTACTCACTCAAGGAAAACAATATCATACACATTCATCTGCAAGTATACAATCATGAAAGCAACGAGATAGGTACATGGTCATGGTGCATCTGATCACCTTTATTTATTACCATCAATAAACATATGATTAATAAACATATGATTAATAAACATAATTAAATAACATAACAAAAAACATGAATTTGTATGAATTGCAAACGTAATATGGTGTAGATGTTGTCACCATAATCAAATAAATATATACAAAATGGTTCACCGCGATTTTAGCATTCTGAAACACGAGCGCAAGTCACTAGCCCAACGGCTAAAGTATCAGATTTTGACAATTTGGATGGCGCTACTATAAGCATGATAATGAAATGAATACTTCTTATCTCATAGTTATGTTGAAGAATTAAATACAACAAGAACACAAACTTACTCGAACGAAATCATATTATAATAATGGAGTTATTTGTATATTTTCATTCGAATAATATTAAAATTAAAATACACTAATAAAGTCTTTTGTTCACGACTTTATGTTTGATCAGCTAGTTTCTCTCTGTCTTGTTCTTCTTCTTCTTCCTTTTTTCTTCTTCCTCCTCTTCTTCTTCTTCCTTTCTTCTTCTTCTTTTGTTAATACGTATGAAGTGATAATCACAATTTAACAAAACTCTGTTCTATGTGCGCCAATTTGACGCAACATTTTAGTTGTACCCCCAGCCCAAAACTACTCTTGCATTTTATTTCCTATTGTTTCAGGCATTTTTCTGACCCCATCCCTCCCCCTGCTCCATCCTGCTTTGGATGTCCTCTAGAGTCATCCCTTTGTCAGTAACAAATAGTTTTAACAAAATCACATTCGTCGTTGTTTAGAAGCAGACGACAGGACACGATACTATCGGTGGTGGGTATCGCATCGTCACCTGTCACGGATGAGCTCTGATCGGCTGTGTGATATCCTCGCGATGCCTCTAAAGACTTCTTCAAGAGTTGATGATCTTATTGTCGAGTATTAGCGGGGAGTCCCTTTGTCTTCCTACAAAGGGCGGTTGAAAGGCCACTAAAAACACTTCTTTGTAGTTAAACATGCTCAAATCATCCCTTGTGTTCCCGCTAAACCCCCCCTTCCCTCCTATGCCTCTGTCTCTCCGTCTCTCTCTCTCTCTATCTCTCTCTCTCTCTCTCACACAAAATTTAAACGCTTCACATCAAGCCTTCTATATCACGTTCATATTGTGATCGTGACGTGAGTTTATCCTTTTATACTGAGGTTTTGTAAAACAAAATATGAATAAATACAACATACATGGTCATACAATAATTATCTGAAAATCTTGGCCATAACCTACCCCTTTTAAAGGGGTGCATTTTTTTCTGTGTATTTAAGATACGCTAAACATGTTTTAAATGGGGGCATGGACCATTGCGACCCACACAAATTCGCTTGAGTATTCTGGAGTCCGGTAGCTTCTAACAAGATCGACAGAGCTCCATTTCCAGACTCATTCCGATGATATTGATCCTATCGATCTGATCGAGGGTGGGTGGGCCAATCGATATCAAACGTTTCTTTTTCGAAAAAAATTGTCATTCGCTTGATCTGTTTATAGATTCATTGCATTTCGCTGTTTGTAAGAAGGAGATATATGATTCGTACCCTTGAAATTTCCGAACAGGAAACAAAAAGGTGTGATACTGAAGGCCGTTGCGTCGCATGGGTCCACGAATGGGAGGGGAGACGCTGGTCATTCATTGTCTTTTTTATTTATTATTTGGGTCAACGGGATTGACATTGAATATTGATTGCAAGGTGCAGAATTCGAAAGAGGGATTCGTGTAATGTATTTTTCTTAAGTATCCCTCTTTCTCTATCTCACTCTCTCTTCCTCTCTCTCTCTCTCTCTCTCACACACACTTTCTCGCATTCTCTTTGTGTATCTCTCTTTTTGATCGAAAAGGGGCAACCCTCACCCCACCCCTCATGCTTCACATTATCAAAATATTATTCCATCAATGGAGTGCTCATATTTGTACCATTTTCTGAGAAAAAAAATCCGATAATCGTGAATAATCGTGAATTTGCTCGTAGAATAGCAAATACTAGACTATACAGTGTGTCCCGAAAAAAAACTATACACTTTTGAAATGGCTGCCGAATAAAAAAATATATGATTCTAGGGGGAAAAGTTTTATATGTATGGAAAGCTCATAAACTCAACTTTCATATGACACCAAAAAGTTTGAAAATAATTCATGCTTGGGTGAGTACTGGTCACTTTTGTAAAGGGTATGGAAATTAGGTTGCGCAGGAATTAGCCTTCCAATTTGTGAGAGGTAAATCCTTTGGAGCTTACCGAATTGAGGGTGATATGATACATTCATGATTTGCTGAGTGAATTTCATGGTTTATTCAACCAAACTTTTATGCACGGAACAGGAATTTATTTTTCTATTGTAGCATTGTAACTTTCCCTGGTAGACTCAGTGGTGTGTTCATGAGAGTCCGGATGGGGTGATGGTACATGTTGTAATTTCCATGTTACAAACTGTTATTTTTTACATTAATTTTGTGACTTTGAATAAAAACCTTCACCCCACATTTCAGTTACCATTTACCTGAAGAATAAGTAGCCGACATCTTGGACATTCCTTTTGTCAACAAACCGTATTTGAATATTCAATTTACATTATCCCTACCTGGGTATTGAGTAAATCAATGAGATGTTCAACTAATCTTACAATAATTGAAATGTGGGGTGAAGGTTTTTATTCAAAGTCACAGATGTAAGAGAATAACAGTTTGTATAACATGGAAATTACAACATGTATCATCACCCCATCCTGACTCCCATGAACACACCACTGAGTCTACCAGGGAAGTTACAGTGCTACAATAAAAAATGCAATTCCTGTTAACTCATGCATAAAATGTTAATCCCATAAACCAAACATTTCACTCAGCAAACCCAAACTTATCACAATTGATCATAAATTGGTCATATCATCCTCAATTCGGTAAGCTCCAAAGGATTTACCTCTCACAAATTGGAAGGCTAATTCCTGCGCAACCAAATTTTCATACCCTTTACAAAAGTGAGCAGTACTCACCCGAGCATGAATTATTTTCGCAACTTTTGGTGTCATATGAAAGTTGAGTATATGAGCTTTCTATACATATATAACTTTTCCCCCTAGAATCATATATTTGTTATTTGGCAGCCATTTAAAAAGTGTATAGTTTTTTTCGGGACACACTGTAGTATTAATGACTGCTTTGAGAGAAATAGTTGTTTTTATACGCTCAAGGGAAGGTTAGAATTGTGCTATTGCCCGAGGCGTGCCGAGGGGAATAGCCCAATTGTAACCTTCCCGAGAGCGTATAAAAACAACTATTTCTCGAATATTAAAGCAGTCATTGATACTTTTATATGGCGAAAAAAATAGACTAAAAAATAAAAAATGATTTTTTTTTTTTTGTTGTCGAAGATGGGATTCGATCTCTTGCGTGCAATAGGTGATATATCTAAAATCAACGCCTTAGACCACTCGGCCATCGCGCACTGTTACCATGCTTGGCAGTTTTCTCCAATATATACATTAAAATGGATTGAAAACGGCTTTGCGTGATGGATGCTTCGCAAAAGCTCCATTAAACGGACCCTTCTTTTACTTTTGCAATGCATATTGGCACGAACTTAGATCAAGATCTATCGGCAGATGTTGTTTTTTTGTTTTTGGAAGTTTATTTTCGTCTTCATGTCAACAATGCAAGATAAAATTGTCGGTAAGATCGATCGAGATTCAATTGTATTGAAATTACCGACCAATTCTTCGCACACGTACGGTATCCTCAATCGCTCAGACCATTTTTTAACATGTAAACCTATGGGGTAACCATGGAGACTGAACTATTTTCCCGGTAACCATGGTTACTGGGATTTTAGAACTGTTTTAACCATGGTTACTGGGAATTTTACAGAAATAGTTAAAGTTTATGAATGCAATTTCGACCAATCAGATGGCTGGATTTCTTAAGTGAGGTATAATGATTCATAGTGACTTTCTCAATCTAAATTCGACCCAAAATAGCAAATAGTAGGATAAAGGAATATTTAACATTTGATTTTTAGTGTTGGAAAGACGTGGTATTTGTTCGGATATAAAAAGGATATCATGGGATTCTCTTGCTATTGAGAAACAAGGGCAAACTCCTCTTTACGCATGTTTAATCCGATGTTACAAAAATTAATGGCGGTGAAGCTTTGCAGTATATTATCACCATCATCATTGTTTCCATCACCAATTTTCAATGTCTTCCTCCCCCTCTTTATCCTTCTGGCCAACATTTTATGAGCGTCATCATCATTGTCGGCGAACTTGTACTTACGGATTATGGATTTTGTGGAACGCTGCTCTGTACTCAATGTTATCTTAAACTGGACATTAGGTTTCAAACCTTTAGACTTGAACTAATTTCGATGCCACATCTGTATTTATCCATATATTTGTGCATTGCTTTCCATCCTTGCGATTTTCTAGCAAGATTGAGACATTCTGTGATCATCTTTGAATGATTGCGAAACCTTATACGCAAATATTCTTGTATACGGACGAGGTAATCAACCTTTTGCAATAATTTCCAGAACCTTCTTTTCAAAATGCAATATCTGTATTAAGGTTATTGCTCATCTGTATCTATATCATTTTTTTTTAAATGGGAGTGCTGAGGTGCCGTTGACTCTCATACGAAAGGTCCCAGGTTCTATCTTCACTCCTTGCTCACATCCTTGGACAAGGTATTTCCCCCCACATTTGACTCTCTCGACCCAGGTAACATTGAATGGGTACCTGACAATGTTTGGTTTAATGATCATCGCAGGGCCCAGGGTATCAATGCTGATGTGGCCACACTGGATTCGGGTTACGATTAGGTTTAGGGTTCGGTTTAGGGTAAGGCCAGTGTTGGTTCTAGGATTGAAATTAGGAATTTGGTTAGAGTTGGAAATTATCGCGAAGCAAATGTCACAGGAGCAATGGGTCGACCGCGCACCTGACTCAGATGGTTTAAGCATGTGGTATGGACATGTGGTATGTGGTATGCACATCCTTGGACAAGGTATTTCCCCCCACATTTGACTCTCTCGACCCAGGTAACATTGAATGGGTACCTGACAATGTTTGGTTTAGTGATCATCGCAGGGCCCAGGGTATCAATGCTGATGTGGCCACACTGGATTCGGGTTACGATTAGGTTTAGGGTTCGGTTTAGGGTAAGGCCAGTGTTGGTTCTAGGATTGAAATTAGGAATTTGGTTAGAGTTGGAAATTATCGCGAAGCAAATGTCACAGGAGCAATGGGTCGACCGCGCACCTGACTCAGATGGTTTAAGCATGTGGTATGTGGTGCAGGGGAGGGGGCGACGGGGGGGGGGGACACGTCCCTCCCCCTCTATTTTTTTTTTTAGGGGTTGTCCCCCCACCCCCCCCCCCCCCCCCCACGGAAAATTTGAAAAAGTGCAAAATATAATGTAAAGCAAATATTGACTAAAGACTGCAACACACTTTTAGGCTCTGGAAGGCCGCAGAGTGCAGCGTTTAGACTAATACAAATGCAAAAATCTTCTCGCTCGGTCGCTACGCTCCTCGAATAATATCCTCCAAAATGTACAAGAAAATATTGTAGAAAATCTCGCATTTCGTCCCTCGGCCATGCAAAGATGGTTTAAGAAAGAGTCTCTTTTGGGTTTCGTAGGGCAAATATTCCGGGATAGGCTCCTTGTTCGTAACGATGCTCAATCAAACGTTTCACTCTACCAAGTTTCTACGACGTTTCTTCATACGACGTACAGACTATAGAAAGGGTCATCATGGCCATATACGACCATGATTCATGATTCATGGTCACGTATTCTTCGTATACATGTATTCGATGAATTCCGGTAGTATGAACGACTATGGCTCGGCTACGCATCTCACCCCTCATCCTGTCAATCACGACGACACGCGCTCAGTGTCAAAATACGTGTTGACATAACGGCTCTTGAACTAACGACGCGGTAAATTGTAAACAAACAACGCTCTTTTCCAAAGTTGTTGATCAAAATCTGTGATGAAAAATCCACTGTAGCCCCCCTTTTGATAAGTTTAATTAGGTTATCGGGTGTTTGTATTTATTTAGGGGATGAAAGACTTCCGAATTGCCTGTCAATCTTGAAGCAAAATGGTGACTTGAGCTAACGGTTTATCATGTTGTCTGCATGGACAGCAGACTGGGAGGGGGTTATTTATTTATTCATTCATTCGTTTCGTTGTTTATTAACTTAATCCATAGTATCTTGAATTCATCTATTCATTAATAAAAGTTCTATTCAAATAAAGTTGCTCGTTTTTAGTTTACGAAATAACCATAGTATTCAGTAAACAATGTCTACGGTTGTGTGTTTGTTTATTTATTATGTTTGCCTCCCCTCACATAAAGAGGAAGGGAGAGGTGAGAGATAGACAGAGATATAGAGAGAGAGACAGCTATAGAGACAGACATAGAGACAGGCAGACAGACAGAGTGGGGAAGAGAGAGAGAGAAAGAGAGCGAGAAAGATAGAAAAACATGAATCAAATGCAAGAGCAATATTGTAGAAATAAGATGAAAATTATGAAATGAAAGGTAGTAACAAATTTGTTAAAGATATCAATGTAACAATCATGTTTCTATGAAAGTAGCCAGATCCATGATTCTTCTAACAAACGGGAAAAACATATAATAGGTTAGTTGGGTGGTTTGAAATTGTTGCCGCATGGCACAAGGGGAACGTTGACTTTCTTATTTTGTTCATAATCTAAAACGTACTCCAGGGGCCCGTCTTTAAAAGAGTTTATATCAATCGCAACTTATTTGCGATCGATATCAATCGCAACTATGTACATAAGAGATAGGAGACTGCAAACTTTGCGATTGATTGGATGACTTGCGATTGATTTGGATCAATCGTAAGTCTTTGTAAGACGGGGCCCAGGTATGTCATATTGGGTTGTGCCCCCTTCCTGGATCCACCAAAAGTAAACTACATAATATGCCTATGCTACCATGTAAACAACATTGCTTTCATAAATTATCGTTCGAGCAATAATATTATATGTTATTTTCTGACATAAAATATGACACAATAACAAATATTCGGGAATACATGGAGGGAGAGAGCAAAACAAAGAAAAATAGTTCGACAGACAGAAGAAGAGGTTAATGATAAGAACCGCTTAGATACCCACTTCAATGGTCTTAGTTTTGAAGTACATGCTGATAAGCCATAAGATGGACACTTGTCCAGCGGAAATAGTCATTTCCGTTAGAAGATAGAGATAGACTGAAAATGAGAAAATGAAGATTAAAGTCCAGCCAAGTTTACATTTTCTCTCTCACGTTTTGGACTTTCATTTGTGATTGGAGCATGACATCAATTGGCGTAGCGTGTTTCCAGCCATTAAAACTGGGGGGGGGGGGCACCAGTCATACTCGGAAATTAATATGGGAACAACAACAACTGATTAGATGGAATGGCTGGAGGGGGAGGTACTATTTTCTTTTCTCCACCTTTTCTCCCTTCTCTCTTCCCTTTTTTCTGTTTTATTTTTATTTTCAGATTTAAAATTTCTACAATTCGAATGGGAGAGGGCACATGTCCCCTTTAACCCTTGTAGCTACGCTACTGATGACTTATGAAGATAAGTCAAGGAGCGAAGACACTTAGCATACTTCAAGAGAAATCAAACCCTGACAGCAAGTTCCTCTCCAGGAAAGCAGATAAAAACAGTGTTGAATGTTTGAACGAAATCCAATACACAATACAAAAATTATGAATCTTTTAAGATTTGATATTCAATAGTATGTAAACGATAATTTGAATTGGCCACTGTGTAAAGTCACTCACTACGATGCAATGTCGGGCAGCTCTCCCAAGTTGAACGAAAAAAAAAAAATTGTTCACTACATTTTTTTCCACCGGCGCCACAGTGTCGACCTTCACTGGTTTTCTGTTAAAAATTCGTACCATGGAAGAAAAAAAAATCTTTTTATTTCAATTTCAATTCAAATTCAAATTTCTCATCTTGATGATTATAACACGTATACTAAGATCGTATAATGGATCATTTCGTGAGCACAGGCTCAAGGGTAAACTTATTCAAAAGAGATTGACACTCATGTCCGTGTGCTAAATATATGGGATAGTTGCCAATTTGAGATCCAGTGATCTCAGCTATAAAACATTTATACATTTAATTATTCGTCGAGTTTCTTCCAAACTTTCCTAAACCAATATCTCTGATTGCCATGTTTTCATAAATTTAATGTGTTATGAAGCTTGGATTACCCATATTGTATTCGATGATTGGACTATATATTTTATTAAACTACGTT
Organism: Strongylocentrotus droebachiensis; assembly: GCA_035222895.1. Taxonomy (NCBI): domain Eukaryota; kingdom Metazoa; phylum Echinodermata; class Echinoidea; order Camarodonta; family Strongylocentrotidae; genus Strongylocentrotus; species Strongylocentrotus droebachiensis. The sequence goes on along the minus strand of JAVYIG010000176.1, from coordinate 585,265 downwards.
TTAAGTGAACTACTTTAGCTTACTACAACATCCTTGTCACAATAAGACGACTTTTATGTTTTCATTGTCAGCTTCTATATACTTCGTATATTTTTCGTTAAAAACAAAAACTACACAAATTAACGTATGTTTTTATATGAAACAGTGGTAAGCTGCTTCCGCGGCGATAAACAGTAGGAAGAAGCACTAGAAGAAGAGACTGTAGAAAAGAAATGGAGATGTACGTAGGTCTTTTGATTTATTTTGAATTCACATGTATTTTCTTTTCAATGAAAATATTGTAAACAGCAAACAAATAAAAACATTACAGTAAATAAATTCAAAATGAGAAGGAGGCGAAAACACGGAAAGCAAATGCTTGTGTTGGGAGCGCTCATTACACATAAGAACAAATGAGATGAAAACAAACAAAATCGTTGTAACAGAAGGGGCAGACAAACGAGAAGGAGATACAAACGAATCTAATTAAATCTGAAGATGCAAACTGTTCCAAGCAGTATGCTAAGCACTGAAGCTCTCAGGAGACATCATTAGCTACATCCAAGAATTCCCGGCTCGCGTGTCCATCCGAGCCCCGGCCGGCCAGCTACAATCCTAAACAATGAACCTACAAGATGGAGAGATAGAAGAAATAAAGGAAAGTAAAAAGAAATAGAGGGAGAAAATTTGACTGTGAGTGAAAGAAGAAAGTGAAGGATGAGCGGATGAGTTCGCAGAATAATCGGGGGATTCCAAATATTTATTGTATCGTTCTTAACGATCTAATCGCCGGGTTTTTGTTTGCGGTAGGTATAGGTATAGGAGGGAGGAGAGGGGTAAAAAGAGAAAGGGAGGGAAAGAAAGAGAGAGGGAAATGGAGGGAGGGAGAGAGAGGGAAAGAGGAAGATATGGTAAAAGAAAGGTGAGTGGAGAAAGAGATTAGAGAGAGAGAGAAGGGGATATACAGTGTGTCCCAGCAAAAACGAAACAAAGAATTATCAATGTTTTATCATAACTTAATCACAATTATAATCAATAAATGAAACCAAATTTGTGAAGCTTAGATCCTCCTCTTTCATTTGATTCAACTCATATGATGCATACTTCACGCATGAGTGATTGAAACAATTTGAAGAAAGGGTACCAAATAGTCATTTGGCGAACGGTATCTGAATTTCAAAGATAAAATCACACTTTTAGAAAGTTCATTTTCTGCTCTTTCATATGGCACACCAATCAGGAAAAATGAGCCAGGAATAACAAAGTTCTGTTTGCTTAAAGTAATGCTTGCATTTCCATTATTTTATTAAACGAATCCGTTCCACTGGCTGTCTGCCCTATTATTTATTTATTTATTTATTCATTTTGTTCATTCTTCTTTAAAATACAGGGTAGTCCTTTCAGAGCCACAAAGCCTGCTTTTCAAAGGAGCCCTGTAGGCGAGTGACAAAGTACTGGTAAAAATTACAACAACAAAAAATAAAAACATATACACAATACATAATACACAGTTATTTACAACAAAGAAGACGAAAGACTTCATGCATGGCTGATCGTCAACGAAACAGAGTTTGTTGTTCGTTGCTACGGCAGGCAGCCAGTGAAAACGAATTAGTTTAATAAATTAAGGATATAATAATAATATAATAACATATCATGCCCCCGGCCAGATAATCGTGGCTTCCCAACTGATTTACTTTGTATTCAGACATGATCTAGATCTCTTTATAAGGGGTTTCATCTGAAGTTATGATAAAAATGTGTTTTTCCTTTCTTGCCGTACTGAATCCATCTAGGCCATGATGCGTTTGTGTATTGGCCATGCGGGGGCATCTCACATAAAAAGTTTTGCTCTTAACTCAACACAAATAATGAAAATCAACTTGATTTTAATACTTATCATCATGATCATGATCACGTAATTTGGAAAGCCGTTTGATTATTTGAGGCGCGTGCAATCTATGTAAGAAGGTCATGATTTTATGTAACCAAAACTGATATCAACAAGAAGAACACAGACGGAACAACAACAACAACTCTATCGACAATATCAACTCCTACATGCACCAGAAATAAACAACAAATATGTTATTGAAAAAATCAGTTCAAATACTGGAGGCGTTTCCTTTATCCATCCTCTTTCATGCTTTATCTCAACTTTATGTCATCTCTACATATTCGTTTCTTTCTCCGTCTCTACACCACTCCCCCTCTTTCTCTTTCTTTGTTATCTCTCTCCTCCCCCTCTCTTTACTCTCTCTCTTTCTCTCTCTCTCTCTCTCTCTCTCTATCTTCCATTCATTTCCAGCTCATTTCTAAATGTTCTAGAAATGAGCTGGAAATGAATGGAAGATAGAGAGAGAGAGAGAGAGAGAGAGAGAGAGAGAGAGAGAGAGAGAAAGAGAGAGAGTAAAGAGAGGGGGAGAAGAGAGATAACAAAGAAAGAGAAAGAGGGGGAGTGGTGTAGAGACGGAGAAAGAAACGAACATGAATTTCATGTTCCTTCCGTCTGTCTCTCCTCTAAATAACACTTTCTCCTCTCTACCATATTTACTTCTTAATCTTTTGTAAGCGTTTAGTACTCCATCCCCATCCTCATGATTCTAAATCCTTCCCACATTTCGTTATTCATCTTCCTTCCTTCTGTCTCTTCTCCGATCTAACCCTTTATTTTCTTCTATACCACATAGATTCCCCTTCGCAGATTATTATGCCGTATGCCCATCCTGTGTCCATCTCCTTGCTACATTGTGCTCTTTCCATCTTCCTTCCTTCTGTCTCTCCTCCAATCTAGCTATTTATTTTCCTCTAAACTATACATATAGATTCCCCTTCATCGATTTTGTGCCCGATCCCCATCCTCACATGTTCATATCCTTTATTCCCCTCTTCCTTCCTTCTGTCTCTCCTCCAAATAACTCTTTCTTCTCTCCCGTCATACGTTTGTGGAATTTTTGTACCCCAACCCCGCATCCTCACGGGTCTAAATTCTTCCTACATTTCGTTATCCCTTTTCGGCTTTTCCTTCTTTCTGTCTCTCCTCCTATCTAACTTTCTTTTCCTATACACCACATAGATTCTCTTTCATATACTTTTGTACCCCATACCCATCCTATATGACCATTGTTTTACTATACGTTTCTTTCCATCTTCATTACTTCTGTTTCTCCTCCAAATAACTCTTTCTTTTCTCCCGTCATAATTTTGTGTAAGCGTTTTGTACCCCATCCCCATCTTCATGAGTCTAAGTTTTTCCTACTTTTCTCTTTCCATCTGTCTTCCTATCTCTCCTCCGATTTAACTCTTGCTTTTCCTCTATACACCTTCTCTTTCATATACGTTTGTACCCCCATACCCATCCTGTGACCATTGTTTTACTACATGTTTCTTTCCATCTTCCTTACTTCTGTTTCTCCTCCAAATAACTCTTTCTTCTCTCCCGTCATACTATTTTGTAAGCGTTTTGTACCCCATCCCCATCTTCACGACTCTAAATTCTTCCTACATTTCTCTTTCCATCTGTCTTCCTTCTGTCTCTCCTCTGATCTAACACTTTATTTTTCTCTATATACCACACAGGTTCCCCTTCATCTATTTGTTGTGCTATTTCCCATCCTGTTTCCTTCTCCTTGCTACATTTTCTTCCCTCTTCCTTCCTTTGTCTCTCCTCTGATTTAACGCTTTATTACTCTAAACCACTTAGATTTCCCTTCATAGACCTTTATGAACGCATGCACCCTATATCCACATCATCTACCCTCCTCCCCCAACAAAAAAATAACAACAACAACGCCAACAAAAAAACTTCAGTATCACACCGAGTCTTCATGATCTTATCACTAATGAGTGTCATTCAGTATTAACTCGTGTGTACGCGTGTACGCGTGCTTGGCGGATTAGAACTTATTTTCACGCTTCTTAATTTTATTTTGATCCCCAAATCCTCAAAGAAAATCCTAACGAAGGTACAAAGTATGCATCTTTTGTGGCTTCTGTCATGAGGTTTCATTTAATTTTATTTCTGTAATTTTACACAGATACATGTATGATGCAGAATTAATCAAGTTGCTTTGGGCAAGAATTTGATCAAGAACACAGTCACCGAGTGAAATTTTTCCTCGGGTATATTTGCAGCTAAATTGTCGATAACTTTTTATAAATTGAATAACTTAAAAGAAAGTATTCATGACTTATTTTTTGGATAAAAATGTGCAACAGGCTACTAAGACTTCCCTTGAATTTCACTGAGTTAATAACTTAAGTAAATACAGGCTATTGGGCGTGTTGTAGGTATTTTCTTTCCTAGATCAGACATGTATACATATTTGTTGTTATCTGAGCGATACTACAAAGGGGTCATTTTTTTTGCATTCTTTTGAGAAATTTGATAAATTCCATTTGAGAAAATGTCAAATTTGAGAAATTTGTACTATTTTGATTTCTACAAGTTGCATCGGGACTTTTTTTCCTCACAATACTCGGTTTTCTATATACTGTGCAAATTCGAACTGAGTTGAACCGAGTGCTTTTTAGTAGGCCTATATAAAAACATTACATACTGTACAGTTTAAAGTATACTCCTTCGCTATCTACAGAAACTACTCTTTTATCTAAAGAAACTATGAAGTGTGAAATGTAAACCCCATACTCCGGGTAAAACGAAAACAATAATAATTGTGAGTCTTTGTATAAACTGAAGTGCAGCACCAAATGGGTTAAAAACAAAGATCGATGTCGTAATCACTCTTGATGAATAATATGACAAAGTGGAGAGCAAAACAAATACGAATAAAGAAGGAAAAGCATACCGTCATCCCGCATTGTTATTACTTGTTCAAGAACTAATGCCTTTGTTTTTAAGGCCTATACTATCTTGTTAGCTGAGTAGTGCACCTGGGCACTGGCTCAGCAGCCGACCCCAAACAATGAAATAGTCGACCCTTAATGAGCTCCCTTGGTGAATGATACAAGGGGCCTGACCATCATCTTCATTAACGGATGGAAAGGGGGAAAATATTGTGGTATGGACGGATTACATAACTTATGGTGGAGGGATGGACAGCACGAGAGATAGATGAATAAGCTCATCTTATAAAACTATCTATCATTCTCTTCATCTCTCTATCATCTTATAAAACTATCTGTCATTCTTTTATCTCTCTATCATCTTAAACATCTATCGTTTTATTCATCTCTCTTTCATCTTATACAACTATCGTTCTGTTCATCTCACTATCATCTTATATAGCTATCTTTCATGATGTTCATCTCTATATCATCTTATATAACTCCTTCTGTTCATCTCTCTAACATCTTATACAACTATCTGTCATTCTGGTCATCTCTCTATCATCTTATACAACTATCTGTCATTCTGTTCATCTCTCTATCATCTTATACAACTATCTATCATTCTGTTCATCTCTCTATCATCTAATAAAACTATCTGTCATTCTGTTCATCTCACTATCACCTAATAAAACTATCGTTCTGTTCATCTCTCTATCATCTTATACAACTATCTGTCATTCTGTTCATCTCTCTATCATCTAATATAAATCTGTCATTCTGTTCATCTCTCTATCATCTTATACAACTATCTATCATTCTGTTCATCTCTCTATCATCTAATAAAACTATCCGTCATTCTGTTCATCTCTCTATCATTTTATACATCTATCTGTCATTCTGTTCATCTCTCTATCATCTTATACAACTATCTATCGTTCTGTTCATCTCTCTCTCATCTTATACAACTATCTGTCATTCTGTTCATCTCTCTATCATCTTATACAACTATCTATCATTCTGTTCATCTCTCTATCATCTAATAAAACTATCCGTCATTCTGTTCATCTCTCTATCATCTTATACAACTATCTATCATTCTGTTCATCTCTCTATATCATCTAATAAAACTATCCGTCATTCTGTTCATCTCTCTATCATTTTATACATCTATCTGTCATTCTGTTCATCTCTCTATCATCTTATACAACTATCTATCGTTCTGTTCATCTCTCTCTCATCTTATACAACTGTCACGTTGTTCATCTCTCTAACATCTTATTGACCTGTCTTTCGTTCTGTTCATCTCTCTTTCATCTTATAAAAGTATCTGTCATTATGTTCATCTCTTTCCCTTTCTAACAATTGTCTTAATTCATGAAATGAAAACCCACGACAGAATAATGGTCTATTGAGTATTCAACTTAATTTTATGTAATTGGGCAAATGAAGCATTCTCCAAGTTTATTCTTCGTTGTGCCAACATTAGACGATTTCATATTAGCAGATGATGTAAATGACACTAAATATAACAATCGAGAGGTGCCACTCTCTGCTTTTGAGAATAATCACTGCCAAAGTGGAGGTTCTCCAAGAATACCTTTTGTTTTCCCTTTTGAAAAGAATACTGCCATTTCTATATCATGGAAAGCACCACAGTGAAAAAAATACACGGGGGCTCGGGGCGAATTCGCCCCCGAAACGCCCAAAAGAGCCCCCGAAAATCAGAAAAGGGCCCTCATAAATTTGCATAGAGTTCAATGCAAAACAAATTTTAGAGTGCTATTTTCAAGCAGGCAAGCTTGAAAAGTATTCCCAGAAAAATAAAAATTAATTTTTGATTCACATATGCTGAATAATGATAATCTAACTTCATGAGAACATATCCAGTTGTTGTGTCAGCAGATTTTAGCTTTGGTATTAATTTAGAATAAATGACCAGTTCACAGATGGGCAAGGCCATGGTATATTTTTTCCCATATGTTAAAAATTACAGCTAAAATTATGATATTTGTGATAATGTTATCAAGTTGGAAGCCCTACTAGAGCTTTGAGCAGACGAAATATAAAGGATAATGACAATTTAAATGCCAACTGTTATTCATTTGTTCAACCTGTAGCAGTTCAGAGTTAACGTAAGGTGAAAATAAATCATCTTTTCCTCTTCAAAATATAAATATTTATTGAATTGACCGGTGTGAATGAAAATTACAGAATTAAATAAAACTTGCAAATTGTAAGAGCAAAAAGGGAGTATAAATACACACTGCATTATCAATTTAAAGACTTATAATAATGATGATAATGTTACAATCTGCACCTTTGTGTAACTATAAACTTGCTTTATGGACAATTGAAGTCTTCTCGATGACGACCGTTCCACGCATTATCATAAGCTGATTCCTCGCATCTTTCTTGGAAACTGACTTCTCTCTGAGCTTCCTCCCACCTGTCAAGTACACGTTTGCCAATTATCCACGGAATCGAAAAATGTATCAATCCGATTCAACAACGCTGTAGAGATATCATGGTCTAGTGAATACGTCACTAGACTTTGGATCGCGTGTTTCCAGTCTCGTCGTGGCACTCATATCCTTGGGTAGGAGATTACTCCGCATTTGCCACTCTCCACCCAGGTGCAGTAAATGGGGACCCGGTAGGAATTCATTCCTGGAATGCTTTCAGTGCATTGGGGCAGCTGGGCTAAAGCCAGGGTAATACAGTCAAACCTGTCTATAGCGACCGCCCTAGGAAAAAGTGGACTTTGTAGACAGGTTTCTTTAGTACATGTTTCAATGAGAAACCATTTTCAGGGGGAACAAAAAATGTGGTTGTTGTAGACAGGTGGTCACTAAAGCAGGTTTGACTGTACAACTACTTTGGGCGCAACGAGCATTCCCTGGGATGGATATGTGCACAAATATACCGTAACTGCAATTATTATTAGTATAATCATTACTATTAGTTTATTACTAATGTTGTATTACAAGTTCTTTTGAAGTAAAGGCTTGATGAAACAACATCCAGGTGAAAAAGCAAGGAATTCCTGTTTACGATGAAGCAACACAGGGTCAGAGTTCAAAGCATCATGCTGCTGGAGGTCAACGATCAAATGTCGACTGATCTCTTGTTATCCTTTGGTGAAGTCTCATCTTGATAGTAATCCTCGTATTTGTATTCAATGTAGGGTACAGAAAAGGGTAACACTCCTAAGGAAAGAAAAGCAAATGAAAGCACACATTAACCCAACTAGCTCTTAATAATGGTAACAAAATCAATTATGATATACATGTACCGGTATGTACTATGTAGTGATATTCTCGCACAAAACTATAAAATTCAAGGAAAATGTTCTTTGATCCAGATGGAAGACTTAGTTGAATAAAACAATACAAAAACACTGACAGTAGATATTCAGCCTGTAACATGATAGATTCTCAGCCAATAGGATGCTTTCTAACAAATACACCATTTCATTTTACATATTGTTACTAACCTCATTCATATTCATGTACATATGTATGTTACCGTAACTATGCTCGCTTGGAAAGATCTGTTTTATTTTAATAAGAACCTACGACCGTGTTTGTCACAGGTATTTTATTATTTTGTTCTGTATCAATTTTGTTTCTAATGTTGTGTTGTGAAGTACAGGAAGATGTGATTGCGTAATCTATTGTCACTTTGTTGTGACAATATTTAATTAATTATACTTACCATATTGCCTTGCCTTCTCAATTGTTGCACAGAGCGCCTTGTGTTGCCTCCGACATAACCCTGGTCACAGAGGAAAGAAGAACAAAATAACTAGGATGAAATGAATTATATACTGACAGAAATTGAATTTCATAAAGTGCTTCTTCTTTTACACAATGTGCTGATTCTATTGTAGCATTTTACAGTTATCTTGCATTTCTCCTGGTGATATTGGCTCAGGTTTTATCTTGTAAAGTATTTAGGGGTCAGTGTCTGATTTTAGCTTAGTTTCAGTCATTTGCAACCCATAAAAAGGGGATACCTTTAAAATCAAAATGAGTCTGAACATTGATATGGAAAATATGATTTTATTCTTAACAAATGGATAAGCACTGGACAGAAATTTACCAGATTTTAGTACAAAACAAGATCCAAATTACAACTGAAGTTGCCTGATCCATCCCCCACCCAATCCCAAGATAAAGAATTCTACTTATATGTGAATGTCCATGTTAGAAAACAAAAACAGGAAGAAAAAAGGGGCAAAAAGCCTTGAATATATATATATTTCTGTACATCTTCTCACTTTCAAGGATAGTTCAAGGACCGCTCATCAGTCTGGTAACTTGCAACCTTTAACCGCTCAAAGATTAAACCGAATATAAATAATATGTACATAATCACAATTTTGTTAGGCTTATGAAGATTAAATTAATTGGAAGTAGACTCCCAGGCAGTGTATTTAATCCTGGGGTCTCCTACTGTAGCTCAATAAAACTTGGCCTCCACATTGTGTAGAGGCATGCAAAGATGAAAATATGTGCAAGAAGATTTATATGGGTGGTGACACCATAAACGCCACAGAAAGAATAACATATCAGCCTTTGACAGACCATTAAATGAATTTATTACGTGGTCACTCCATAACATGTAATAAAAGTGACCCATGAGGCGCGTCGTCATCATCTCGAGATTGCCAAATAGCCCGCTATTTCTGATTTGGGAAATAATCCCGAAGTAACAAATCGCGTCTTCACTAACACGAGATTCGACCTCGAAACTTGAAACTCGACCTTGAGAAATTAGCTCGAGATATTTTGCTCAGCGTTAGCGCGTATTGCGAATCTTCGGTCTAGTGAAGACGCACAGGACAAATAGCTGGATATTTTGCCAAATAGTGGGATATTTTGCAAACTATCCCAAGATATCTTGGGATGACAATCCCGACCAAATATCCCGCTAATTGCTGCTTCGGTCTGATGAAGACGCAAATTAGCTGGATAGTTTGCGATCGGGATAGTTCAAATAGCTGGATATTTGGCAATCTCCAGATAGTGAAGACAGGCCTATGGTGTATGAAAGGCTAACCATCTCATTGCCTTACACAGGGAATACTTGTTTGCCCATTATAGTCCTATTTTGGTTGCCATATATTTGATGTTTATATTTCACTCTCATCATCCAGTTCTATTCATCCATATTGTTTATAATTTTTTATTTATTCATTGGGGTTGGGGGGGGGGGGGGGGGCTGGAGAGGGATTACCTCTTTAGATGCATGTTTTCCCTTTTCTTCTTCTTTCTTCATCCCTCCCTCTCTTTCTTTCTTTCTTTCTTTCTTTCTTTCTTTCTTTCTTTCTCTCTCTCTCTCTCTTTCTCATCATTATTGCATTACTGATATTAGACTCTTTTATCCCATAATTAAGTTTAATGTTCAATTCTGCACTTTTCAAGGGATAGATTAAACTTAAGAGCCCGTTGTAGCATTGACAATATTTAGACATATACAAAGACTGAAAATGTGAGTAAAGTTCTTTCATTTTTTGCACTTGATCTATTCTTTACAATAAAGAAGTTTGAGAATAATCATTTCCCAATTGCATTTTTTTTCCCCCTCATAATTTGATATACATGTATGTAACATTAAATGGATTGGAAAAGAATAAATACCTGACATTTCTGCCCCAATTTTGCACACTGACCATTTCTTGTCTTTGCTGAATAAATATCATGCACTTACAGAAAATTAAGTTGATGGGACTGAGATATTGAAAACTAACCTGTCCTGTATGTTGAGTAGATATTCCATGAATGTGGACAGATGAATTGTTCCAACAGCTTTTTATTCTGATCAGCAGAAACAGACATAACAAAAACAAAACTTGGCAATATGAAAACATATTTGATACCACATCACATTAGCCCTGCCTTTATTACACAACAAGGAATATAAATACATGTATGAATACCTGCATGTAAGCATTTATAGGCATTTCTTAAGTTGCATGATTAAAATCAATGAGCATATTTTTGCTGCATGTAAGTTATTGTACTGTCACCAGCACCATCTGAAGATCATTGAATATTCATGTCTTTTCACGAAGTGTGTTTTCTAGTTATAATACTAATATGCCTTGTTTATATCAGTGTTTGATTCAGTTTCATTTATTTCTCCTCAAGAGATCAACAGATAAAAATACATATATAAACAGACAAAAAATGTATGTATAAAAATACATAAGATGAATTATAAAAAGTGAGGAAGGCAGGGGCCATAAAGGAAACAAACCTTGTAAGAGGTCAACCCTTTCAGTAAACAAGATATAATATGTAACATATATGTTTACCCAGGGTAGCCTCATCAGTATTATTACTGTTCTCCTTGAGGGCCCTGCAATCATATAAGGTTAGTTCAAATGTCTACAACAAAATGGCGGAGATATTGAGGTCTACACTGTCCATACTTATAACATCCATGGGCCTCACTGGAGGCTCCTTACCTTGTAATGAATTACTAGATTAGAATCTCTGCAGATTGGACATGGGTTACCACAAATTTTCTGCTTCTCTCCATTACCTCTCTGAAAAGTTAAACAGAGGAAGCAACATTGAAAGCAAATTGTACATTCTGAGGGTTCAGCGACACAAAGACGTAACTTCATATTTTGCCAAAATGAGTATTTGATATCAAAATTTTCAGAAAAATGTGGGCTTTCCAGGAAACACAAAGACTGAACTCCACCAACACCCGATTGAAGTCAATGGCTAGTGAAACATAGACTTAACTCCTTAAGGCCCAAGTGCTCAGTGACAAAAATCACTTTTTCTCAAAATGGCCAAAATGAGAGTTACGTCTTTATGTCACTGATCCCTTGATTTGCAGTTTACCTAGAGAATATTTAACTTCAGAACATATAACATGTGCAAATATTCTACAGATTTCAAACATCATCAAATCTTTCTTGTCAGTTCAGATTTAATCATTTGTCAATTTGAAAGTTAACTTAAAATTGAAACCTTTTTTTTAACCACAAAAGTTAAGGTTAGGAAGTAAACGTTCTTGACAAAGTTTATAGTAAGAAGTGTGCGTCCATCCTTATATTGTTTCTCCTTTACTAATCTCATCTCTCTCTTTCTCAGAGTATATTGCCCAAATCCTTCCTCCTTCCAACCTGTATATATTATCTATACCTCCCTCTCTCTCTCCACATTAGAAATGGGATAATACCATCCCTCACTTTATGCAGACTGGCAAAAACACGACTACAGATGGCAGTATGCAAGTTAAAGATAGAAGGAGGATAAGCCACTTAGGATGCATTTCTTGTCATGTTAATGGGACCAGCAAAATCATTAAAAATTCCTACCATTCCTACAGTGAGTATGTCTCCTTTCAAACACATGGATATGTTTTAATAAATTCAAATACCAAGTCAGGAGAGCTTCATTCCGTTGTGATAAAGCCCCACTGCACTACTTATAGCTACTTGCGCCCTCTATATAGCAAACAATGCCTAATTTGATGAGATAACCACCTGTCGGTGACCATGCAGGGAGGTCATATCCCTCCTGGCCAAACTAGTGCAGAGGGGCTTTAAAACATAAGAAAGTTACAATATACATGTTAACTTATTTCAATGTAAGGATATCAGCTTAACTGAAGCGAAGTCAATTCCCTCTTCACTTAACATTCTACCTAAAATGTCTTTCACAACTCTGTAACTCGTTTCCTAACTTAATCAAGGTTTAGTGAAGTCAGATAATGAACTTCATGTAACTACCGGTACGTAGATCATGCAATATACATGTAATTGTGTTATATCAATACCGTAGATGCATTATACAAGGTAAAAGTTTAAGGAAACAGGAATACTTACAATGCACCTCTTTCTTGTTTCCTGTAATTACAAAAGACACAGTGAACACAATTAGGTGGTGGCGGAAAAAGAAAGACTAAAAATTTGCATATAGTCTATAGCACCCCCCCTCCACAGATATATTATTTATAAATTCCTGGCTTTTCAACCATTAGCTTCATGAAGTACTGGGGTCTGTTTCTCGAAACCGTCATAAGTTTAACTTCCTGGACATTCCATTGAAAAGTGTGTTATAGAATTAATACACATTCTATGGGATGTCCATGAACTTAAGACTTTTGAGGGTTTCGAGAAACAGCCCCCTGCACACTATCACTATTAGTACACTCAAGACAAGAAGTGAATACATGCTATACAGAGAAGAACAAAATGAAATCCATCAGTTTCCCCAACAAAAATGTCTTGTGCCTGCATGTATACAAGATAATATACTACAGTCGAACCTGTCTATAGTGACCGCCCAAGGGAAACACAAAAAGTGGTCTTTGTAGACGGGTTCCTTTAGTACATGTTTCAATGAGAAACCATTTCAAGGGAAACAAAAAATATGGGCTTTGTAGACAGGTGGTCACTAAAGCAGGTTTGACTGTATCTCATAAAATTGAGATTAATTAATGCAGCTGCCTACAAATGCAGACTGAATTGAATTTCTTAGTTAGACCTAAAAAAAAAAGACGTTGTATTGCCCTTTGAGACCGACCCCAAAATCTTAAAATTTACGGTCTGCTTTTTATTTTTATTTTATTTTTACTGTTTTTTGGAAAAAATGTATTAAATGCATTCAAAACTGGAGAAAAAAAAAAGCCCAAAGAGGGAGACAAACAACAACAAAAAAGTTTTTAAAAAAGAAAGATTTCTGACCGACCCATGTTTTGGCACCTAAAGGGCAAAACAGCATCTTTTTTAAGGCCTTATGAAGAATGTACTTGATCCTATGAAGTAAGGCATCATAGAATATTGGGTTAAATTATTTACCTTTGGAGGTATCCTGCCTTTATGATTCCTTTTATAGTTGGCCCAAATTGGCTTATCTCCATATCTCCCTGTGAACTCTGGAAAGGAACAGGAACATAAATGAGGAAAAAAAAATAGTTTATAGAATCTGGGCCCTGTAACATAAAAGGCCTATATTCTAATAATGCACCTAACCCTGGATATAAAATAACACTTAACAAATGAAGACCTCAAACGGCCGGTATGTTTCTTTGTTAAACATGGGCCGTTTCATTGAACTTTAAATCAATAACAAGTGCTAAACTTCTCTTGCTCTCAGCCAATCAAATGCCACGATTTCAGTAGCTTAGTACAGTTAATTGCTACTTTGTATGATAACAAGTTTTTTTGAAACAGGACCCCGATATTGGAGAAAAAAGCCTAAACCAAGCAAAGTGATTTAAATTCTAGTAGAGTATAGGCCAAGAATTATGATTGGTTGTATCTCCCTGGACTTTATTATCTCCTTCAATCAATTGTAATTTCACATTATTTGCAATAAACAGTAACATATAATTAATTTATAATACAAGTAGATAAAAATGCAGGGTAGAATACAATTACATCAAGTTAGGAGAGGTGATAGATTATTTATGACTGATTGAAAGTCAACTTTTTAACTTGTTCTACTACCAAATTATTGCCTACCGATCCCATACATCCAGATTCAAGTAAGTAACAGCATCTATGTACCTTCACTGTTCATGTATTCGATTGCTTGAAGAAGTTCTGCTTCTGTGAGCTCCTGCCGCTGTGGATGCTGTTCGTTTGATTCAGATTCTTCATTGATCTCATCCCATCTTATGACTGAAGTTGTGATTGTCTGCCTCCCAATGTCACTTGTGATCTGGCAAAGAGAAAGAAATATATATATATATATATAGAGAGAGAGAGAGAGAGAGAGGTAGATAGAAAGAGATAGATATGTATATATATATATATAGAGAGAGAGAGAGAGAGAGAGAGAGAGAGAGAGAGAGAGAGAGATAGAGATAGATATATATATAGAGAGAGAGAGAGAGAGATAGAGAGAGAAAGATATATATATATATATATATAGAGAGAGAGAGAGAGAGAGAGAGAGAGAGAGAGAGTGTGTGTGTGTGTGTGTGTGTGTGTGAGAGAGAGAGAGAGAGAGAGATTTCAAATGTAAATCGATTGTTAGGTCATTATTATCAGGGACATGTAGAAGGTATTAAAGCAAGAAAGTGTTTCACTCTGGTAACTAATTTCCACATTATTGGTTAAAGTGACTTGGTAACATTGTTGAAGGTTGATGAAAAAGATTGCTTAATTTTTGTATAAAATGTAACTTACGATATTCCTTCTACTGTACTAACCCTCTGACATGCAAAGAATCCTGAAAAAATTCTCAAACCATGAAGATATCTATGGTTTTCTTTGAAGGCGTCGATGTACGACACCCTCTAGCAGTGATCAACAGTAAATTCTCCCAACCATTTTTGAATTTTCCAAACCGTTTTTCCATGAAAAAAAGACATAAAACAGGCTATAAAAAGTCTGTCAACACTTAAATGTCTGGAAAGGAATGTGGAGCTATTTTATTGCTTTGGAGATATCCATTCACCTAAAATGTAATTAAATTATAATAATATAGTTGGGAGAATTAAGGAATCGATCATATCAGTTTTTCCCAATTTGTACCATGAATGATTGTCCGTTTTCACTCAAATTTTCAGATTATCTTTATTGTCCATCTAGTATTGGAGTCACTACCTTAGCACCACTATCTCTCATCTGAACAATGTTACCAAGTCCCTTTATATTCTTGACAGATTTCAAAGTGCTTTGCATGAGAAGAAAGAAGTAGAAGAGTCCACAAGGTCCGTCATATGCAGGAATTGGTGATAACTTACACATTTTTGGTTTTATTTACAGATCGCAATATCTCTAGAGTTCTTTGACGTTAAATTTTCAAGTTGCACCAATTGTAGTCAAAAAGTTTGCCGTCCACTTGGTAATAATAGGTGAACTAAATAAATTTGTGTAGAATATGACTATATGGATATCTTTCTTTCTCTCTCTCTCTCATCAGCATCAATGTATGGATGTGTGAGGTGATCCCTTTGAAACTTCCGGTCGTTTGAATCTTGTATCCTTCCTCCGTGAGTCTGCCAAAGTAAATAAATGGCTTTCTAGTTTCTAGAGGTTGTTGGGGTATTGTTGATAAGTAGAGTCTAGAGTCTAGATCAAATATCACATTTCTTTAGGTAATTTTTTTTAAATCTCTGCAAATTTTGGTCCGCAATTACACTTTCACACCGCCAAAAGGACTTCTACTAGTACTACTGAAGTTCTACTCCCTAGGATCAGGGGGGCGTTTCATCAAACACTTAGTCGGTGGTTTTCACTGACTAATATCATGTTCACCGACAATTTGACCAATCACAGGCCTGGAAAACAGTCAGTGACAAAAGAATTGTCGGTGAACATGATATTAGTCAGTGAAAACCACGGACTAAATAATTGTTTCAAAATGTCAGTTTTAAAGAAATTACCCAGGTCCATAATCATGTCAGACGGTTATTTCTGTCTAGACCCTAGACTAGAGAGTCTAACTTAGTCTTAGACCTCTAGTCTCTACTGCTCTAGATCTAGACTAGGGTCTAGAGTCTAGACTCTAGATTTGATTCTAGATCTAGTCTACCAGATGCAGTTGAAATCTCCAAATAATAATAGGTGGAGTTAATTATTGTTTTCAGTAGAAATAGCGCTGCGTCGCGTCCGCGTCCGCGCATGAACTTCTGTATCTGAAGCTTTTATTTACTAGTTTTGGTCTACCCACTAACTTGAATTTGAACATGTGGGTCTATTGCTCTCAAATTCGTCTCCAATAATATCCAGAAAAATAAAGGATAGAATAATATCCACGCATCATCACTTACATTTTTTAGCGAAGCTTTTTCTGATCTGTATAGAAATGGAATTCCTCTGGAAATATATGGCGGATTCCTTCGTAGAACTGTATTTCCTATCGCACGAAAAAAGTAATTTGCACGAATGGAAGCTGCCATCTTGTTTGATGATTAATATCAAAATAAAATTATAAAAATACCTATCAATATATTCTATCGAATAATATTTTGATTTGAAAATAACATTAAAAGCATAATTGAATATAATTTGGTATTTTTCAATAAAAATTAGAATTTTCAAGATGAAATCTGATTGACAAAAAATAATAATTTGGAAGGTAATACGTCACAAGCACGTAACAATCCAACGCATGCGCAGATTATTTGGGCGTGCTTCCGATTGCCATTTTAGGACGGAATCATCTGCCAGAACAAACCACGTCGACATAGAATTAGTTATAATTTACTTATATTCTCCCATTTCTGGTTTTGAGACTTAACTAATGAATTAGCTTTCTATTTGGGACTGTTATGAATTAATATTTCACCATTTTCTGGGTTCTATTTCGATATAATAGGGGAAAAATCACCGAAAGTACGGTGCGAAATAGAGACATTTGGAAGAACCACGCACCTCTCATAATCCAAACGGAAAGGGAACTGGGGTGGGATCAAACCATCGGGTAAATTTAGCATTTTATAGAAGATATGGCTAGGAAAGCAGATTCAGGAGCTGTACCCAGATATATAAGTCTGTTATGAACGCGGAGAGATGGCCCGAGGTTTTCTGAAAGAGGGTGATAATAAAGTGTAAGTTGTTAAAACGTGAGCAAATCTATCATGACAGCCATGTTTCTCTTCACAGGGACGTAGGCCTACATGTAAAGAATTTCTCAACGTGCTGGTTTACTACATCATTTTTCACCTAATATTACGCTAAAGTGGATTGATTTGTCTTGTGTGTGACTCTATCAGTGTGTTAGCGCATCATTCCTGACCAAGAAGATGTGGATCATGGAAAGCCTTCAGGACTACGTTAGTGTAATTCTTGGAGGAAAGCGAGACAACTTTATTTTCAGTCGACGTAAATGCAGGAAGCGCCATGTTTTCCGTTCCATATTGGTGTATGCAAATGAGCTGCCTGGATATGCTAATGAGTTTGGCGCGCGGAAGTTTAGCTCGTGAGCTGCCGAGCTGCTGAGCTGAGCTGAAATGGCGCTGGCCTGGATCGAGTTGACGATGACGGGACTTTCCCTTGGCCGGAAAATGAAAATCAAGGCACTTTGTTAGTGGAATTCAAACGCAGGAGTTTAGCTTAGTGAGATTCAAAAGACAATTTTTTAGATATTGTCGATTTTAAACAATTGAACAAATGTCAAAGGCAAAGCAAGATAAAATTAACAGCACTTGGCTTGTTTACTTTAGAACGGCCAGAAGAAGTGTTTTTTTTATATTTTTTTATCTGAGCTGAGAGTGAGACTGAGCTGAGTTGCCTTGTCCATTGTGATTTGTGTGCAGGTGTGAGTCTGTAAGATGCAGTGCTGTGCCAGTGTTTCAATTTAATTCATGATCAGACATGTCAATTAATATCAATGCTGGGCCGTGTAACTTGTTATTGAGTAAGCTTGCTGTTGGCCTCTTAAAGACAGAAGCCAGCCATAGGGTCTGCTGTCAGAAGTTTTGTGACACAATCGTGCCACCAAACTTTTGACTAAAAAGTAAAATGTCATTTTACTTTTAGCGGATTGCATTTATTCTCGAAAATTAGGCCTAGGCTAAGGCCTTCAAAAAGTTGTTGTATTGCCCTTTGCGACCGACCAAGAAATCTTGAAATCTACGGTCGGCTTTATAATTTTTAATTGTTTTAAAACCATTTTTCAGAAAAAAATGTTTATTAAAAAAAAAAAAATGTAATAAAGCATTAAAAACTAAGAAATATCAGCCCAAAGAGGGAGGAAAAAGGGATCTCCGACCGACTTTAACAGTCTTTTTTCCTGATTTTCTTCGTCGAAATTGAACTCTTGTGTGGAAACTATTGCAGCCGTATTTTAAACTGTTTCTGTCATTAGTGTCAATTGATGCATAATAGCCCAGCTACATGTACAGAGCTGCCAACTAGTACGGATTTCCCGTAATTGGTACGGAAATTAACGACCATTACGGAATGTTGTCTCAAATTACGGATTTAAAAAATAAAAATGATTTTTTTTTTTTTTTTTTTTTTTTTTTTTTAAATTTTCAAATATGAATTATAGTAGCTCGCTGAGAAAGACAGAAAAGTATCAAGTTTTCTCTTAATAGAAGCCATTTTTCATGGAAAACGGTGTTGTGATGACTTGAAACTCAATATTTAACAACTTTGTGTGAGTATAATCACCAAAAATGTCAGATAATCATACGCCCATTCGTCCGCGTAGTATTGGCGTGCCGTTTTTTTTATAGATTCATAGCGCCGCATAGGAAATTACTGATTTATACCCCAAATTACTGATTTTGAGCCTTGTGATTACTGATTTTCTGTGCTGGAGGTTGGCAGCTCTGCATGTAAGATCACTTGCACTAATTGTTAACTTTTCCATTTCACCTCCACCCCCACCTCAGAATTGTTCTACCTTATTACCCTCTGACAAATGTGTCCTCGACCCTTTTTTTTTTTGGGGGGGGGGGATCTTTGCCAAAGTGTGTCTTAATTATATGGCATCTCTACAATTTAAGTGAAATTCTGCCATCAAATTTTTGGCCAATTTGGGGCTACCAACACTCTAGAGGGGCTTTAACACAAGATTTACAGAACCACTTGGGAAACTAGTATGACCTTCGAAGTTCAAACTTGGTGATAATACTATTTTGTATGTATGTCAGTGTTCAATTTATGAAAAATACAGGCTTTAGCTTTGTTATCGCAATATGTCATGAACCATTAGAGGTATGAGCTTCAAACCTCTGGATTGTGTGACTTCATGGGTGTACATGAATATCATGGAGACGATCTGATTAAATTTTGAGGTATGCACATGTAGGTCAACATACAGAGGAATAATTGCCAGTTGAGTGCTTTCAATTCTCGCTACCCTAAATAGGTACGAAAATCTCGAAATTCGCGAGACGAGGTAATTTTCACTCTCTCGGGTCGTCACTACAACTTCCGGTATAGAGTCCCATCCCGCTGGAGCTAGCGCCTGTGTTCGCTGTGCAGAGTTTTCACGCACGCTAAAATCGATGCCAATCAGTGTAATTTGTACAGATTATAATATGCAATGGAATGCTTCGGGCAGAATTAGTGACTTTAGCACAAAAGGCCGTTAAACTCTATCGTGAAAGAGAGGGTTGTGATCACGAACGCCTGCACAGGAAGCTGTAATGTCGAAAAGCTATCCCATAATGCAATGCGCGTTTTCAGGATTTTCCCCGGATCTCGGCAGAATCGCTATTTGGGGTAGCGAGAATTAGCTCTTCTCCCCCCCCCCCCCCCCATCCCCTCCCCCTGGTATGCATACAAAAGAGGTTGCTCATAGGAACATTATACCAGAGTTTCCCATATCTGTTTGATCGATTACATTTATAACATTAGATTCAGTTAAAGAGATTCTCGTCAAACTTTCACTAATCCATTTATCTGAATCAATCCACTCCTGTGTTGAAATCATGGTGCTTTTTCCTCTTCAAATCTTGAATTTCTATTCACATGCTTAGCTTTGAAAATAATATACGGTACATGTAGTAGGTATGACTGGTATGTACATTGTACATGTATGTATGTAGACAATTTTCAGCTTGTGTAAAAACTAGTTTAAAAATTGCGCTTGAGTGTTTGATTTTATTTAAATCTTGAGTGAATTAGCTATGAGTGTGACAGGTTTTCAGGCAAATTGGACTAGATTATCAAATTCAAAAGCAAGAGTGAATGAGGGAATATGACATGGAACATTTCTCAATGTTTTTCTTTAAAGAAAAGTCCACCCTTAACAGCAAATCAATCTAAAGAAAGTGGAAATTTGAATGAAAGTGAAAACTGACTGAAAATTTCAGAAATTTGAAAGTTGTGATCACTATAAAAAAAGAAATTTCAAATCAATTGGCCGAATCTTTATTGTTACTGTGAAAGTGCTAGGCGACTTCCCCTTTTGTTCTAATTGTAATAAGATGACTAAAATGTTTTACAAAATGCATGACTCAGGAGGGTCTTTTCTTTGGAGAGATCCTATAATGATATGCTATGCTATATCCATTAAATATTTTGAGTAGTGCCCCACTGCCCCCAACAGAGTAGGCTATTAGGAGAAAAACAGTCAGAATTAAATATATTTTTGCACATGACAAATGGGAGAGTTGTCCATGACTATGGCACAATCCACTGACTGAATTGCCAAGTTGCAAGACACATACAAAATATTTAGTGATCCCAATTCAAACATTCATGAATTTCTTGTTATTGGTATTATTTAAACTTTTGCCAATCTGTTTCTTTTGAGCTTTAATATTACAGAAATTCAATTTTTCTTCGATGAGAGTTTCTTTTAAATGTGTTTTACAACATGGTTCCACTGTACAATTGAAAATGAACTTGGCATCAAAAGTATCACATGCCTTGACACATGGTTTGATATCGAGCTTCATAACACTATGAATATGACTGACAAAGAAAGCGGACAAAATATACAGTTCCTCAGGTAGACAAAGGAACATCCCTTCACTGCTATTATGTAAAAAGTTGAATATGCATGTGACACCTGTTCTACACATTTTTACATAATAGCAGTGAAGGGATGTTCCTTTGTCTACCTGAGGAACTGTATATTTTGTCCGCTTTCTTTGTCAGTCATGTTCATAGTGTAAGGTCTATCAACAAATTTGATTGTGCTCAAATCATTGATGTCATGGACAAATAAGCATTTCCATAATGTTACCAAATGTATGCATACTGTATGCTTTTGTGAAGCACTTTGATACAAATTATTTCATTCACCTGCATTTCAATAGTCAGAAAGTGAATTGTGTACTTTTCATGTTGTTAGGTAGGACAAACATTCCTACTTGTCCTACCTAGCAACAATTAAAGTATGCAATTTGCATTTTGACTATTGAAATACAATTTTTTGTAACAGGTGAATGAAATAATTTGTAAAGAGGCGCTCAACAAAGATTTGTGTTTTAAATTTGATTTCATTATGAAAATGGTATATTGATTGTACTATTTAAAGGCCTTGCCCATCTTTGGAATTTGGGGTAAAACATTGATGAAAATCATACATTTCAGTTTCTTGTTAATTGGAGATTTAAACTCTGATAAGATCTATGAAATGATGACTTTTTTTCATAAGGTAAAATCTTGTTATAAATCAAGGCTTCAAAACAATGTCGTGCAAGGAAGTCCGATTTTCAAAATTACTGTTGAATGAGAGTTTGTTCTTACAGTATTCTGTATGGCATGGTTCCATTAATCCATTGTATTTAAATAGGTGTGTAATATGATTAGCAAGTCTATGAGCAATGACGAGGGAAGAAGTCTTGTAAATCGTCATCATGTGAATGTTTGATACTTTTTAAGCACAATTTAATATATGTATGAGTCAGTTGCAAATTTTTGTCATAACAATTTTCTCCTTCCAAGAAAATAAAGAAATACAGGTAGTGAACAGAAATACATGTGTACATAAGATGGAGAGTGCCATACCTTTGGAAAGCTCCAAAGTATATTCTTAGGGGAAAGAAGACAAATCTAGATTCCCTTTGAGAAATGTCAAAGATATTTGAATTTAATATGTCTTCCATGCAATATTCGATGAACAAACAACAAAGTTATTAAGTACGGTAATCATATTTTCTCTATATGCCATTTGACTTGAAAATGTATCTTGTAAGACCAACAAATTAATGTCTGTTTGGAGCCATAAGGATGTCCGCTAATTTTACAGATTTATATGAAATGCTTGAGAAAATATTATCATTCATTTTATGATGTTGAAAAGAAAATGCTGCTTTTCTATTTCTCTTTTTCAGTGGATGTACAAATGGTCAAGCACTGGTGGAAAAAAGACAAAAATTGCAAATTCATTATGACTACTTTGACTAGGCTTTAATTTGCCACTTTTGTATTGTTATATTGATGTTTGTCATAGCCTCCAAAGTAATTTAAAGGTATCTTTAAGAAGACATTTATGACAAAGTTCTTGTTTTAGATATAAATAGTGTCCTGTATCTGTATTCAAGGTGTTTTTGTTTATTTTAACCAAAAAAAGTTTGTACCGGTACATGCAAAATAGAAACAGAAATTGATGTTGCTGATGGATAATTTTTTTTTTCAGAGCTGAAATGTTTTGGTTCGAATTTTTAATTGAAAAGTATTATTACTGTACGTACGTAGATTCCCTCTTTGAGTTTTTCTTTAATTAAAAATGTATTATTACCCCACCGCTACAAATATAGTACATTTGACTAGAATGACTTCCCAAATTAAATTAGTTAACGGTATGTGGGATTGGCCTCAAAATTTGTATACTCATGAATAGGCCTCTTTTTTGGCCAATGTATTTATTATAAACCATTCATAATTGACTAATCCTATTTTGTTTTCTCTCTGTTTTCTTTCTTCCATTACAGGTAGCATAAAGCGTTTTGTACTTACTACCAATCCCTTACAAGATCCCATCTGACACAGATCAAGCTCCAAATATATTCTATATTAGAATATATACTATCATTTCACAATGGTAAATTTATTCAAAGTTCATGGGAATTTTAAAAATTCCCAATATTTCAGCAAAACATTTATGTGCTAAGGTTATGACAAATTTGCAATTACATGTATATAGAGGTGAATAAATGAATTGGCTTTTAATTTCTCTTTGCCTCAAATTTCCCCCATAAATGCGAGCGGAGAAGAAATTACCCCTTCTTACTATTCAGTCGATGAATGGACAAGAAATGGGGTTCAAACTAGATACAAATCCTTTTTTTTTTTTTTTTTTTTTTTTTTTTCATTTTCTGCAACCTTTACAATACTGATACTTCTTACAATCTTTGTAAGTGCTAATGATGATAAATTGCATGGGCTAAGTGAAAACATAAAGTAAGATATGTTATAGTTTACTGAAATCATAATTGTACTGAATTTGTGTACATGATAACATCTGTGTATGAATTCGACCACATAAATAAATGTCACAAAAAGTTATAATTCTTAAAAACCGTATCACAAGGTACAATGTAAAGATAAATGTAGATAAGTAAAAACCCTAAACTAAAACAAAGAATGTAGGCTTGAACATCAACTTATAAAGATGACTTTTTAAAAGAAGTTCACCATAAAAAAAACTCATAATCTACAGTAGCCGTACTTAGAGGAAAATAGTAAAACAAGAATCATGTGTTTAGTTTTAATTGAGACAGGGTTTAATAACTTTAATAGCTCCCCTCCCTTCCTTTTTTCTACGGCAATTGAGATTATGTACAGATTGCATTAACATGCTTACAATTTTTTTTTTTTGCATTTCATGTCTGTATGCAAATTTGTCTTGCTTGTTACTGTCTATCATTCTATGCCCACTTGTTTTTGTGTGAAATATTTGAAAGTTGTTTACAAAATGCCTAGAACCTTTTACAACCATTTAAAGATTTCACGAAAGGCCTGCATAAGTATTACTGATCTCAAAGTGTCATCTTGCTCTCTTTCCTATGCCTCCTTAAAAGCACTTTTTATCTAATTTCTCTACTTTCCTCTGTTAAAGGTACTATGTCCCATTTGCAGGCCAAAAAAATGAAAAGGTTAAATTCCAATGGCATTTGAAAGATAATAATAATTTAGAACTCCCCTTAAAAATAGGGGGCTTGAAAATGTCTATAAGTGGGAAAATAATGACTATTAGTTGTCAAATCGACTTAGGAGCTATAGAGCCAATAAGTAATAGTCTTGATTTTCAGACCATTCTACCGCATGGTCGTACGTTTTATGCTGCGCAAAGATTCAATCAGTTTAATTTTGGCCATTACAAGAAGTGGGTTATTGATGTAGACAAATCCTTTACAGCTCATTTTATGTATGTTATTACCAAAGAAGAAAAAAAGCCAGTCAGTCACTCGATAGTGTCTGACAGTGAAGTCTAGCAAGTAAACAGGTTTCCTTGCATAATTTGAATATTAGGACACTGCTTACGTTTAAATTTCACATATTCATAATTCCTGCAAAGTTCTACAGAATTTGAGGTTGGCTGCAAAAGGGACATAGTATCTTTAAGGCTCGTTCAGATATGACTCGGTGAAACTGCTGCAGTTATGTCATGATGACTTAAAGTGTAATACACTTGACATTTCTGAATCTTATAACACAGAGCTCAATGAATAGGCGCAAGTCTAAGGTTTCTATTAATTTTACACATTAAAAAAAATAGCGCCTTTTTCAGCGGTTTACTGCACCATATCTGGACAGGCCTTTATTCTAAATATATAAATATATTGGGGGTTAAAGGGCAATAGCATTTATAAAGCCAGGTAAAAATGAGTTTTGCTTTTCTAATCATTACCTTGTTCATGTTAATGACCAAATTCTTAAGTCCCTTAAATAAATGAAAATAATAATCGGGGGGGGGGGGGGGGGTACCATTACACTTCTATGAAACTGAGTTTAAACATTAAATTTCAGAGGTGGGGGGGGGGGGGGGGACCTGGGACTGAAAACTATGAATTAATATTGTTTGGCCATAATAACCATCGTGGATTTGATTTAAAAAGTAAAGAAGATGAACAAAATTTTAAAATGGTGTGCTACTTCAAGGATATATCCAGCATAACAAGGCCAAGAGAAAAATCTGTAACTTACTAGATTATAATAATTACTGTAAGAAACGTTTTTATTTCCTCCCCCACATAGGATCGGGTTTATTTTCAATTGAAGACACATTCAAAGGATGACAAATTTCAGTTCATAACATTTTACAAATATAGAGTAGTGCATCAAATAGGAGTAAAAAAAAAAAAAAAGTCATTGGGCCTTTCTAAAGTAAGCAAGTATGTACAGGGGACAACATGTTGTCAAATTGTTATTTTGAGGGGATGAACAAAAATTAATAATATTAATGATGATAATAATTGTAATAATAATAACAATACTAAACATGAATACTTAATTAAATTTAAGGAGATTATAAGTCTGTTTGGCTCACTTATGATAAAGTAATATAGGCCTACTAAAAGACTACACATACACTGCAATCCAATATGATTTGCTTGAAGATGCATGTAGGTAGGCTTATTTCTTTATACTAATGTGGTTTATACACATATAGACTCTTCAACCTTGCACACTTTTCATATAGAATGCAGACCACTATTCTTGCTGCAATGTGGCCATGAGTCTCTGCCTAATGTATGCCCAAATATGGGCATATAAGTAGTTGATAGTCTAGTGTACAGACAGCATGAGGTATTGATTCAGAGAATATAAGACTGACATACATAGGTGTAAAATGAAAATGATTACTGGTTTTTGAGACATGATGTGTCTACAAGTCTTTGCCTGATGTATGCCCATATATGGGCATATAAGTAGTTGATAGTCTAGTGTACAGACAGCATGAGGTATTGATTCAGAGAATATAAGACTGACGTACATGGGTGTAAAATGAAAATGATTACTAGTTTTTGAGAGAGCAAATATAAGAAATGAAGGCTTCCCCTATGCCTCAATTCAAGGAAATTATCATTTGATTACTAGTCAAAACTCAAGGTCAAAATACTTCTTCTTTTTTTTTCTTGGAAAAAATGTATAAAAAAAACAATTCGATCGTTCAGCCATAAATGAGCAGAATAGAAGAAAATTCATAGCATTTAAAGTTCCACATTTAGTTGAAAATTAGTCACATGACAACATGTTTAACATACCGGTAATAAGTAGGAGAACATACATGTACATACATGTTCATAGATATACATTTGTACTTGTACAATCCTGTGAGCATACACACATGCTAAAGAGGATATGACTCACACATGATACAAAGTCCACATTACAAAAGCACTGCCACTTAGTTACACAAACACTGTCATATACTCTAGATACCTGTACTGCTCTAGTTAGACGTCTATACTGTTCTGTACTAGACACAGTCATGTGACCAATAGAGGGATAATAAAGCTATGATGATTGACACAATAAGGTCAATTTTATGAAGACAGCCATGAATGCATAAAATATTTAATCATAATCAATGTTGACTACCTCCCATATACTCACCCTAAGTAAATAGAGTACTTCATACCTGACCTAAGAATACAAATTAATTAAAAAAATACTAGTGTTTTGTTTTTTTTAGCAGAGGGGGCTATATTTGTGCTTTTATTTGTAATTATATAAGCATTATGAACCTTCATCTCTTTATTTTTTTGTTTTTACATATTTTGTTTTTATAACTGCTGGCTCATAAAAGAATATCTTATTGACTTTTTATGTTTAACTATTACATGTATTGCTTTCAATAATCTTCTCTTACATTCTTAAACACAAAGAATACGTGATCAATGATATTATTATTTAATTTATTCACATATTTGTAAGTTCAGTTAACATAGCTATGCATATACAAATTATAAAGGGACGGCGATGAGCCCTGTAGGTAGTGAAAAGGTACAAAAGAGGTAGGAATTGGGAGTATAATTGTAGCATGTAATAACGATATAAGGGGACGTCTTTATGAGCCCCGGAGTATAAATGCTACAAATAAAACAAAAAATATGAATCAATTTGTTACTTAAGATATTGGGCAAGATGTTTGGAGACTATTACCGATATGTCTATAAATTTAGCTACTTGTGTTGTATAAATTCTGAACATGTCTGAGAATCGTACATGTACATGTGAATATTTTGTGAGTCGAGGCAATACAAAGGCCATACCTTCAATTGTTTGAACTTTCTTCCGGGGGGGGGGGGACTCTGTTTTGAAGTTGGTTCGACTCTTGAACATAACGCAAGCTGTTCATTTCAGTATCTCTAATAATGAAACGGCCCTGTACAGTTTTTGGCATTACTGCATTTTGTTAATTCTGTCTATACAGCTGCATTTTGTTGCATAACTGTTGATTGCAGCTACAAATTACCTTCTAGAAAATGTCTTGTTTTTTAAAGACATGTGGACATCTCATTAGACCGATAGCCCATAACATTGACCTTGGCAGCTTTGTCCGTCTCGTAGGCTGCTACTTGAGTACATGTATAATGCATTTAATTAATTCCGCCACCAATCCCCCTCAAAATAATTTTTTTTTTTTTTTTTAAAGGCCAACTCGTACCCTAAATTTGTCTTCACTTGTGCTCTAGATTACTGTAGTATGAATAGTGGGCAATAAATGTTAAGTACACTTAAAATTGCTAGGGAAGTAGTCGTTAAAATATCTTTGACATTACTACATAATTGGAAGTTCACAATCGGTTAATTATTATTTCGAGTAGGATGTAGAACAAATTGAATAACTTGCCTATATATATGGAAAAAAATCATCCCCATTTTTTTGTAGGAATAAAAGGTTTTGTGTTTACATGTAGGCCTACCACAGCACTAATGACCATAAAAGCAGAAGACTATTTCAGACTTTCATCAATTGCGATTGCTTTTTTAGTTCTCAAATATTTAGGTTAAGGGGAAGAATTCTGTTTGGTGTTCACATGCGTTGTATTTATATTTTGAAATGGAGATAACAGAATTGTACGGGAGGGGGTATATACATTTAGATTGTTTGAGCTTTTAAGCAACCCTCCAGCACATTTCTAACACCATGAAAGCTCTTTTACTTACACTTTTTAAGGCTGGATCGGAAGGTTAACCCCCCCCCCCCCCTCTTTTCTTTCCTTTTTTTTGTTGACCTTTTTTTAAATATTTTTGTTATACTCCATTCATGTCTTACTCTCCTTTTGCTCTTTCCTTACTGTAATTGGCTTTGTAGCATAGTAAGATTCAGTGTTTTTGCAAACACAAAAGAATTTATAACCAGTAGGCCTAGTTAATGGAAAGTGTAGCCGGTGATTGTGAAAAACATAAGAAGCGGGATTTATCCTTATACTGGTATACACATTTTTATTTATAATTTATGATGGTAGGGTGAATTTTATACGCTTGATATCCTGGGTAATTATTTTATTTTATTAGAAAGGTATTATATAGATCAGAATATAATTATGAAAGCTTGCCATGAAGGTATGAGACTAAGAGGAATCCCATGGGGGGGGGGGGGGGGTGGTCACACCTTGATACCAAACTACTCTAGATAGAAAGCAGAACAATCAGAGAAGCATACTGGTGACAGTTTGAATGAAATTGGGCCCCAAAAAAGAGAAAGTTCTGAATTTTTGAAAGTTGCAGTCACTATATAGGTTTAACTCTTAGAATTGGTAGTGGCAGAAAACTTTGATATGTTCCTACACACAAAATAAAATAAATATCATATTTTAAACTCGAGATGGACTTTTCTTTTTTAGAAGACCTGTAAGAATATACTCTCCATAATACATTTTGATTAGTGCTTCAAGGGTGAAGGCACTTGGCAGAAAAACAGAAATTAGTGATAATTTTGGAGAAGACAAATGGGAGGAATATCTGCCATTCACATTCCACTGACAAAATTGCCAATTGGAGATTCGCATAGCTGTAGTGGTCTCATATTTCGAACATTCTTAGTACCGGTATTGGTCCTATTTATTTCAAACTTTCGCTATTCTTTTTTTCGTATTTTTCTGCTTTCTTTCAAATGGACATATAAATAGGGCTGGATTGCACTTTTAAGTATAATAATGATGACATATTTTACACATATTATACACATATTATAAGATAACTTTATCACATTTTCCTTGTCAAATCCAATGCTCTACACACTTTTTGTTAAATAGTGATCAATGCAATCAATCGCAAAAATCAACCACATGATAAGTGCTAAGCTTTTTGTTACGGGGCCCAGACTAAGATTTGAGGGTCTGTAGGCTTACAAATTAACATATTCCTTTGACCATGGATAGTTGAAACATTAATTTGTAAAGTGCATTTTGATTAAAACTTTCCTTCTCTTATGCCTCATATTGTCTCTTCTTGTTTCATTGGTTATTGATATGATTGCGTAATATCTCTTACTCGCCTTGCACTCCAGAGCCTTTCTTCTCGCCGTCTTGCCCTTCCTGAATCCTTTTCTCTTAAACTTTTTCAGTCACCGCAACATCTTAATCTTCTACAGCTAACACGCTCCCAAACCTTTTGCTGTGAACTCGAATCAGAAACTCTCAACAAATAAACAATCCCCATTGTAGAACTGAAAGACTCCGCGCCTATCCCCTCTACGCCGATTCTTTCATACTTTTATGTCTTTTATTATTTTTGTCATTTGTCATGTACCTTTTTTAATTAATATTGAGGGGTCAGTGACACAAAGACGTAACTGGTCTATGTGTCACTGAGCTCTTGGGCCTTGCGGAGTTAATTCTATGTTTCACTAGCCATTGACTTCAATGGGTGGAGTTAAGTCTTTGTGTTTCCTGGAAAGCCCACATTTTTTTGGACATTTTGATATCAAATTATACTCATTTTGGCAAAATATTACGTCTTTGTGTCACTGAACCTTCTATATAATCCTTTTTTACGCTAATGCATTTTGTGTATATCTCTATTCAGTCAAAAACATTTTGTATCTTTAATTCATCCTTGCAGGCTCGTCACACACCAGTGGACCCCAGCCAGCTCCTCAAGGCACTTTCATCTCTTCTCAGCAAGGAAGGGGGCATCAAGGGGGTCACAGAGGTCACCAAAATACTCATGTAAGGCTCTTTCGCTTTCTCAATCATTCTTTTCTGATTGTCCTCTATCTTATTTGTTTATTTTTCACCTTACAGACACTTTTTTGTATTCTTTAGCTCTTCTTCAAGATAATCTGCCTCCTTCAATACTAAAGACTCTTGCAGATGCCCTATATACTCGGCCTGATCAGGGGATGCAGGTGGACCACTTCACCGGGGTTTCCCCCTACTCTAATACAAATAGTGCAGTGTGTTCTAAACGTGCTAGGATGTTGACTCTCCTGTACATAGGGCCACCCTTTTAACATCCTATCTGAGGGACTGTTTTGTCCCTCTCTTAAAAGTGGAATTATACTGAAAAAGAAATCCTACCCTAATAGCAAATAACAAATAACTCTACAAGAAAAAAGAGAAATCAGAGAAGCAGACTGGTGAAAGTTTGAACAAAATCTGACAAAAAATGAGAAAGTTATGATTTTTCTGTAAAAGTTGTATACTTTATACATATCGTCCTTGTTTTCACGAAGTGACGGTAGTGAGGAAAATCGTCACGCAAAGTGAATGCAATTTTTTTTCACTACCGTCACTTCGTGAAAACAGCGACGATATGTGCACTTCCAATTAACTGAATTAGTAATGCTGGACAACCTTCCCATTTGTCCCAACACACAAAGTGACTATAATGCTTGTGTTTGCACTTCCCCTTCAAAATCACATTTTTATTGTTGAAAGTCTTACGGATAGTTACGGAGTCAAAAGAATTGAAAAGATATTAGTGTTCATTTGGCGTTCCATGCCAGTTGTTCACCATGCATGACTGAGCAAAGGATGTGTGCCTTTACCAACAGAATTTAATATAATATGGTCCAAAGGTCGTCAACGATTTGTTGTGATCAATATATGGAAACACACAAAATATGAAAGTTCAAAGGTCATCATACTCTGATGAATAGATAGATTGAAGAGAGTAAACACCAGAAGAGTTGAAGCATGGTCACACAGAACACAGATTGATGATGCTTAATTATGATACTTATATGGATCAATATCAAAAAAACATTTGTGTCATTTCTTGTTTTACAGATTGATGAGAGGTGCCAAAAAGATGGTTAGTCGTTGTATCTACATGAATATCCTGATTGCTACAAAGGCAGGTGCTGTACAGGAGAAGTGAGTATGCGTGGGATCTGTAGGTATAGGGATTGTCGATACTCGCATGCAAATGGTTGTCCTAATTTGTCTAAGGGAATCGCAAACATTGAAGATAATTTTCAATGGTAATGTTACATGATGAATTAGATAGGGAGGAATCTGCAGAAACTTGACAAAAGAATGTAATGCAACATGAAATGTAATTATGCTGGCATTAAGAATGGCATTTATTTATGAAAGTTCACAATTTCACAATTCATTGGAGGTAACATCACATGAAAAAGAATATAACAATGTTTTTATCAAAGACAAGTTGCAACTATTATACAGTTTAAAGAATGAACACATAAAGGTGATGAAACATTAGCAAATAAATATATATTAAATTATTATATGATAATTTCTTTTTTGTAACTTTTGTAATTTTTGTTCTTTCTCTCTCTCAGGTTCATAGAGGAAGGTGGTTGGGAGCTTCTGAACACCTGGCTCCAGGATGCCAAGACGGAGGAACAGAACCCAGTCATTTTAGAACTCATTAAAGTCTTCAAAGAGCTTCCTGTTACCATAGATATACTCAAGAAGGTAAATTTAATATGTTTGTTTGTTTATTGTTTCTTTCTTTTTCTTTTTAAAGAGATGTCCAATTCATTCACTTAACCCAGGTGAGGTAAATGGGTATCTGGCAGGAATTAATTCCTTGAAATGCTGGAGCGCTATAATGACAGCTAGGCTAAAGCCGGGGTAATAATTAATGCGCCTCGGAATAGAATTTCTAGATGACGGCGCTATAGAAATGCCTATAATTATTATTCTTATTTCACCAAAATAATTCAAACCCATTTAGGTCTTTTTTGCTTCTATACATGTAGATTACCTTAAGAAATTTAGTTTATTTATTCAGTTAGATCAGGGCCTCGTTCATAATAACTTAGTGTTATAAGCTACTGAAATCATTGCATTTGATAGTCTAGGAGCAAATTTGTCATAGAAGTTTAGCATTTGTTATCAATAACAAGAAACGGGCCAGATCAAGTCATTCATGAAATTCAAAGAGCTTCTGTTTCTCGAATCAAGTGAGTTCAGTTTTGTGTTTAGTTTATTGAGCATGAGCAGGTTTACCAAGCTGATATTTCAATGTTTACTTACATTTGTGATTTAATTTTTGTCCTCTCTTTACACCAGAATAATACTGCCAAAATTATCAAGTCATTCAGCAAAACCGAAGGGGAAGATGGTAAGTTGTTCATTTATTTATGTTTACTATTAAGAGGGAAATAAGTTAAGGTAAACCCTTATGAGTAATTCATGTTGTAAGATGTTCTTTCGTGTGTAGATATAAATCATACAGCGTTGAAAATATGGGGATCGGCATAAAACATAACTGGTTCCGATTTTTCATGTACAGTATTTAAGATCCAAACTCAGCTTTGGATCACATTTTGGGGTAGGGGGGCATGCAAAAAATTGCAAGGGTTATTAGTATTGTGTCATTGTGA
This sequence comes from Strongylocentrotus droebachiensis, assembly GCA_035222895.1. NCBI lineage: Eukaryota > Metazoa > Echinodermata > Echinoidea > Camarodonta > Strongylocentrotidae > Strongylocentrotus > Strongylocentrotus droebachiensis. The sequence goes on along the minus strand of JAVYIG010000176.1, from coordinate 552,359 downwards.
GTGTGCCTTATGAGCCTTGGTTCAATTCTTTAATCACAATGTGCTTTTAAATCTTTGTCCAATGCTTGGTTCTGCTGCAGACCAATTTGTATACATTCACTTTTTTTTATACGTCTGAAATTGATACCGTGTAGTAACGGGGAAGTGATATTTCCATGAACTAGCTGGCTTTTCAGCTTTCGCTTCCTCGTTTAGCATTTTGCATTATTCCAACTTCCTTACACATTGCATCATGTTATTACGTCTATTTTTGTATTAACAGGAACTCTTTGTGTCAATATGAAAGGGCAGAAGGGCTTACATGTTAAAGTAAACCTCAATTGTGTGTAGGAATTATTGGAGTGGCCCCAGAGACTTCTTGCTGAACGAGCGTCCATTCTTAAACCATTGACTACTGAATTATCTCATTCCCATAGGCTTTAACACAGAAGCCAACAGCTCTCATAGGCAATGGGTTAAGTGGATACCATTCCAGACAAGTTGATAAGCTGCATAGAATCGTTTCTGCACCTTTCTACAATACTTCATGACCCAAAAATGCCTTTTCCTCATCATTTTGATTTAAACATGGATCAAGTACTGGCACTGTCTTCAATGTGCTTAGGTCAGACACACATCATTGTGGGGTTTGGTGTAACAATGACTAGATAGGACCAAGCTTACCCATTGCTGATAGTTACCCATGAAGTAAACAAAAGATCTGGGATCCGTTTCACAAAGCCTTTTTGCAATGACAAGTGACAAAAATCATTGACAAGTCTGCTGATATCCAATCAGAAGCAAGGATTTCAGTAGCTTATGACAAAGACTGTCATTTGTCACTGATGGCAAGTTCTGTGAAACAGGTCCCAGTACAATACCCTTATCCCAGGGTGATGGGACACTATTGTAGTCTGATCTTAATCTCAGACATCCTTTGATTTATCTTTGTTTGACCTTTGTATCACTTCCTGTGGTGAGTCATGCTCTATTAACTTTTTGCCCCTTCTATATAGAACTCAAGGCCATGGCAGACGACTTGGTTGCAACATGGAAAGGTATCATCAGGACTTCAAATACCGGTGAGTGTTCATCGATTGATAGACAGACATGTGACAAACAACAGCTCGATTCAATTTGAAAATGTTTTTTATTGTAGTACAAACATGGTTCATACAAATACAATTTTACATGAAAGACAGCCATGGCTGGAATATTCATGTTTACGGGTTAGGCACAATGGAAAACACTTTTAAAGATATACATGTAAAAAAATAGCAATATAAAAAATAGGACTTGAATTCTGTAACTAAAAACCATAAACACATTGCACACCTTTCCAGAAATGCAACAAAAACATGAGCTGTTTTTGTTTACAAGTTTCCTATTATGTCATAAAACTGAATACAAGCATCGTAAAAGGATTTAAATAGGTACATTTAAAACAGCCGACTTGAGGGGAGGAGACAAGCACTTACATTAAGTATACCTGCAATAACGATAAGCGTAAATAAACAAGTTTTTCAACTTTTGTTGAGTATATCAACTAAAAATGACAGTGGGCTATTTATAAACATCTAGTGCTACAACCCCATCAGAGCACAAACTGAACAGTGCAGGCACTCAGACTTTGTATCTGCTATCATAGAGTTGAATCATATAAGTGACAACATCATAAACTCCACATCAACCAGCACATTCAGGAAGGCCATTCATAGAGCCTTCTAAACAATAGAGTATAAGAAACTTTGAGTAGAAAACATGTTTGCTTCATTGGAAGAGATTCAAATATATTTGTGTATTAGCAAACTTGCCTGCTGTACATATGATAATGCAGCACCTACACATGGTATCACTTCCTCTATACAGTATAAGCAACATTGTTTTTGCCGTCAATTAGTGTAAAACAAAATTGAATCAACTTCTTATAAAAATTAATCTCTTTTATAAATCAACTCTAAGATGATTCCTTTGAGTTATTTTGACTTAAAAAAGATTGATCTTTATCAACTACTTTGTAAATATTTTGTTCTCTGTTTTCACTTTACCATTTATCCTTTGAATCTCCATGTATTTTGCAGATAAAGTAGAAAAGGAAAAGTCACCTAGTATGAAGAAGAAGCTCAAAGCAAAGAAAGTAGGAAAATCCTTCAGCAATGACGGCGACGCAGACGACGAGAGCGAGGAACCGCTCGCCAAGAAATCGCGGCTCGGCTCCAACGACGACGAACCCATGGACACAAGCGATACGAGTAAACCCTCGAGGCTGAGGCATCCCAGCGATTCAAGAACGACCAGAGCAGGCGCTGCTGCCAAAGCCACCACCAGGAAAAACTCCAGCGAAGAGCCGGTTAAAAAGGAAGGAGAGGGAAAGAAAGAGGATGTGGTGAAAAAAAAGAGGGCGGCGATTATGAGACCAGCTCATTCGAAAATGCGTTTAACAGGTATGTAAAGCCAAAATCAGGAGTCTATCCTATAAATTTGGAGGCGAGTTGGCTCAGTCGGTAACATGTCAGCCTATCTAACCAAAGATCTCGGGTTCAAATCCCACCCAGGCGGCCCTCCCCTTGTTTCATAGACGCAGGCTTTGTTACAGTGGAAAGCACTCTGTTCCTGGGATAGGACGTTAAATGGAGGCCCCGTGTAAAGGAGAGGCACCACCATTGCACTATTTGTATAAGAGTAGGGGGAAACCCCAGTGTAGTGGTCCACCTGCATACCCCAGTATATACATCTGCAAGAATCTTTAGTATTGCAGGCGGCAGATTATCCATAAGAAGAAGAAGAAGAAAAGCATAACAAAATTGGTGTCAAGTATTATGGAACTTAAACATTTAATCAAATAAGAAGGATGATGTAAAAGATCTTGATATATTTGAATTTGACACAAAATATACATCTGATTTCAATGTTCATAAGCAAAGCACTAATTTTCAACATGCTGGCATTGTGATTTAAATTGAGATCTTCAGCCCGAGTGGCACTAATCTTTATTCTGATATTTGCCTTTTGATTGACAGGATTGGAGAAAGAGTCAGAGCTACCTCTGCCCAAGTTCAAGAAGAAGACGCCTGCTCTACCCCTTCCCAAGACGGAGAAACCTATTCCAACTCTGACAATCAGGAAAGATGGGTAAGTGCAAGCCTGATAATTTCCCAATAGGTTTCCTGATTATTATTTTTTCTCTAATCGTTGTTGTTTTTTTGGATTTTTTTAATCTCCAAAAATGGATAGTCCCTGAGAAATCAATGTAAATCCGGTTTTAAATTAGGGGGGGGGGGGTGAGGGGCAGGTTTTTCACGACTTGCTTGAATGCCTCGCGCAAGTGCTTGGCACCTCGCTTCGCTCAGATTTCTAAAACCTTCTTGCATTCAAGTCTCACTATCACCCCTGGGTAAACCCTGCTATCCAATTGTACAGTGGCATGCTCCGTTGACAGTTCTTCAGATTAACCTTGGACCCAACAAATCTAACTCCAGCCGTAGACCTGAGCCTAACGTATAAACCCAATTCTCAGCCCTTGCCAATCTCTTTAACAGTTGCCTTGATTCTTGGTGCACATTTGTGTATATTTTACTATTTGATATGTGGTATCCCTGTTTTGAATGCTCTCTGTACTCTGTATGTGAATAATTTGTAACTAGGACTCTCTTTGTCCCATTAGTTTATCAATAAAAGGTGATTGATTATAATTTAATAAATAAATAAATAACCTGCTTATTTTCATTCTCTTTTTGCTTTGACAGTCCAATTTTCAGCAAATCCTTGTCTCCCACTGAGAAGAGACCCAGACCTGACGAGCTTACCAAGCCAGGGGGTCACACTCATGGCAGGATTAAAATCATACCTGCCAAACACAAATGTAAGTATGACTGGGTCTTGTTTTATTTATTTTTATTCATTGATTTGTTTTATTTAAACATGGTAACTCTATCAGTATTAAAAGTGTTATCCTGAGAATCCCTGTGCAAAGTATAGGTTACAAATACAGAGGAACTTGAACAGAGTTTAAATAAATACATACCATATGGAATATTTTTAATTTTTTTGTTTTTTATACACCATTATATACACACAAAAAGTAGATAATTGACCAGCATAAACAATATAATACCTGTCCTTTCAAATAATAATTACCCATCTATTGGAAGTGGTACATTTTGTAACTGTTTTTATGCCTCCGTTACGAAGTAGCCGGAGGCATTATGTTTTCGGGTTGTCCGTCCGTCCGTACGTCCCGTTCTCGTGATCGCGTTATCTGAAGAACCGATTGATGGATTCCTGCCAAACTTTGGTCATGTATGTATCTTGCAGAGCCGATGAACTGATTAGATTTTGGGGTCACAAGGTCAAAGGTCACAGGGCTCATTATGTATGCAAAAACAGCTCGTGATCGCGTTATCTCAAGAACCAATTGATGGCTTCCTGCCAAACTTAGGTCATGTATGTTACTTGCAGAGCCGATGAACTGATTAGATTTTGGGGTCAAGGTCAAAGGTCATGCAGCTCATTATGTATGCAAAAAAAGCTTGTGATGGCATTATCATTAGAACAGATTGATGGATTCCTGCCAAACTTAGATCATGTATGTATCTTGCAGAGCCAATGAACTGAGTAGATTCTTGGGTCATGAGGTCAAAGGTCATGGGCTCATTATGTATGCAAAAATAGCTTGTGAACGCATTCTCATTAGAACTGACAGATGGATTACTATTTAACTCAGAACATCTTGCAGAGCCAATGAACTGAGTAGATTTTAGGGTCATGAGGTCAGATCAAAGGGTCATATATGTTTATGAGAAATTGCTTGTAATCACAATATTCTGAGAACCTGTTAATGGATTACAATTGAACTTGAATTTGAAAAAATTCTTCTGTTTTGGTTTGTAAAATTGCTCTATGACGGAGGCATCATTTTCGATAGTCCAGCCTCTGTACCGTTTTCGTTTAGCGCACCCAATCAGCTGATAAAATAACACACCCTCAACGTTGAAAGTAGACCTAGCCATTCCTCTAAATCTGGGTCCTGAATACGGTCCAGACGAATCTGCCATTCTCCCCCGGAATTCCGGGGGAGATTAACTCCGCCCACAAAGCTATACACGTTCGATGTACGCTGATTGGACGAAAAACCTGACAATCACTTTGGCGCATTACGTAATGTTCCGCCGCTGTCACGAAGCTACTATTCTCATTATAAGGATTCCATACTTATTTAAAAAAATTAGGGTGGAGTGTTTATTACGTTAATGCATTTCAAATGTTTCTATAAATAAAAAAATCCTCTGTTTGTTGAAAGAAATTAAAGTTTGAAGATTGTGGAGCAAAACATGAACTGACTATTGCAAATTGAAAAGAAACTGAACTATAAATACTGACGTCCTGACGCCTGATATCGAGTTTACACAAACTGTGCTCTTCGGGTTGGCTTTATCGAGTTGGTTTTCTGAGATTTACATTTACATTTCATGATTTTTGGAACTGTTGTTATCATCGTTTGTTAACCATAATCTGTAAGAACGTCTGTGGATAATCATCATCGTTTTACGGAGGAGAAGATTGCCGAAGCTTTGAAATATGGAGCTATACGAAACTGGGACTGAATGACTCTCGAATCTAACATTTATTTATGTTTTATTTATTACAATGGATAAAACAGTGAAGGGTATTCCGATTCAGTTATAAGAACTGCTTTCCAACGGAGCCCTCCCTCACCACATGATACAATCAAAATCAGTCAACATAAAAACAAAACATGAATGAAAACATCAATACAATTCAATATATAAAAAAAAAAACATTTGTACATTTTGATTAAACTATACATGGAGCGCACATGAGATGCACGGCGAGAACCCTTATCAAAAACCTTATCAAAAACGCAATTAATAAAAAAAAACAAGATAATATCGTAATTTGCAAGGCAATAAATTATATCATACAACCAGTTTGGGAGCACTTTTTACTCACAATTTTGAGGATATCTGCTCTCAAAAATTTATGTAGATTTCCAGACCCTTATCGGTAAGTTGATAATTTTTCGGAACGGACACAAAATAATGACTGCAAAATTTACCGATCTTTTGTCAATATTTTCTCAATTTCGCACCCAATTCCAATGAAAATTTCATCTCTGGTTAATTTATGTTCCTCTTTCCACTATAGGCCTATAATTTATATTAGATTTTCGAAATCTTACCGATTTTTGAGATAGCGAATTACTGAGGGCACACGCGAACTATGATCACACGTCCATACCTGTAAGGATTTTTATCAAGGGGGTGTTTAGAAATTGGATGGCATGGTTAAGGTGACCCCGCGAGGTAGCGAAGCAACCGAACAGGAAAGTGGTCGGAGGGGGTAATTCCATCCAACGTCGTGAATTTCGATATCCTTGCTTTAAAAAACCTGTGGTTTTCCTGCATTTCAAGTTTTCAAGTTTGTTTGTTGTTGCTCTCTCCACATTTTACAGTATAGAGACAGACATATGAAATAGAAATCATATAGCTATGGTAACGGTATATAATCAAGTTACAAAGAAACTCAATTCACATGTCCGATTAAGTACGGGAGCCTATTCACATACAAGCTATGCTTTTTATTTAGGCTCCCCACATTTTACATTGTTTTACCTTGCCCGTTATATCTACATATTTTGAAATTTCGTACTTATTTTCCGTACATTATATTTGATTTGAAATCTTTAATTGTTTTTCTTCTTGTGTGAAATATACGCCTGTATAAAAATAAAAAATTGAAAGAATATAAACTGTTTTTCTGTAAAATGTGGAATAAATAAAACTTCAAGTAAAATGTGAGGAACCTATATTAAAAAATGGTGCTTGTGGATTATAGGTTCCTAATAAAAATAGACATTGTAGATTATAGGCGTAGGAAGCTTTCTTGAAGTTGGGGAAGGAGCGTTGACTCGGAAGCTCTCACCCTGAAATCACATCACCAGCGCGATGTGTGAAGTCCCTTTATGCTGGGGTCTAGGGGCCTTGGAAGCTCTGGGATCCTAGATTCTCTCCGGTGCAGTATAAGCCTTATTTTAGTGAATTTTATGACATTTTTTCAGAGCAATTTACAACCAATTTATGAATTTAAAAATACCAAATGGAAATTGTAGACATTATATGGGGAGTATAGCCATGTGAGATTATATAGGTTTTGTTCTTCGAGATTTAACAGTTTCCTCTTACCGTGGACAAGTGCCTTGCGGAGCAACTTCCAAAGTAGGGGGCACCAACAAAAAGGGTACTTTACGGAAAAACGGGCACCTACAAAGGGAAACCTCAAAGCACAAATATACAATTATTGCCATATTGTACCCCTACATTGTGATTAGATTATTAGGGATGATTTCATCGTTTGTTTCTCTCTTTAAATTGCCCAAGATACTGCTTAATCATCATACTTTGCAGCCTTTTTGGGTGTGATGGTATGAACATGACTTTGTATTCGTGGAATTCTGTCACACTTAATGTGAACCCATTCCCCATACTTTGAACATACCGAAGAGCTTTTTGATTTCGTTTCACTGGCTTACTACAACAAACACAATGGATACTTGATGCCCATATCGAAACATGAAAATCAACATTGATTAAATAAAGAACAATATTACACCATTAAGATAAATGATGTAGAATATAACATATATCATTATCATTGTTATTACTATCATTACTTTTTTTTAAATCGTTTTTTGTTGTTGTTGTCATTATTATCATTATTATTAATAATCCTATTATTATTCGCAATTTAGGTTTATTCCACCTTTTAATTGGAACATGAACCATGCTCTACGAACGTCAAAATAAACATGTCCAAGATAGATATAATTTACATATTCTTCTTCCTCCATCCGTCTCTTTCGTCCGCAGATATCTGTTCGTTCCTATTTTCACCACTTCCCACTCAATATATTGCCTCATAAAAGTCTAAGTGAATGAAACAAGGCAACACTTACAATACTGTTCACAGACTAGGTTTTCCGTTATAACATGAATAATGCTCTACAAAATAAGACTTATTTCTAAGCGCGAATGGTTTATTATTTTAAGTCGAAGAGATTTTTCAACCGGGCACAAACCTTTCAGATTTAATAACGAATATCATGAGGCTCAATATTTCAGTATCGCATACTCTCTTAAGTTCTAAATCCTTCTTCAGACTTAAACTGTTTTAAGTATTTAAAGCTTCATTTAATCGAATATACGGTTAAAACTTTTAATGAAAGTAACTTTTGCAAATAAATCATTTAGGACTTAAAAACTTCTCGTACAATCTGATTGATGTCACTTGCGCGCTCACAGCCAAAAGTAAATCGTATTGGACCATCCATTAGACTTTTTGCCGCTCTTTGCTCACTCTCTATAGATGGAAATAAAAGAATTGGGAATAGGCCCACTCTTTTTCTTCTTAAACCACGAATGTCTTTCGTCCACTGATGTTCGTTCTTATTTTCCCCTCAGGCCCGACACCTAAAGTATTCCGACCCCCTGTTCAGATCATCATGTTCCCAAACAAGATTTCCCCTTTTCCCGTCCTTCGGGAAAAAAAAACACGTAATTCCTAATACTAGCTCAATATACCCCAAAGAAAATATGAAAGTTTGCCCCGTATAACAAATACATATAAATAAAATTTGTCTGTGGCTCATCATTCCAACGAGTACGAGTCATGAACGAAAGAGAATTGTATAGAGACATATTTATGTGCCGTGTCAAATGCCTGAGCGTTTTTATGTTGAATTAAGTGACCTTCATATGAAGAGCTTGATTCCAAAAGGAGCTAAATTCATATTTTATCAAAATTGAGTTATCTGTCTTAAAATAATGATTTCTTACATGGGGACAAAATGCACTATATCACATTCGAAAATTTCATTAGAAAGTGTGAAAAAATTAGGTACAATATCATGTTTCATTCCAAAAGGAGCTAAATCCAAATCGGTTTCATTCCAAAAGGAGCTAAATCCACTTTGGGTTCTTCTGAGTAAATCACCTTTTTTATTTCTCCAATTTCCTTTTAGCCATGTACCCTCATGTTGTTATATATGTAAAAGGTGTATCATAAAGAAATATCAGTTATTTCTGATTTTTACTAATTTTTTAGATTTTGTGGATTTAGCTCCTTTTGGAATGAAAGATGGATTTAGCTCCTTTTGGAATAAAACGGATTTAGCTCCTTTTGGAATGAAGCTGTGATATGGTATTAACTTTCTTTTCAAAAGGTTATTTAATTTGTGATTTCTCTTTCATTATTTAAAATGAAAGGTTTGCTACTAAATTTAAATAAATTTCAGTGACTTTATTGAGAAAATATGGAAAATTTCAGGTACAATATTATGTTTCATTCCAAAAGGAGCTAAATCCACAAGAAAAAAAAATCTAGAAATTTAGTAAAAATCAGGAAAAACTGGTAGATTTTTTCTTATCATAAATTATTGGTCCAGGGTGACACCTTTAACATATATAACAATATTAAGGTACATGGCTAAAGGGAAAGTGGAGAAATAAAAAAAAGGTGATTTACTCAGAAGTACCCAAAGTGGATTTAGCTCCTTTTGGAATGAAACTCTTCATATCATTATAATTGATAGTATCATTATTTCGTTAAACGAGGTACTTTAATAAAAGTCAAAATATATATAGGCCTATGATCATATAATATAATCAAAAATTATATAATAATTCTACCTTTATTCAACGGTTTACAAATCATTTCAACTTAATGGACAAATGCAGGAGACCACCATCTTAAATTTACTGCTGATTTATTCATGCAACGAGAGATAATGGCAGTGATTGCAAGTCAGAATCTTATTGAATTCAGACAATTTGCATGCATGTGAAGAGATCAGGGAGTTGGGCTCCCTGGTAGTAGGCCAAACACCAGTAAGTGGCTAAAACCATGGACTTCCACCCACTGTGTTTTTCACTGCATCGGGGCAGTGCGTGTAGAGTTTCAGCATGGTCCAAGGTTTCAGGCAGGGCTGACCTAATCCTAATACAAACAAAGCTCGACGATGTTACTAATGCATATTCATTGGGGCATAAGCGAAGGCACTACGTCAGCATACATTAGCGCGAACTTTTGACCCCCGACACTGGCAGATTCGTCTGGACGTTCGTGTGGACGGAAATTTGGGGATTGCGCGATCAGTGGAGAGACCGCGATGTGTGTGGGGGATAAAAAGAACGAACGGACTGAATCTGGACTACATTTTCGACTGCGCGCAGTCGAAGTTCCATCTAGTTTTAAATTGATTTAGGTGTCATAGTGATGTGGTTTAAACACTTGACTTGTAAAGGGAAGGTCATGGGTTCAAGCCCTGGTGCAGTCCTGATTTCCTCTGGCAATATTTTGATCTACATTTGTCCACTCTCCACCCAGGTGTTAAATGGGTATCTGGTAGGAAGAAAGTCCTTGAATGATTGAGTGTTGTATCATGGTAGCTTGGCTTGAGCTGAATAATATGACTTCAAGGCCATCAGGAAGAATGTTATTCATACTGATGTGGTAAACAGGACATATTATGTTATTGGTATCATCATTATCTTCATGAGGTGAAAGTAAAATGGCAGATTGAGATCAACTGTTCAATTTCATGAGCCTGACACAGAGCTTGACCAATTTCCCACTACAATGTGTGAATCTTGCATAACAAGCCGTATGAACATGTAATGTGCTTTGGCAAGGCATTAATCTTCATTTGCCACACCTGACCCAGGTGAGGTAAATGGGTATCTGGCAGGAATTTATTCCTTGAAATGCTAGAGCCCTATAATGGCAGCTAGGCTAAAGCCGGGGTAATAATAAATGCACCTCGGAATAGAATTTCTAGATAGACTGCGCTATAAAAATGTCTACTATTATTATTATTATTAAATGGTTTTGATATTTTGATACCACAGTACAAGAGAGTTCTGGCTTCCTGGATGCCCTTAACGCTCCCAGTCTGGTGGTGAAGAAGAAGATCCCCAAGAAGGTTGCAAGGACCAACTCCACCGGCTCCGTCAAGGCAAAGAGCCCCACTCCACCGGAGGTAAGATCATTGGCAAATATCAGGGCCCTGTTTCACAAAGCCTTTTTTCAATGACAAATGACAAAAATCAGTGACAAATCTGCTGATAACCAATCCGAAACAAGGATTTCAGTAGTTTACAACAAAAATTGTAATTTTTCACTGATGACAACTTTTGTTAAATGTGGCCCAGGCCCCTGTTTTATAAAACTTGTTACAGTCAAACCCGTCTTTAGCGACCGCCCAAGGGAAACGCAAAAGTGGTCTTTGTAGACAGGTTCCTTTAGTACATGTTTCAATGAGAAACCATTTCAAGGGAAACAAAAAATGTGGTCTTTGTAGACAGCTGGTCACTAAAGCAGGTTTAACTGTATTAATAACAACTGCCAAAGATCTATGACAAATCTGATCCTAGCCATTCAAAGCTAAGGATTTCAGTAGCTTATAACAATTATTGCTCTTTTGTTATTGATAACAAGTTTTATGAAACGGGGCACAGAATTTTCTATATGGCACACACATAAGCATGCTTTCAACTTGCCTCCTTTATCCTTTCTTTTTTCCTTTTGTCAAATTCATGTTCATTCCTCCATAAGTTATACTGACACGTCATCCTAGACATTTATTTTCCTTTGGCTGTATCAGCATATTCAGCTCCGGGAATCTGCTCACTTGAAATGATACAGCATTTCATGAAATACAATCTCAAAGTCTGTCTATGGAATTTTTTGGAGTCTTCTTTGAAGTCATTTCCAACACCTGTAGACTTTAAATACCCTTACCCAATAGACCCGTTTACTATTTATGCTTACTTTTTAAACAAAGCTTGCCTGAGGCTTTTCCGACACAGCAATAAGTATTGAAATTCATTCATTAATAACAGGTTAATGGAATAACTCGTCACTAGGTCCCCAGGAGAGAAACATCCATAAATTGGTCTATCGAAAGGTTACTTCCTGTTTAGAGCAAAATCATCTATGCAGTATGCACACTCTCCATCTTATGTGCATGAATGGATGAATTGTATCATTAATTTATTTCTCTCTATTTTTTTGTCATTTTATTTACAGGAGATCAAAGTGGAACCACCCAAATGTAAGTTGAACCAAATCCTTCATACTTACAGAACTAGAAAACTTTATGACACAAGCCTTATTGCGAATTGCACAAATTCAGCATTGTTATTTCAGCGTGTTATGGCATACAACTTTATCAAATCCAAACCACTTGTGAAACCTATGAAAGTTTCTGGCTTTGCAGGAGGGCTTACCTGTCCAGATTTGATTGCTGATACTGTTTGTTTTTAGTAGGACATTCAAGTTCTGAAGTATACTGCGTCGAATTGTTCACATCTTATTGAAGTTACTATTTGCTGTAGGATACTATTTTTCATTGTGATCATATAATTATTCATTTTGTTTAAAGAATTATTTTAGATAATAAGTTGTAATAGTGACAGATGTTCTATTTAATGCCGTTTCAATATTATTACAAAAATTATGCAAAATTTACATTGAATACCATGATGGCAGTTTGGTTGACTGATGACAAGTCAACCTACTAAAAGGGTTAAAACACTCCAACAACATGCATTGCACAGACATGTTGCGTGCAAATGTCTCCTATTCTGAATGAGATGGCCCAGTTTTCACAACCACACCATAACTCCTAGTTCATCCTTGCTTTCCATTCCAGTTTCCTTCTACTCCTCCAACCAACCTGCCGAAGAAGAAGAGAAGAAGGAGGAGGAGGCCGAGAAGATGACGGTGGAGACGGATCCCAAGGAAACCAAGGCGCCCAAGGAGCTCAAGGGAGGCAAAGAAGAAGGTGACATGGGGGATGACTGGAACGAGGACAGACCCATCACGATCGGCAAGAGCAATCTCAAGTTTGGTCCATCAAAGAGCAAGAAGAATGTGAGATGGAAGGAGGAGACGGACCTTGTGGATGTTTATTATTTCGAGCTGGATGAGACGGAGAGAGGTAAATAATTTGTTTTGGGCTTTTTACTTTAACAAAAAGTTGTTTGCGGTTCAATTTTCTATGGTACGTTGACATTCATCGTTTGGTGACCTGATCTAGTAATTATTAACAATTCCATTTTATTAGTCTAACAAAATTAATTGCACAATAAATTTCTTCACATTCTGCATACATATTATTGGAAAGGAAGAATTGAATAAGATCATGTTTACTGGTCAGGAGTTACAAACGGAATTGCAAACACAATTTGATTATCTCATAGAAATCAAAACAAAGAGCAAATTACAGAGCTGGTAACCATTCCGTTTTCCCCAGAATTATTCTTTTTTTTCATCCAAATTACGTTTTTTAAATAATTTTTTTTTTTTTTTTTTTTTTTTTATTTCATTTTTTTTTACATACCGCATGCAAACAACTGTCCTAAAATGTTATTTTGATCACAAATTCAATAGAAAACTAAGGTTAAAACATACTTGAAGAGAAAAATATCTCGAAAAAGAATGAAGTGCCGATAATACCAAAATAACAACAACAAAATACCTACTTGTAAATATGTCGTAATATTGAGAAAAAAAACTGCATTTTCTGCATTGGAAGTGTGTCGCGCGTGGTTGTAAGTTTCGTTTTAATGAATTCCTTTTTTTGGTCGCACAAGGTTGGCAGCTCTGAAGTTATTGTTCTAGAGAGAATGGGACATAACATTGCCAACGCACTGTCAAATGGTTGCATTTTTTTTCTAAAAGAATAAAATAAGCCTAATATTTTTTCTGTTCTTTTTTAATCCAGTCAATGTGAACAAGGTGAAGGACTTCCAAGATGCTATGCAGATAGATAAGATGCATGAGAAACAAGCCATTAAGAATGCCATTAAGATGGCCGGTCACACCGATGATGAGGAGAGGACTAATGGCAAGGTCACGCTCGAGTACTTCCAGGTAAGCATTGCAAAGATATCTTCCTGTGACAATCGCTCAGCAATCAATTTCAAATTTTTGTCAGAATCATTTATTTCAACCGTAGACTTTACCTGACCCCGGTTCTATATATTTGATGAAAAACAGCCTGTAGTGCATATTGCCACAATTAATGTTGAAGGACTGTTATGAAATGTATTTGGATTTAGATTTATTTATTTTAAACAGAAAGTGGTCAATGCATTGTGAAGTTTTTCTTATGAATAACCTTTTAATTCCTAATGTAGTAATGATACAAATAAAATCTCAAAATGTATTTAGAAAATTCATTTATGATAAATTGCATAAACTTAGAGGAACAGACAGAGTCAATGTCAAAACACCCCTTCGAAGTTGCTCTCTCTCGTTCACCATAGTCTCTTAAACACTATTTCTCTCTCTCTCTCTCTCCCTGTCTCCCTCTGTCTGTCTCTCTCTCTCTCTACCTACCCCCCCCCCCCCCTCTCTCTCTACCTACCCTTCTCTCTCTCTCTCTCTCTCTTTACCTCTCCCTCTCTTTACCTCTCTCTCTCTTTACCTCTCTCTCTCTACATCTCTCTCTACCTCTCTTTCTCTATCTTTCTCACTACCTCTCTCTCTCTCTACCTCTACCTCCCTCTCTCTCTCTCTCTCTCTCTCTATCTCTCTCTATCTCTCTCCCTCGTGGAACAGTGGAAGAGACCAGTGCTGATGGAACTGCCTGGCGTGCCGGTGTCCTACGGGTGTAACAGCCAGGAGAAGACCGTCCAGACCAAGAGGGAACAGATGGTCCTCAGAGAGATCTTCTTTGATCAAATGAACCTGCCTCCCACACCCAAGGAGCCAGATCCAGAAGTCAAGAGGGGCTTGGAGGAGACTGGCCTCATCCCCCTCGAAGATGTAAGTTAGACAGGTCTGATAATTACCCCATCTAAATCAGTTTCCCAATTTTTTTTGGTGGTATTTTTCCCTTTTTCTCTTTCGATTTTTCCTAATTTTTTCCCAATTTTCTTACTCAAAAAGGGAGGAATGTTGTTAGATGCAATTTTTATTAAATCCCTGTATGCTTTTTTTTTTTTTTTTTTACTCATGGGGGGGGGGGGGGGGGGTTGAGGAAAAGTGCTCACTATCACCCCTGGTTAGAGAATCATTACTCTCTTTGATCAAGGTTTCTTGTCAAATAGTTGTCTGCGATCTATGGCGATATTGTAGTATTCATCAGAGTCTCAGTTTACAAGGATACTAGGGACTTTTAGATTTGCACGAAGACAATGTGGATTGCTACGGTCGACGTCCTTTTAATGCACTGCCTTGAATGGACGTCACACGTATCAGTCCATGCAAATCTAAAAGTCCCTATTGTCTTTATATGAGTACTAGTCTAGTGCATTAGTCTATGAACTGTTCAGCAAGACATTGAGGTTCCTGTCATAGCTCTTTCAGTCCACAGGTAATACGGTAGGTGAATTGGTACATGTACAACATCCATGTACATGTAATGTGGTGAAGCTAATGAACGAGGTGTGTAATTGTTATATAGCGTCATGCCAGTATTTATGTGTCTTATGTTTTTCTGTTGGTCTTTTTCAATGAGAGCTTGCTTTTAAAAATTTTGCTGGGCTCTTTAGAGGGTTAAACCACTTACCTCTAGTATGGTGGTGGTGGTTATTTTACCTGACTGCTAAGAAAGCATAAATGCTTGTTTGTAAGCAACCAGAAGACCGACTGCTTTAGGTCCTCTCTGAGAGACCTGGTAATGAGGATTAATGCCTTACCAAAGGGCACTATTGCATTGCCTTGGTTTCGAACCCGGGTCGCCGGATTATGAGACCACTGCTCTACCGACTGAGCTATCGCACCTCCTAATAAGTATCTCATTTTGTCCCTCACAGGAGTCAAGTGCAGAGGTGCCTGATGTAGAACCCCTCTTCATCGGAGACCAACCTCCATTCATGCCGCCCCACGGTCCTGGTGGCAGCGGTGGGATAGGGCACGGTGGCATGAGGGGCACCGGTCTACTAGGGCCAGGACCGGGTGCACACCCAGGGGGGCACCAGGTCGGGCACCCAGGGGGTTCTCCTAGAGGGGGGCCCATGCAGCAGCAGCAACAGCAGCAAAGGCCACCACCGGGCCAAGGGAACACCCCACCCTCACCCAACACCACCATCAAGAATGTCCAGAACCTTCTGGCCACGTTGTCGGTGAGTACCTCCAGCAGGATTTTTGTATAAGTTGTAGAGCAAATCATAGGGTTAGGTCACTTGCTGTTCCATATGTTACCAGGGCCCCGTCTTACAAAGAGTTGCGATTGATCCAAATCAACCGTAAGTCCTCCAATCAATCGCAAGTTTGCAGTCTCCTATCTCTTATGTACATAGTGCTGATTGATATCAATCGCAAATAAGTTGCGAATTGATATCAATTCTTTGTAAGTCGTGGCCCTGGAATAAAGAAAATTAAACAAAAATCATCATCCTATGTGTCATTTTTATAGTTGGTTTTTACGAACTTAGTTGTTGTAAGGCTATCAATTTGATAGAATTACCAAGATTATTGCAGATTTTTACAAGAGCCATATTGTGAATTCAGTGCATCATTTTATATGGAGTGGCTTATAGTTACTTGTGTGTGAATCTTCAAGGTGATTTTGTGGCTGAAGCAAGAGCTTGGAACTAAAATGAACCGAGTTTGCCGTTAAAAAAAGGTATATAGATGAATATGTACAATTGAATATGTTTTTAAAAAACTAATTACAGCAAAAATATGGTCTTTACGGTATGCATTTGCGCTGCGTTACGACATCAATAGGTTTTTAATAGGTGAAAAGAAGGCCGGTTGAAAAATACTAATTTTGATGGGAAAAATACTAATTTTGGAGTTGCTGAGTACTAATTTGTACTTCCAAAGGTTGGCAGCTCTGCAAGTATACTAGAAATGTTTATGATGTTGGTGACATAAATACAGGGCAAAATGCCTTGAGCATGCCCTGTTATATTTTGGAGTTCAAATTACGCAACAGCATAAACAATTCCTTTTCATTGTGCTTTCCTGTTCCAGGTCACTGTCCTTTTTCTTATCATTCTCTTTCATTCATTTATCCTCTTCATGTTCTGTCTCCTTCTCTCTGCTTCTCTTATTCTCTTCTGCGTCACTTCTTGCTTTTGTACATCGGCCCCCATTTCATGTATTTTACCTATTCAAGTTTTTGAATGAATAGAATTATAAACTATTAAAGACGCATAGGAGTGGGCTCCATTGGGAATTCTACACCGTTTGTGTTTACCCAATAATAGGTGTTGTCAATCACCAGGATTAGCCTTCAGTTTTATGAACAACAGGCCTTATGTAATGCCTTGTATTCCCCCATATGATAAAGTCATTTTCTCACTTTTCCCTCACCCGAAGACTTTCTGAGAGACTAGGGTTTTTTTATTGATAGGCCTATGGGTTTGCTGTGTGCAGACTTGTACACACATTAATGGTATTTCCACCAAGTCTGTTGTCGGCAAAATATGGCCTTCTGCACATGGAAACTGATGACCCACTCCCTTTATGTGTGTCCTAAGACATGTACACGTAGTTCAAGATTTGAAAAAAATAACCAAATGATTTCTGATTTTGCTTGCAGGAGGGTGGAACTGACAATGCTGGAAGTGATCTTCTAAAAAAAGAAAACCTTGACAAGCTGAAGGAAATGCTGGAACCTTTCAAAAACCAAAACCCTGGTGGTATGTATTCGCATCCATTTTGTCTCCTTGGAATTTTACAGTTGAGCCATTTCAATTAATGTATAATTCTCTGAGCTAACAAAGAAAAATATTCATGTACTCTTGTGAGGAGAGAGTCGATAAATAAGGAAAATTTTAGATGTGCCAATGTAAAAAAAAAAAAAATCAATAAATGTGGGAAAATCCAATTGACACCATGCCTCAGTCAATTATGTCCTATAAATTGGCAATTCTAGGATTTTAAAAGGCCAATTATGCTATTTCTCAAATCGAGATATAGATTAAATAAAATTCTTGAAGGACAATTTTGACTGTTTTTTTTCCCTCAAAAACCTGTAACATCCATAAGTATGATTCTATGTTGTATCAGGAACACTGTCAACATCTGACCTTTAAAGATAAAATTGAGTTCTAGTCATGCAATTGCATTGTGAAAGAAATGGTGTGGAATCAATCAGAAAAGGTTGATCATCTAGCTTATAAAGTATTGGTGTGTACTGCAATGTTCTGGAATCATCAAAATGATTTTGAAATTTGGCCTAGCCTTGGTACAGTTACAAGCACTGTTCACAGAAAGATGTATATGGGGCTACACGAACATGTGGCATAAAAAATCTGTCCTGATTTTTATGTTGGTGCATGCCATATTTAGAATATGAAAGCATTTAAAGAGCCATGCTTTTTAGGAAACATTTTTTATCTGATGTTCTTCCACACTTGCATAATAATAATGATAACGTTCACAAATCATTTTTCACCTCTTCCCAGAACTCAACCTTCTCTTTAAACTTTGAACTTTTTTTGTTTGTTCCACAGACAACCAACAGAGAGAAGATGGTAATGCACCCCCATTCCATCCTGGCCAAGGCCCAGGACATGGTCATGGTCATGGTCCAGGTCCAGGCTTTGGTGGACCAGGAGACTTTGGACCTCACAACGACCATGGAGGGCCATTTCCTCCCATGGGACCTGATGGACCTATGGGCATGGGACCTGACGGGCCTATGGGTATGGGTCCTGATGGGCCTATGGGCATGGGACCAGGCCGTGGCCCAAGACCAAGAGGTCCACACTTTGATGGTAAGGGATTCATAGATTTGTGTGAAATAAAACCAAAAGGGGCTGGCTAGTTTAAAATCCCCAAAATGATGCATATCTTTACAAATATTGTAGTTATCTTTATATGAAACGATGGTGAATCGTTCCTTTTGTACCTACCTGAAATAGATCGAGAAAGATTTGTACGCCCAATTTGTGCTTGTTTTATGCATAACCAAAATCTTGAATGTGAAGATGAATATGACATTTTTACTTATAGGAAATGTACATTAATGAAAACATTACCCGGTCACAAATCCTGAGGAATACTCACTGGATATGTTTCATATGTAAACCCAGTATTGTGTACAGTATATATTGAGGTATCGTTGTTACGGTAGTGTGCATGGTATACTGGATTGTTTTAATATCAGCCACCGAATGTCAAGAGAGTGTTAGCAAAGAGTTGATTTTGTAGCTTTCAGGGGACAGTGTACATGTACTTATATCCTTTCTCCCTGTCAGTCTTAACATTCCTGTATTATCTCCACCAATTAGCCTTAAAGGCATAGTTGAACAATGTTAAATCCGAGATGCGCGGCCCTACGTGTTATCAGTGTCTGTGATATGGTGTAGTATTAAAGCCCTAACAAAATTGCGCTTCAAAATGATCAAGAAATGCCTCAAAAAAGTAAAAAATCTTTGAGTGACCGGTTTTACCATACTCGTTTCCCCCAGTAGACTGTAGTGTTCGTGATGCCAATCATAAATATCTTGATAATCATACAGGCGATCAGCTTGTAAATGTCATGGGGGTTCCTGACTGACCGAAAGGTTTATAATTATGATTGCAGCATGAGCTAAATCCAGGATTTTGTTTCAGAATCTTAGACAAATTTACCAGATCCCTTTAATCGCTGAAAGTTGATCAATAACCCCTTTGCATTCTTCTTTGGTAACAGGACCTGGCATGGGACCCGGTGGGCAATTCCATCCGCAGTTTGGACCCGGTCCTGGACCCAATTTCCCTGGCCCCCGAGGCATGGGCATGGGACCTCCTGGTAGGGGCGGCGGCTTCCCAGATAGGGGGCGTGGCCATCCAGGCAGGGGGATGGGCCCTAGGGGGCCATGGAGAGGGGGAAGAGGGGGAAGCAAAGCTAATGATGGTAAGTGATATTATTTTTATGCCTCCGTTACGAAGTAGCCGGAGGCATTATGTTTTCAGGTTGTCCGTCCGTACGTAAGTCCGTACGTCCCGTTCTCGTGATCGCGTTATCTCAAGAACCGAGTGATTGATTCCTACCGAACTTTGGTCATGTATGTAACTTGCAGAGCCAATAAATTGATTAGATTTTGGGGTCACGAGGTCAAAGGTCACAGGGCTCATTATGTATGCAAACATAGCTCGTGATCGCGTTATCTCAAGAACTAGTTGATGGATTCCTGCAAAACTCACATGTATTTATCTTGCAGAGCCAATTTATTGATTAGATTTTGTGGGTCACGAGGTCATAGGTCAAAGGTCACAGGGCTCATTATGTATGCAAAAACAGCTTGTGATCACATTATCATTAGAACAGATGGACAAATTACCATGAAACTCAGGACATGTATGTATCTCGCTGAGGCAATGAACTGATTAGATTTTGGGGTCATGAGGTCAAAGATCAAAGGGTCATACATGTATATGTGAAATAGCTTGTAATTACGATATTCTGAGAACCTGTTAATGGATTACAATCGGAACTTCAATTTGAAAAATTTCTTCTGTTATGGTTTGTAAAATTGCTCTGACGGAGGCATCATTTTCGACTGCGCGCAGTCAAAGTTCCATCTAGTTCTTTCTTGTTGTACTTAGATCTGGACCACTGTTCATCATACTGATGATTTACCAAGAATCAACATTTTAAGATGCCGTTCATCAATGTTTTGCTCCTGTACTGTTTTGGAGATGAACGATCTCATTAAATTTAAGGATGAGGCTTTAAGAAACCACTGCCTCATGCCAAATCAGAATGGCATAATAAAATAATAAAATATAATAAAAACAGTGCTTATAAAGCGCTTTCCACCAAAGTCTTTTAGCGCTAAATAGGGGAATTCCTAGCACGTTGAGGAAAAAGGAATGTTTCCACAATATCCATCTGCCAGGCACACAATTAGTTTAATAAGCACTTCAAACTTAGTAGCTCTCATAATCCCCCATGTTTTTATTTCTATCTTCACATATAGGTCGTAGGCAAGTGTGTTATCACTTCCAGTCGGAAAGGGGTTGCTTGAGAGGAAACAGTTGCTTCTTTCTTCATCCTGGTGTCAATCAACCTCCATTATGACGACGCTACTCCTAAGACCACGCCCATCAAGGGTGCATCCATCTTCATCCATCCACCAACAATGGAGTGGGGGAGAGAAAAGACCTGAAAACTTATGAGAGGATGTTTTGAAAGCAAAAGAGAGTTTTGAAAGCAAAGAGATCTTGCTCCTAAGATTGCGTCCATCATGGGTTTATCTGTCTTCACCCGTCCACCAACAAAGGAATGGGGAGAGAAAGGACTTGAGAACTTATGAGAGGATGTTTTGAAAGCAAAAGAGAGTCGAGAGATCTTGGATCATGCAATGAAGGAAAACTAGTTTAAAACAAGCTGTGGACAAAGACAGGAGGATGTTTTAAAAGCAAGATCTGGATTGTGCCATAAAGAAGGGGGATAAGAACATCAAAAGCTGGCTATAAATTAGAAGAACTTTTATGAAACAGTCTCAAATGAAATTTGCCAGTTTGATGACTGTACTGAAAATCCGCCAGCCCCTTTGTGCTTAAAGGATTGGATGCTTAGCATCTAGACTGCAATCGCTCTTCATAGTTCGTCATGCAAGGAAAATCGCCAACATTTCTTGTGTGTTTTTGTTAGATTTTTTTGAGGTGTGATATTTCACCGCTTGAAGTCTATCCGACCTCGATCCCACCGATGTTCTGCATCCAAAATGGGAAACCGACATCTTCATGCGAAAGTTTCTTCCTCCTCTGTGACTGTCCATCAAAGCTGCAAAGTGAAGATTGGATCACGATCGATTCCCAAATAAATTCTTGGACAAGAAAAGTATCACAGATAATGTATTCAGCAAGCACACTACAGAAGCTTCTCACTTATTGTCTTCTAAACGACAGGATGAACCATGTCTTCAAAGATGCTCAAAGAGCAAGAAGTTGTATTAGTCTTTAAACTTTTATCCAAGTGCTATGGCGATTCAGCTGTTCTTCAATTGCATCAAATCTTGGATAAACTATGTACGGCTGTCGTGTCAAAATTCTGAAGGCAATTTGGCCAAAACATTTCAGTCAGTCTAGAGAACAATTATGAAAAGCGGAGAGTAACGGCATGCATTAGATTTATCCCATACGACATAAGATTGACTTTTGCGTATCATGTCCTTTTATTGTCACCAATCCTTGGTACTCCATAGACTTTGCACGATCCTTTCATAGGTCAAAATGAGACTTCGCTACAAAACTAAGATGTGGTGCCCATGCAAGAAGCAAATTTATATCATGATACATACAGATGTGAAGAATAATGCAAGCCAGTGCTGTAATTGTCAGGTGCATCTCACAACCCTATTGCATCACTGTTTATTCTTAATTCTGTGATATTCAAAGTGAAAGAACGGATGTTACGGTGATATCCACAGCAAAAATGATTTTCTTTAGAGACTCACAATTTATAGGAACTGACAATCTTTTTCCATCTTGCCGATACTACGAGTCGATCGTTTGATTTATGAGCATTTTTTCCCTCCTGAGTAACGTCTTCACACAGCATAGCTGTCGAATCAGGCAATATTTTTCTTGATGCTCATAAGTGCTTGAAATTCAAAAGCACTTATTTGGTGCAGAAATTAGTCCATCATTAATTTGACAATTCATTATTTAAAGAAATATTCTATTGATCTGAGGGTTCATTATTGAATTTAATGATTACTCTACAATTAATTGATTTGTGGTGCAAAGTCAGGCACAAGCTCAATGTTTGCCAAATTTAACTGATGTAACAATGAGCAGCAAAATCATTGATGATATATGTTGTGATATTTTGAAATGCTTTTTGTATGCTTATAGAGAGATGATTATATTTTTGTACAAGCAATTATGACATGATTTTTGCTTTGTTGTTATTTTGTCTTTATGTTCTGTCGGCGTGATATCCCCATCCTGCATCTCGTGAGTGGATACCGGTATTTAGACTACCATTCTCATCTTTATCTCTACGGTAAGGAGAAAAATGAAAATAAAGAAGTGACGTGTAACCTCAGGTCACTCAAAGTGCAGAAAGAAAACATGGTGAATGTTGAGAGAGCTTAAAGCAAAAGGGGCAATGGGAAGAAAGGGGAAGCGTTTGATTTAGTGTGGCCTTTGACCTTTCTCCATCCTGCCCATCTCAATTAGTGGATACTGGTATGCTGACTGCCTTCATTACCTAAAGCCTGTCTGTACTAGTTTGGCCAGGGGGATTAGACCTCCCTTCGAGGTCACTGATAAGAGAAAGGGGATCATGGGGGACCAACAGGCACCGATTAGGCATTATTTGCTATATAGAGAGCACAAGTAGCTATAAGTAGTGCAGTGGGGCTTTAAAGTTATCGTTAGCTATGGATCAAACTTAATGAAGAAGTGATAATGAAGCTTTTATAACATTCCCAAGACAGAAAGGGAAAGTTATTACAAGACACTAAGTACTTCATTGTAGAGGAATAGTACATATGAGTAGCTTAGAGCGAAAAGGGATGAAATACATGTAGCACAAAGAAAGTATGGGAGACGGTGAGAATGAGGAATGAAATGAAATCGAAGGATCTATAACCTTGTACAAGCTCCAGAAAAGAAGTCAAACTCACACATACATTCGTGCTCAAGCTGAGAGTGACATGATACATTAATTTCTCTCTAGAATTTCCCATTTTCACTTTCCTTCTTCATCCTTGCTCTACTCTTACTTTTATCTTTATATCCTGTCTAGTAAATATGCATAAAACAAGGGAAACAACCCTCATCACACGTTTTCTTGAGCACTAGAAATAAACCCTTCAGTGTAAATGTCTTAGTATAAAACATGCATAGTAATGGGGGAGGGGTGGGCATGTTTCCATAAACCACAAATCAAATCAACTCACTGATAGGTATTTCCCATTTTCTGAAAGGAAAACTTGTACAAAAGGTACCGATTATCTTACAGACAATGGCCTTGGGTACTTCTTTAGTGGGAAGAAAAGAACAGAAAGAATAGCTTTGATGGTATAAAACAAATCCTTTGGGCTCTAGCTTTTTTTTTTTTTTTTTTTTTTTTTTTTTGGGGGGGGGGGGGAGAGATGAGTAGGGGAGATGTACCCCACCCCACCCCCTCTCAAAAAAGAGGAAAAATGATAACACAAAAATATACTAACTTGGTAGGGGGAGCTTGTACATTCATGTTAACGTGATGATGCCTGCCCACCCCCTCCTCCTTAGCATAAACACATATCAAGACTTACCATCACTCAATAAAGAATTCAATAAATTATAAATGATAACAATTAGTTATTAGGACTAGTTAGAGCTTCGATTATTAGATAAAAATAACACAAAAAGTATCACTTCAGAAAACTTTTTGAATCTCCTACTTCCATTTTTTGTTAAAGCTTAGAAAATCATGCCTTTTCTTTTTCTATTTGTTCATGGCGTAAGGTGCTGTTCTGAACCGCATTTGATACTTAGTCACAAATTTAATTCACAAATTACATAGTTTAAAAAATGTTAAATTGATTCATGGGCTGCACAAGAGTCCATCGTAAAAAAAAATAGATCACCTTGTAAATGCTTGTAGATAAAAGACTCAAATTAGATAAAAGATGACAATTGTGTCATCTTCATTCAATTCAACTTTTTTTTACAACGAATGTAAGACCCGAAAAGCCTCTCAAAGGGCGGTATAATCGGGGAAAGAAACGATGTAACAATGCTGTTCGTTGTGCGCAGATTTGCACAGTTGTCACAAATAATTAAGGCTTCTTGTAAAGTAATTTAGTCTCGCATATGTTATGTATCGTAGATTTGGCTTCACAACCCCCAAAACAGCTATGCAGATTTATAGCAGGATTTATTCATCGATATGTTTGTGGTTGTAAATGTTTAATAAATATGTAATTGTTCTATTTTGTGAGCTATAAAGCCAATCATTTGCATGATTGTATAAATGTCACTGAAAATGTTACAAAATAAAGAAATGACATTATTTGTACTATACATTCTGGTTTTGTATTCATGATTTGTTTTATTTACATAGCCTACTTAAAAATTGAGAGAGGAAGAAGAGGGAATGTATGTGAAAGAGGAAAGGAGAGAACTAAAGAAGACAGGGGAGGAGATAGAATGTGATATGAAAGTATTCTAGAGGTTGAAGATCAGCAAATTCGTTCGTAACTTCAAAGAAAAGAGAAACGTTTTCAACTTGCGTCATTAGGCCGACAAACAAAACAGAGGAGAGATGATCTATACGACCCGTTACCATGGAAACGCCACTCATTGATGCGATTCTCCCTACCATACTCGATGACAGTGTTCGATTTTAGGAGAGTGTAAAGCAAGAGGAGCAGAAATGCTCAAAAAGTATTGGAGCGAGAAAGAAAGCCATCGACACTGGCGCAAAGTTTTCCTCACAGCTCAGTCATTCCTGCGATTGATTATTCATAATACTTTATCAGAAGAAGCAAGGTTCGTTCTTCTTTTCTTTAAAGAACAACGAAGATTCTTTACTTGCAATTTGTTTAAAGAAGAAAGACTTTTGACGGAGTCGTAAAGGCTAAATGCGTTAAGATGTTGTTTCACAGTAAAATGTCGACGTTTTAGTATCGTGTTTGTTTTGTTAGTGTGTGCTTTGATGTTGTTTTAATTGTCTGCTTGTTTTCTTATTTTGAATACGAAAATTATACCGTTCTGGTGAACATGAATCCTGTACAATATTTTCATCTTTATTAATCGAGAAGAAGTAAGTTTGTCCTCGTTCTTGAAAGCAGTAGAAGAAGTGTCACAATTTATTTATTTATTTATTATCTTATTTATTTCGTTTTATTTCAACAGGGTAGCCCCATCGGTAGTTAAAATACTTAGGGGCCCTGCATAACATAAAATAAATATAAAGACATACATATACATGAAAACATCATTACATGGTGAATAGTAAACATGATATACCAGAAAGAATACAGATTATAATTCAAATGTAAATGTAAACTCAGCAAGTAAAAAAAAAAATCCAAAAAAATCAAGTCATCAAGAAAATCATAAATAAACAAATTTTGAAAAAAAATCCATATATCGTAGTGAAAAGTATAAAAGCTGAATATTATTATCAACATAAGTTTACATTATTTGTAGTTTGTAGAATAATTGTGAGAAATAAAGTAATCTGTAATTGGTAAGTACTAAATATTCAGTTTGTGATAGAGGCTCCTTATTTGTGTTTACTATGTTTTGGGTTTTATTTACATTTTTCTCAACAATAGTAAGATGATGAAAGAAGAAATTTCATCCATATAGGGACATGCAGGAAAATTGAAGATCGAAACAAGCATTATGGGAAAAAAGAATATTTAATTATTTATTTTAAATATAGAGAATGGAGAAATAATGATAGACGATTATAGATATTGGGATACAAGATCGACACATATTATGAAGAAAACTGAGAATTTAGGGAAATGGCGGGTGTAGAAACACAACGGTGATGCACGCAAGATGGGCAAAAATTATTTAAAAAAACATTCACGAAGCCAAGAAGGGGGATGGTAACAGGGGCGGATCTAGCTTTTTGCCAAGGGGGGGGGGGGGGTTGACCCAGTGGCAGATCCAGGATTTTCCAAAAATCGCGCCGTTTTACTTTTGTTTTCTTCCTTTTTTTGTTCCCCTCTTTTTTTCTTTTTTTTTCTTCTTCTTTTTCCTTTTTTTTCTTCACTTGGCCGCCCAAGGGGGGGGGGGGGGGGGGGGTAAACCGCCGAACCCCCCCCCTATATCTGTCCCTGGGTAAGGAGAAGACAATCTAGAATGTTAGCTAGAAAAACCAAGAAAAGAGCGCAAGGAAAATGTTTTTCAGACTATTGGTCAAATATTAATTCGGATTTCCACCCCTTTTTGTGTGTGGAGGAAGTGTGCTAAAAGGGTATCGGTAAGAAGAAGCTGAGCTACGAAAAGCGAATTATGAGCGGGGGACATGCTTTCTAAACTTATTTTGATGAAACTCGTAAATAGGAAACAAATAAGATTTCAGGAAAGCAATAAAGAAGCTAGGAAGTAGCATCGGTAACAACAAGATAAAATGAGCGGCAACCTTAATCGCCTTGACCCAGTAATCCAACCACTAGGGGGCGAACGAGTGCCCACTCGGGATTAAATTGGGGACACGAAGACACCCTAACCCACGCGTCAAGTGTGAATGTCGAGTCTTGTAGAATTGATCTTCCGTGAATACTATGTCTTCGTGGGCAATGATAGCTTATCCTAAGAGCTTTTGAGAAGATCGTGTCCCCATATCAAACGCGGGGTCTCTTACAATGTTCCCGCGGACTAGGTTTTGGAATTGAGTGCTATGCCTTGATTTTCTATTAAAGAGGTCGATTATCTCACCCTGAAATAGTCATGGTTCCTAGGCAACGGGGTGTTTCAATATTCAAAAGCTCTCTTTTCACTTTTCAGTTTATTTTAGTGTTTCTTGCAAGTGGTCACATGGATCTGGATATACGGTATATTTCTTTAAATGTTCTGATTCAAGCAGATTCAATTTTATATGCTTTCCTCGCTCTCAGTTTTTACTCTTTCCCACCCATTCTCCGACTCTGTCGGTCTCTCTGTCTGTCTGTCTGTCTACCACCTCCTCTCTGTGTGTCCCTCTTCAATTCTTTAAATCTATCTTAATCTTTTCCATCCTTTTTTTCTTTCCCAGACTAGTAATTTCTCGCTCCATCTCTGATCGCACAGGTATTTTTTTCATTTTCATCTATATCCATGTCTATAAATTGTTATCTATCATCCACAGTCGTCTTATTCCTTAGTCCTTACTCTTTATTCTTGTGCCCTTACATGATTTATTCTAATTTCCATCATTTATTTTTCTCTTTCTCTCCCTTTTTGTTGGACCCATCTGTTTTCAGTATCCAGTCCATCTTTCACCTTCCCATTCCAATTCAAGAATATTTATTTAAAAAAATCTCCATTTTATCTCTCTCTCTCTCTCTCTTTCACCCTTCTCTTTTGCACTGAAAACAAAAAGTTAGGCTTAACTTTGATAATGTAGCATTATAAGCATTTAGATAGTTATGCATTACCAGATACAAACATAATTTTGCTTGAAATAAAAAGTTTATTCTTCACATGATACTTGTTATAAACATAACATAAGAAACATATCAATATTATTTTTTACAACTAATCATATGAGAAGAGAAGACGAGAGGGTTGTGGAATTCTCTCTAGTTTCTCTGACAACTCAAGAGCTTGCCACACATAGCAACAGTTAATGTATGCAAAGTTATTCCATTAAAAGAGATGTCATTATACTAGTACATCGCAGGGGGAATTAAATGTAAACCAGGGGTTCTGGAGAGAAACATGTTAAAATGGAAATTAGTGTACATTTCCATCATTTATTTTTCTCTTTCTCTCCCTTTTTGTTGGACCCATCTGTTTTCAGTATCCAGTCCATCTTTCACCTTCCCATTCCAATTCAAGAATATTTATTTTAAAAAATCTCCATTTTATCTCTCTCTCTCTCTCTCTTTCACCCTTCTCTTTTGCACTGAAAACAAAAAGTTAGGCTTAACTTTGATAATGTAGCATTATAAGCATTTAGATAGTTATGCATTACCAGATACAAACATAATTTTGCTTGAAATAAAAAGTTTATTCTTCACATGATACTTGTTATAAACATAACATAAGAAACATATCAATATTATTTTTTACAACTAATCATATGAGAAGAGAAGACGAGAGGGTTGTGGAATTCTCTCTAGTTTCTCTGACAACTCAAGAGCTTGCCACACATAGCAACAGTTAATGTATGCAAAGTTATTCCATTAAAAGAGATGTCATTATACTAGTACATCGCAGGGGGAATTAAATGTAAACCAGGGGTTCTGGAGAGAAACATGTTAAAATGGAAATTAGTGTACATGTCTAATGGTGAGCACTTACTTTTTGGGGGGTGTAATTACAGAGACTAATAGACCAGGGGGTGTTTCACAAAGACTAAGATCTACTTTAAGTTGGACTTAACTATGGCAGGCCATTCATGCCACTGGTTGCTCTCATCATTGGTCTCTCAATTATGATCTTTATATAATATTTTTCCCTTCAATAATGAACTATCAAAAAAGGTAAATTCTGTAGATTTATGACCACGATTTGTATGTCCCTTGAGAAGCCAATGCCAAGAATGGTTAGAGGAACTAGTGGCATGAACGGCCTGCCATATTTAAGTCCAACTTAATCGATCTTAGTCTTTGTGAAACTCTCCCCAGTTTACTAAATTTTCAAATTTATGCATACTGGTACATTTTAAACAAAGATTGTTCTTTACAACCTGAAAGCATGTCCAAGGCTAGCCCAACATAGCAATAGTAGTGTATGCAGACTGGATTCTAAGTATTGTAGTTCATTCATTAATAACAGGCTAATGGAATAACTTGGTCACTAGGTCCCCAGGAAAGAAATATCCATAAATGTGAATATGTCAGTAAACTGGGGCCCGTTACTTGAAACCGTCAAGTTTGTGGACATCCCATTGAAACGTGCGTTATAGAATTAACATGCCTTTCTATGGGATGTCCACAAACTTAGAGTTATGACAGTTTCGAGTAACAGGCCCCTTGTCTATTGCCCTGATCAGATCAACAGGGTCATATGCTTTGGTGCTTAGCTACACATGTAATCATTGTAAGGGGTTGATAAAGCTGCAATAAATTGGTCTCATTTGATCTCTAGGTTTGGTGAGTTTCATCTCACTTCATTTGTTTTAATCTTATAGTGATCTCTAAAGGTTCGTTCACATATGCCATAGTTACCTGTTTACATTTTTTTGGGGGTGTACTGAATGAATGGCGAGTAGGGATGAAAGAAGTAACTGCATGCAACAAAGGTCTTACACACACTCACTTCTCTGTGTGTTATGTGTTGTTTCATCAAGTCTTTATATCAAAGAGTTTTTCATACATGGATACCAAGTCCATTGTCAAATAAAGGATTCATTGCAGGCTATACAATTTTTTAGAGCACTGACAAAAATTATTTAAACAAAATATATATAACACAATTCATGTTACATTTACAGTTGGGTTAAAGATTATGTATATGGGCTTATTCATTGCAATACAATAAATTAGAAAACTACAAAGTGTAGTACGCTTAAGTAAAAATTAAAAAACCTGGTCGAAAACCATCGCTATGTCAGACAACATATGCGAACAAGCTTTGCTTTGATAAGTTTTCTCTGGTATCGTTCATTTGGTGTGATGAGGTTTCTTCCGGTGGACCTTCGTCTGCATTACCATCTGTCCTTTCTTGTTCCACTGTATTCACAGACTGCGATTTAACATCATCTATTTGATGTGATGTTGTTTCTTCTGGAGGGGTTTCAATTTCTCCGTCCTCCATCTTTTGCTCTCCTGTATTCACAGAATGGGGTCTAGCATCATCTATTTGATGTGATGTTGCTTCTTCCAGCGGACCTTCGCCTTCTCCGTCTTCCATCTCTTGCTCCAGCGTATTCAGAGACTGTGATTTAACATCATCTATTTGACGCGATGTTGTTTCTTCTGGAGGGGCTACGTCTTCTCCGTCCTCCATCTGTTGCTCTCCTGTATTCACAGACTGCAATTTAGCATCATCTATTTGATGTGATGTTGTTTCTTCTGGAGGGGTTTCGTCTTCTCTGCCCTCTTTCTCTTGCTCCAGCGTATTCACAGACTGGGAGTTGTTTTCAACTGCAACACGTGACTGGTCCATTTTTTCTAAAATAGAAGTAGGAACAGATTTGCGGGTTTACTTTATATCCATGGTACACTTTCTGGCGTCTTTAAAGTTACCATGTCATTCATGTCTTACATTTGTTCCTGAAGAAGACGTGTACTTGGCTCTATCTTAAATTGTTCGCAAACAGAAAGTTGCAGGCGTATTGATGATTATCATTCAACTTTGTAAAAAGATTATTTTACTCCGCTTGATGTATGCTGCTTTTGTTAGTCTGCATGGCAGATACGGTCAAAATAAAGCGTGAAACAAACTTTTAGTGAAACAAAATAGTTTTTACTTGGTGTATATTTCCTTAGTACTGTTGTTGCCTAATGGATAAAATTTAATTTTTATTCGGCCAACTTGATATTTGAAGGAGTTTCAGTCAAAGGTAAAATCTGTTGTTGCTACTCACCGTGGTCAAGCAGTTGATACTGCTCAGTGTCGTCACGCAGCGTGACGTGGAATGTAGGGTACTCTACAACGATCTTCCCTTTCAGGTTAGCACCAAGGGTCTTGTCTAAAGCCACGCTGTAGTACCTGGGAAGTGAAATCAGAAATGATGGTTTGATGATGCAGGGGATATGGTGTATAATGCTTTGACAGAGTGACAAGGGCAAGATACTATGCTTCCGGGGGCAAGAACTACTAACAATACATCATGTTCCACTACAACTGCAATACTGGCACCATCATTATCAACATCATTATTAGCATCCCCACCACAACCATCACCATTACCAATCAACACTACCATAACCATTAATATCACCACCACAACCAACCCCTACCACCACCTTCATCATCATTACTGATACCACCACTCCCACTACCACCACAAATACTGCCACTACCATCACCATCATCAAATCACACCTACCACGACCATCAACATCAACAACCCTACAACCATTATCAGCATCACTACCACTACTACTACCACTGCCAACAACAGCAATAACAGTCTCACCACCTCTACCAACACCATCACCACTATCACCACCATCTCTAGAACAGCCACCCCCAAATACTACCATTACACCTGTTCCATCACCATAACCACCTCTACCAACAACCATTATGCAACTAGAGATGTATCAACTCGATGATGGAAAATGTTGAGCGGTTACAACCTACCTGACAGTATTGGCAGGTCTGTCCTCAACCTTCATATACACCTCCACATCATCCATTGATTTGGAACAGTACTTCTTTAGCCTGTCCGAGATACATATGAAAACAAATCAAATTACATCCATGTAATGTATTCTACTGGGCATTGTTGTCTCTAACTGTGGTGTGTTTTCTATTTCCTGCATACTTTTGTATGCACATGTATTTGCTGTGTTAAATTATTTATATTTATGTCATATATATATATATATGTATATAATATTATTATTATATATTATAAACCTCATTTTAAGATTCTTTACTAATCCTGTATTCTGATTGGTTGAAAATGCAGTCATGTTCTTAACCATGCCCGCTAATTGAAATTCATAGTAATTTTTCCCGGCTCTACCGGTTTATATCCATTTTTCATAGCACGCTTTCCATGGCTGTGAAACGTGACGTCATTTTGCTGCGATCGATCCCCATTTTGGTTTACGTGTTATAAGTTTCTTTTGTGCGATGACTGATGCGCGATACCGTATCGGTGTTTGAGTGCAATTCGATTTTGGTCGCTGCATTCAGGCGACGAATCCACCAGCGCAGAGGACCGATCGCCATTTTGTGTAGGTCTACTAGTACTGTAAATATGTTGCGAATTTGTGAATTTATAAAGTTACTGTTCATGTTCTACTGTTCTACTGGAGCACAGCTTGTTGGTGATATCATCATGTACAAAAGTTACTGTTCGTGTAAACGTGTTTGGTATTCCCTGTTCTACTGGAGCACAGCTTGTTGGATTTCATACTGTAGACTAGGTCTAACTTAACGGTCTAGATCTAGGCTACACAAGTTATTGTTGGTGTTAATATTCATGACTTCAAAGAGATGGAAACCTAAATGGGTGAGTCAACATTTTCCTTTTCTTCGTTATATAAAATATATATTGACTGCTTTTAATATTCGAGGCATAGTTGTTTCTATAGGGTCTCGGGAAACTCACAATCTGCTATGACCCCGCGGCGCAAGCGCCTTGGGGTCATAGCAGATTGTGAGTTGCCCTTGACCCTATAGAAACCACTATGCCTCTCAAAGCAGTCAATATATCCTTATTATAACATATTATGAAATTAAAATCAAGTTCAATTCTTCGCTATTAAATCATTATTTGAATAGTAGAGTGATGAAGTTATCCAAATTGAATTATTTGTTAAATATATATATATATATATTGTAGTATTATTCCCATTTTTGATTCTATGTTCATACATGATTTTATTTGACATTTGTATTTGTATGGAAACAGCCAGAGAATGATTTATATGCCATTTGTACTTTCATTTTTGTGCATGATTGATGATATGAACTAAACTAAACTAAACTAAACTAATCCCTTATACAAACTACATCCATCATTGATGTGCAGTACATCTAAAAGTACATTCACCTGTGACTTAAACATCAAAAACAATTATACAATAGGGCACATCCACGATAATTTCCCACACCAAAATGTAACAAAGCTTCCATACTAAACAATCAAATCAAAGTTCACAGTATAACCTAGAACTGCAAAAATAATCTTGATATTCATAGGACCACAATAAATACAACAAGGAAGAATTGTTATGTTTAAACCTTCATATTGCAATATATGCATCTTCTAAAATCAGATCACTGCCAGATCATACAGAAGACGGGGGGTTTAAGTGCAAACGACAAGATCTTCCTTCGGGTAAAACTCTTTCGAAAATGAAAATGAATATCAAGTAGTAGAGGACTGTCTCCATTTCAAATGTGACCCGAGGGTTATCGAAAGGGGATCCTATTGACCTATAGTTTGGGGGATGTTGTTACTGTAGGACTAGGGGCGAAATGTAACATAACTTTGTCAATGGTTAAGCTGCTCAAAAAATGTGGGCCAAGATTTAGAAGAAATATTGTATTTTGAAATATGATCAGCCTCCAAAATGGGGTATATTGTAACTGTAGGGGTGGATTGTAACATAACTGTGTCAATTGTTAAGCTGCTCGAAAAAGGTGGGCAGTGATTCAGAAGAAATATTGTATTTTTGAAATATGATGGGCAGAGATTCAGAAGAAATATTGTAATTTTGAAATGTGATCAGCCCCAAAATGCTAAGACTTCAGAACAAACAAAAAACCCTAGGAGATAAAAAGAGAGTGGAAAAGGGAAAATGTGGATCTTTGAAAGTGGATCAGTGTTATCATTCACTTGAAAGCTATCAAAGTTCTGTTCAATTATTACCAATGGTAATGTCTGAGTACTTTACTTAAATATTGACAACTTTAAAATACTAGTTAACATTTCACATTGCTGTTTAAGAAATTACATTGTGTATCAAAGAAAATTCCTGTGAAAGATTAGAATGGAAGTAAAAAAATCACTGAAACTTTTTATGAAAAATTATCAATACAAAGTAATTAAAAAAAAGAGAAATTACAGACCATTTAAAAACATGATCAATCTGATTTGTCTTCTCTAGGATTGTGCAATGACATGAAAGCTTTGGGAATATTGCTATCAATATTGACCAATATTCCTGCCACAATGGACGCTTCAAAAGGATAAGGTTGCATAAAATGTGCAGTCTAGTCCCACTTGTAGACATATATGTGGTGTAAACCTACCTTTGACGTGTGACTGGATCAGCTCTGTCAGGGTGAAGGTACTTATCTAATGCTTCTCTCAGAAAGACTTCCTCACTCAGCCTTGAAAGGGATGATAAACGTGAAAAATATACTAGAAATTACTAATAACTTGTTTTGTGCTAATAACATATCTGTACAAGCAGGATAAGCAAAAAATTAACAACAACAAATGAATATGTTTCTTTTGCAGTATGGAATGAGGTTGAAAGTGTTTAAACATTAGAAATAATTCCTTAAATCTTCAAATTAGCAACTCATAAACTGAGGAGTTACTATTCCCTGTACAAACTATTTCATATGATCTAAATAGTGTTTTGAATCTTGAAACAATAAAATAGGAAAGGGGAAGATAAACATTAAAAATATACCAGAAATTACTAATAACTTGTTTTTGTGCTAATTCCACATCTGTACAAGCATGATAAGCAAAAAGTTACGACAAAAAAATGAACTTTTTTTTATTGCAGTATGGAATAAAGTTGAAATACAATTTTAAAACAAGTCTTTAAATCTTCAAATTGGCAACTCGTAAATGGAGGTGTTCACTTTCCCTGTACAAACTGTACAAGATGCAATAACATGAACTCTGGAAACTATTTCATATAATCTAAATAGTGTTTTAAATCTTGAAACAACAAATGAAAGGCTGTTAGTTTCAATACAACAATCCCAACATATATTTTCTCACATATTTACATTTGTGATGGTCATAAATACACAATTTCATCAAGAAACATAATCGTGTTTCAATTTTCCTGGCTAGCTCATCTCATAGTATATGAAGATTCTAATTTCTTAGATGATTAATATGCCTTCTCCCCCCTCATCCCGTCCCCACCTGCACAAACGAAATGTGTATCAGGTTTTAATGTGTCTCTGCCATGGAGAAGTTTCCCAAGAACAAAAGAGGAAGATTCTTACCTTATATCTGTGAATTCAGCACTGGATTGAGGAAATACCCACTTCACATGCCATGCTATCAACTTGGTTCTGGGGGAAACAAACATATAATAAAGATGAGAAACATCAGTTTCAAAAAGATTTAAAAATACTCTCACTTTTCAATTAATAAATTCCCTACAGGAATCATTCAATTCTCATACCAAACCTATGGGAGTAACAGAATTCAGTAGCTAATGGGTTTATATGGAAGGCAATATAATACACAATAAGATATATTACACTAGAACCTCTTATTATTGTACTTAAATACATCAATGACTTTTTATGAAATATCTTTTGATTTGAGACAGAGCCATTAGCAAGGAACAGTGAGAAAGAGAGTGGTAGCAACTTACTTCTTGACAAATGTGGTGGAGTTTTCTTTGTGCTTAGAGAAGAAATGTGGTAACAGTCTCAGCCTCACACCTCTGTCAGCTGCCTTCTTACTCACCAGCTTCCACTGAAATAAAATTATTACATTTTGTAAACATTATATACAGTCATTATGAAATCATTATGAAATATTGTACTCATGAGCTTACTTTAATTTATTTTATAATGTGTAATAATTTGATTGTAGCCCATTGTTATTCATATATTAATGTATCAGACTCGACAGTTTTTTTAATTTGCCTACATTATTTCTACCATTGTTATCAATCCGTTTGTATTTCTATTTGTATTTGAAATCCAACCTCAAGTTTTGGTTGCAATAAAGAAACAATATATAATAACATCATTAGAAAATGTTACCTCAACTCCTACAGTATCATTAGTTATAAATATGTATATTGTAAATGTTAAGTTTTCAATCATAATAATATTTCTCATGGTACATCTTGCTGTATTGCAGTCAAGACCTAGGGTCTTTAAAAACAAGAGCTGTCGAAAATGTTCTAATTACATGCACTTAGCATTAGGTCTCATGGTCAAATCCACGACAAAAACATTACAAAAATCTCTGACACTGAGAAGGGTCCCACTAAACCATTGTTATTCTTATATTCATAAGTACTGGACTGTCTGTACTCATCTTCATTTACTGTTAACTAAATTATTCATATCCCTTGTAAATTTGAGTTTAATTGTGTTTTTCATAACTCGATTGTGAAAAGTGGACTGGATGAATTGGTTTTCTTTTTGAATAGTTTTAGATATGTATGCTTGAATATGTCACATTCTCAAGAAACAGAAATCAAGAAAAATATTTTTATTTGCATACCGGTACTTTAAAAAGTTTAAAACTTGGTAAGGGTATGAATAATTTAGTTGTAAATTGTTTGCATTCTACAAGTCTTCATTTGAAACAATATCAAATTATGCATTTCTCCATTTCAAATACTGTTTTGAAACTCACTCTGAAGTTGAGGTAGCCTGGCTTGTTCTTTATATCTCCATTAGCAGCATAACGCTTTCTGTCCAGGTCTTCTAACAATCGGTAATCTGCCAATGAAAAGTTGAGATGAACATCAGATATGAATGAAAAACAGAGGGGGGGGGGGGGGGGGACAAGGAAGAATCAATTTGAGTATGAAATAGATAAATGAAAATAACTGTAAGAAAACTGGAAAGAATTATCAATAATTATAAATGAATACTTTTCAGACTAACATCATCACTAGTAAGAAGTTAACACTTCAAAACCAACCTTAGATATTGTCAAGGTCATCCCTTAAAATTTGTAAATGTAAACCTCATCTTATAAAGAGTTGTGATTGACCTGAATTCATTGCAAGTCCTCCAATACCCTTTCTCTCATATAAAGTTGTAATCAATATTTCATTAAAACAGCCAGACAAAAATGCAAAATATTCTAGGAAATTCCAACAATTGTTAATATAATGTCCACTGTCCTGCAAGCCTAATAAAAGAATAATTAACCAGTAGAATTTACTAATATGCATTTTCCACACAAACCCAGCAGACTCGCTTGCCTTAAAGATGCATAGGAGTGGGCTGTCATTGGAAATTTGACACCAAACGGGTGTTAAGCTAGTAACAGGTGTTGTCAAAAATTAGCGTTAAGTTTTATGACCAACAGGCCTTATTTAATCCTCTGCATTTTCCACCCATCGCCCCATATGGAAAAGTCTTACATTTCCCTCACCCAAAGACTCTTAGAGAATAGGGGGTATTTCTGGATGGGACCAAATGATTACTGTGTGCAGACCTACTAATGTTATTTCCACCAAGTCTGGTGTCAGCGAATTAAGACCTACTGCCTGACGACCATCCCCCTTTAAGACAATGGGCAAAAAACTGCTCAACTTACCATTG
This sequence comes from Strongylocentrotus droebachiensis, assembly GCA_035222895.1. Lineage (NCBI taxonomy): Eukaryota > Metazoa > Echinodermata > Echinoidea > Camarodonta > Strongylocentrotidae > Strongylocentrotus > Strongylocentrotus droebachiensis. The sequence goes on along the minus strand of JAVYIG010000176.1, from coordinate 514,631 downwards.
AGGAGATGATTCTGTGTGAACTCCTTGATGGGAACGTAAGGGGTCTTATCCCTCACCCCTGAGCATCCTCTCTGTGACTTGTGGTTCTTCACACAGGAGAGACTGAAACACAGAATGAAAGGAAGCATTTTTATTCCCTTACAGCTGCATAGTTAACTGGGGAATAGAAGCATATTCAGAGGACAAAAACAACATATATAAATAATAATAAATAACAGCTAGTTCTAATATAGCGCCTTTCAGGACTGAAGGCCCTCTCAAAGCGCTTTACAGATATATATACAGTTAATAACCACCTGTATATTAGTCAGACACAAGTCATTTTTTTTTTTTTTGTGTGTATTTTGTTTTAGTTGTATTTATTAACATTTATTTCCTTCTCAACAGTACAATATGAAACACAATGTATATTATACATGATATATGTAACAATTATTTCAACATAGAGTATACAGTAAATAATTCAGATACGGAAGGAGGCGAAAACCCGGAAAGCATAGCTTGAGTTGGGAACGCCAATAATAAATTAACACAGTTACCGAAAGAACATCATAGATATTATTATGAAAATTACATTTTATATAACAGAAAGTTGATAGGAAAGAATAAAAATAGTAAATGGGACAGAGAGAAGAAAAAAAAAAAAAAAAAACGAGGAGAGAATTAAGTATAGGAAGGCATGTTCACTTATACCGTAAAGAGAAAGTTACCTCAATTGGGCTGTGCATGTGTCTGTGATTACATAATAAAATAACGAAGTACTACAATTTTAAAATAGACAGCGGGTACATATCATTACATTGGTTTGGGGAATAACAGTTTGAATGTTTTACAGAAGGGAGTGTTATAATATAGCTTAGTACAATGGAGTGGCACAAAAAGCTGCGCCTGGAACCTAAAATGCCTAATTGTTGAAGAAGAAAAATTTCTATTTATTATGCCATTGAGGTAGAACCATGTCATTAGGACACAGGGATTGTTATAATCTCTATTTTTGTAGCTTGTTTAGACTTTAAATCACCCAAAAAATGTTATCAAAAAACAACAACTTACACATTTTTCTTCTCCATTGTGATCAGCTACATGTATTATGCAGTTTTGTGTTCCGAATGCATCTTTTCGTGTCATTACAATTTTACAAATTAACTAATCAAATTGTTATTAGTAGCACTATCAAAAGGAAAGTTGGTTATAAAAGCTAAATTCAGACAGTTGGCCAAAAAAATTGAATAATGATGCCCAGTTAAGTACAAAAGTTTGATCTTACCAGCACGTCTTCATCTGGCATCTTGGACAAGTGTACTTGGATGAATCCTGCTCACACATCTCACATTTCCTGTAAAAAGACGATAAATGTAAGGTTAGTCCAGGTTAGGGGAAAAGATCGCTCAGGCATTTTGGTTTGATGCATTTGATTGTCGTCACACATGCAATAGTTACAAATATTGAATGTGTATGAGTTGAATAGAATGTTAATCTTTCAACTCATGAAAATATTTGCACTATTGAACGAACAAAAAACATTCATTATTTGTTTTATATAACATCCTCGTTGAACAGCACAATATTGTTGTTTTTACCGGCCACCATGATGACCCACGTCGTCTGCTTGTGGGTCGTCTGCTTGTGAATGTACGAGTCAAAGGTTGTGCTGCAGTGCAACGTCACAACTACGGCAAGCAATACGGGTCGCATATAACCAAGCAATCTTGCACAATCGAGCGCCTTAGTCCGACTTAGACAAATCAAACCAGACAATCGCTCCAGGCTTGAATTCCTCAAACAAGTGAGGCAATTATGTTAAGCACTAGTGCACGATAATATACACTCCTTCATGGTATGATTACCTAACATGGTCATAAATAAGGAAACAATCGCCAAAGGCCTAACAGACTGTACTTTTACTAACATCTTTTGCTATGTGTGGGGCTATGCTAACAAGTCAATCAATAAATATATGCCGATATCTCATTATAAAACGGCAATTAAGAGTGAAATATTCGTCTTAAATGTACTACATACTTATCTACATTCTTGGTAGGGATCGGTATCAATGGTGAGAGGTTATCTCCCTCTGCAGTTCCCATTTTGATGACAATCTTTAGGGTAGAGTCGCCGGTAAACAAAATCAGCTGTTCACATGTGCGCGGCGTGCATATACTATACACGTGAAATAAGCATAGGCGTGCGCCTGTGAAAATGCAACACACATGGGAGTGTGTTCGCATGCACCCCCCCCCCCCCCCCCAAAAAAAAGTAAACAAAATAAAAAATAAAATAATACAATAATTAAAATGATAAGAGATGGGGAGGGGGGGGGGGGTGGGAGGGGCTGCGGTCGATGACCACCCATGTTCAATTCAATTCATATCAGAAAATATGAAAAAATGGATGTACGCATTCATTTTAAACAAATAGGCCTACACTAAATCAGTTCAGTTCGTTCGTTTCAGTTTATTAAAAACACCAGACATTTAGGGGAAATCCAGTAAAAAGCAGTGCAGTGCTTGTAGTTTGATCTGAATTACAGACTATCCTTCAAACAAAATCACAAAAATTACAAATACACATGAATAACGATATTTTGAAATCCTTTTTCACAGAATTGTGCCCTGGTGCACCAGGTCACAATTCTGTGAAAAGGATTTTAAAATATGTTTTAAGTACTAGGAGAAAATTGAAAGTACAGATTCGATGACTGGTATATGGCTGTATGATATAATATTAATTAATTGAAAAGAACAACATGTATATGAAATGAATAACAGTGAGCCAGCGGGAAGAGGGCCGGGCCCAACTTTCGTGAGAAAATATTAGTTGCGACTCAGCCACCGGTGAATAAGCGGGAAGGGGGGGGGGGGGGGGGGGGGGGGGGTAGGAGGCATTTTTTTTTTGGTCCAATTTGTCAGGAAATATTTTGCGCCGACTCAGTCAGCCGGTGCATAAGCGGGGGGGGGGGGGGGGGGGGGGGGGTGAGACCACTTTTTTTTAGTAGGAAGCATTTGCAATTTTAAAACCACATTAGGCGCATTTTTCGTATAAAACATCAAATACATACAAGAATACAATTTAAAAATATAGTACAAATCCAGAAAAAGATAATTAAACATAGATATAAAACACAACAAACTACGAAAATATTACATTACCAACGCACTATCCAAAACCCCCTCCCAAACCCTCGATATCACATTATGAATACGACTGTTTCCATCCCACCCCCCCTCCCCGTTCACACCAAAAGTTTATACATCAAAATCTAAAAATGACGTAAAGTTGCTTTCTCCTACCCCCTCCAAGAGTAGGGATCTTTTACAATATGAGAATCACATTTGGCGCATTTATGTCCACTGCCCCGAAAACAAACGAGGCCTTCTGATTGGTCAGAAGTTAGAGAAAGGTGATCTTTCACGTCGCGAGACGTTGTATGCTTCGTTGCTGCACAATGCACAAAGACGGTGGTCTGGTACTCGCTGGTACTTCATCAATTATTGTGCTTGCAAAAATTCTATCGATGTTTAATCTCTTTCATTTTTTTCCTTTCTCCTTTAACTCACAAAAAATCTCTCTTTTCCCCTCAGTTTTTTCCCATCTCTTTTTTGTTTATTCTTCTTGTGCTTTTTTTTTTTTTTTTTTTTTTGGGGGGGGGGGGGGGGGGGAGGGGCTACACGCCTGGCAAGAGGGACCCCATATTATGTATACTGCAAAATTGCGTGTCCCACCCCCGCCCCTTTCCTGGTAAAAAAACACCTTCGTATAATATCATCCCCCTTTCTTTCTTTTCCCTTCTCATCATTCTCCTTTCCCCCTTTTCTCTCCTCCGACTTTCCCCCTTTCTTCCTTTTCCGCCTTTTCTCTCCTCTCTCTCTTTTTTCCCTTTCTTTCTTCCCCCTCCTTTTTCTCCTTTTCTCCCTTCTTCTTTCCCCCTTCCCCCCTTTTTTACCGGGGGGGGGGGGGGCACGTGCCCCCTGTGCCCCTGAATCCGCCACTGGTATAACTGACAGGCGCGTAGCCAGAGTTCGATGTTTGGGGGGGCACTTACATGTAATCGATCGAGGTAAAAAAAAGGGGTCTAAAAAAAAATCAACCAGTCTTGGAAATTTTAGGGGGCACGTGCCCCCCGTGCCCCCCCCCCCCCCCCCCCGTGGCTACGCGCCTGATAACTGACTCCCCCCCCCGCCCCAGCTTACTTTTGAAAATGTTGTTACACAAAAGTGTCGCTCAGCTTCACTTGCACTACACACAATAGGAAACATTCGTAATTTTATTGATAAATGTACAACAGAACGTCTTGTTCATGCTTTTGCTATGTGCCATTTTGATTTTTGTAATAGTCACCTTTCGCCAAATTTAAAGATTACAAACCATCCAAAATTCAGCAGCACAGCTAGTTACACGTATTAAGAAACATAATTTAATATCCCCTGTCTTACAAAATTTATTTTGGTTACCAGTCCAGTCTCGCATCAAATTAGAAATATTATTATTAGCTTATGAATGTTTTTATGAATTTAGCTCCCTCTTATTTAGAAGAAGAAGAAGCTGGAAAAGGAGAAGAAGATGATGATGAAGAAGAAGAATATGATGAAGATGTAGAAGAAGAAGAAGAAGAAGAAGAAGAAGAAGAAGAAGAAGAAGAAGAAGAAGAAGAAGAAGAAGATGACGAAAAAGGAGAAGAAGATGAAGAAGAAGTAGAAGTAGAAGAAGAAAGATGAAGAATGCATTAATCTACCTCACATCGCTTGCAATCTTAAGTACATCAACGAGAAACATTGTTCCTAGAAAATGAAAAGTGTGGTCTAATTTACAATCATATTCATAGGTATTCATATAGACAGGAAGTGTTTCATGCAAGTTTTAATGTATAGACATGAAACAGTGAGGGCGTACTCACGATTCTTTCCTCAGAGCCGTATATCTGTCTTTCCTGGTTTCGGTTAGGGCGAATGAGCGATATATAGATTCAGGTCCCCATAATCTTCTATATTTTATGCATTAAAAAAAAAATCACTATGTGAATGCCATTGTCAGGATTGTTTTTATTGTTGCTGTTGTTTATGTATGCAACTGTGACATCATGCTTTGGCTAACTATATTAGGACGAAGGATTTTGATAAAGCTATAACATAAACTTGTCACTTTCGAATAAATAAAAAACACGGGCTGGGAGGCTTAAGCTTGGATATTAAGGTCATATGTTGAATTTTTAAAAGATCAGTGTATAAATTCATTGAATTATTCACCATCAGTATTTGAGGTTCATATGAAATCTCCTTCTAGACAAGATTATATCTTCTCGCCCACTCTTGCATCTTTGTATAAAATAAGCATGTTGTTTTTCTTCATTATCTTTTAAAATATTTTCTCTTGATCCTGAAAAAAAGCCAAACTTTTTATTATTTTGTATTTAGAATAGGCATCATTAAACTTGCATACGTGTATACGAGGTGTGGTGCTAGGGGCTGCAGTCCTCCGAGAATTTGAAGAAACTAAATAATATTCAAACAACCGTCTTCTAATTTTGGGACAGCGATGTGCCCAAATGCCTCATTTAATCTTATTTAGTGTACAATACATCTGTCATCTCCTGTGTATTTCGTGTGCGTATATTTCGATGCGAAATAACATTTTTTATTAGAAACTAGACAATTTAGATTCAGGCATAAGGCGTCAGCCTCCGCCCTACGCCGCTGCGAAAATATGCCCGAAAATATACCCATAGAAAGCTTGTTAGTAAATTATGTTTGTTTGTATATTCTTTTGATCAACTATAGGGTCTAATAGTCAGTGGAATATTTTATTAATATGATACTCAAATGATTTTGATTTTATTTGACCCGTCTGCTAAGAAAGTATGGTTGCACGCAAGCAAACAGTGCATACGGCTAACTGTTATCATATCTGAGGAAAGTTGGCAAAGGATATATTAATAGCGCACCGAACCTGCTTATGCGACCCCCGCTATTATGCTTACTCTGCATGTGATCGAATAACCACACCCTGAATTAAATCAAATACTAGTAGATGTTTTTGGTAAATGTATTTATGGACACGTCTGGAGTAAGCTTTTTAATTAATCACTATAATTGAACACACAATCATCCACTACTGAACTTGGTTGCAAAGAAAAGAAAAAATTACATTCGCAAATTATTAAATACATAGAGTTACAACGGTTGCTCTAAATAGTAGGATCTCACGCCATAGCTCGATCAGGATATAATCACCACTCTTTTTTACTCAATAAAGTTATATGTTGAACTGTCCACAATAATTATGGCAATCCCGTGTGGTCTAGTGGTTAGGATTCGTGGTTTTCACCCACGCGGCCCGGGTTCGATTCCCGGCACGGGAGACCTTCATTATTTTTGGTCAGATGTTGACAGTATGGACACGTCCGAAATAAGCCTTTTCATAATTTATCGTATAATAATTATATTGGACACATAGTATTACCATGGACCCTACCACAGATGGACTAATAATGAGAGTCTTTCTTTGATCACATCATGACCACCGCCACCTGATAATGTGTATGTTGATGAGGACATTCACGCGACAATGTTGATAATGTAATCACGCATCATCATCACAGACTAAAGAACCTTTTACATTTCTTCAGATCCTTTTCGCTGGGCCAGGGCACATAGAGTAGTTTCAGGAAAAGTATCGCGATTTAAGACCAGTTAGAGGAGCAGTGAACCCCAAATTATGACAATTTGTGTGATATTAGACTGATTATTAAAGAAGTGGACACATGGTGGACATACATTTTGACTAACCAAACTCTGAAAAATACATATTATTTACCGTCCTATTATCTTATTTTCCTTGGAAATGGATAGGATAGGTCTTTTAATGAAGTTTAAAATCATTGTGTTTTAGCCAAATTTACAGGTTTCTCTTGTAAACTAGTTCTAATATCCTATTGAAAATTTCATATACGTCAATATTCATAATTATGTATTCCACAACTGCACATGCATTTCCGTGATTTTATGCCATTCAATTTCATTTGCCCAGGCATTTTGTAGATTCTTCAAGGCACTGTTTGGGGTTTTTATGGCTGACTGGCGGCGGTCGTGATAAGATCAAAGCCTAAAAGCATGTTTAAATGTCATTATGATACTTTTGATAGAGTCAGGTGCATGAATGTATATCGTACCGTTCGGTGTCCATTTGTAGTAGGTCCATGGCATATTACCTACTTGTGGCTACTACTGAAATTTGTTGCATTAAGAAAAAATTATATTCGCAAATTATTATTAGATACATGGAGATAATTTCTTATCATCTCGTATGGATCCCACCCGTAGCTCGATCAGAAGGATATAAACACCTTTTTATTTAATAAAGTCGTATGTTGAACTACCCAATACATGGCAATCCCGTGTGGTCTAGTGGTTAGGATTCGTGGTTTTCACCCACGCGGCCCGGGTTCGATTCCCGGCACGGGAGACCTGAATTATTTTGGAGTCAGATTTTGTCAATAGGGGGGCCCGCCCCCCCCCCCGCCCCCACTCCGTGAACGAAGGTATACCATGCGTGTTCCCAAACTCTCCGGCTCGTAACAAAAGAAAAAAGGTCTTACCGTATTGACTTTACACACCGGACTTTTGCTGAAAGGGGGGGGGGGGGTGCTGAAAAAGGCTCGTATAACGAAAGAAAAAGGTCGACCCGTATGACTTTACACACCGGACTTTTGCTAAAAAGGGGGGTCGCTGGGAACACGCATATTCGTACCCTAAATAATACTGAGTTGGGAGGGGGGGGGGTAGGGGGCCTACATGTCTGTATCTATGGACACGTCAAAAATAAGCCTTTTCGTAATTTATCATAATTATTGGACACAAACCTCCTTGTGGCTACTACTGACATTTGTTGCATTAAGACAAAATTATATTCGCAAATAATTAGATACATGGAGATAATTTCTTATCATCTCGTATAGATTCCACCCTTAGCTCGATCAGAAGGATATAATTAACACCTTTTTATTTAATAAAGTCGAATGTTGAACTACTCAAGACATGGCAATCCCGTGTGGTCTAGTGGTTAGGATTCGTGGTTTTCACCCACGCGGCCCGGGTTCGATTCCCGGCACGGGAGACCTGAATTATTTTGGAGTCAGATTTTGTCAATAGGGGGGCCCGCCCCCCCCCCCCCCGCCCCCACTCCGTGAACGAAGGTATACCATGCGTGTTCCCAAACTCTCCGGCTCGTAACAAAAGAAAAAAGGTCTTACCGTATTGACTTTACACACCGGACTTTTGCTGAAAGGGGGGGGGGGGTGCTGAAAAAGGCTCGTATAACGAAAGAAAAAGGTCGACCCGTATGACTTTACACACCGGACTTTTGCTAAAAAGGGGGGTCGCTGGGAACACGCATATTCGTACCCTAAATAATACTGAGTTGGGAGGGGGGGGGGGGTAGGGGGCCTACATGTCTGTATCTATGGACACGTCAAAAATAAGCCTTTTCGTAATTTATCATAATTATTGGACACAAACCTCCTTGTGGCTACTACTGACATTAAATTTTGTTGCATTAAGACAAAATTATATTCGCAAATAATTAGATACATGGAGATAATTTCTTATCATCTCGTATAGATTCCACCCTTAGCTCGATCAGAAGGATATAATTAACACCTTTTTATTTAATAAAGTCGAATGTTGAACTACTCAAGACATGGCAATCCCGTGTGGTCTAGTGGTTAGGATTCGTGGTTTTCACCCACGCGGCCCGGGTTCGATTCCCGGCACGGGAGACCTGAATTATTTTGGGGTCAGACTTTTGACAATAAGTTCATAGTTGCAGTCTGAGCATGAGCAGATAAAGGTCATTGCAGACCAAATTGTGAAATACACGGAGACAAAATGAAAGTTATGTAACCATTATTCTTCCATGATACACAGGTGGAAGTATTCTTTAAAAAGGGGAATAAAGGCTTATGTATCACCTCAATATTGCTGTAGGAGTGATTATTTCAAAATACAAAGTGGGGCTTCTTCATGTTTTGAAGATCTGTGGATATTTGGGGTCATTTGGGACATGTGCTAACCGTGAACTCCGGCGTGAACTGTTGATAATTTTGGCAAATATATCTATGGACACGTCCGAAATAAGCCTTTTCATAAGTTATCATAATATTGGACTCATACCTACTATTAAAATTGGTTGCATTAATATTTACTAAGCTAATGAACGAAGGGAAAAATCCACCAGTATGGAAACAAGCAATAGTGGTTCCAATCTTCAAGAAGGGCAAGAAGAACGACCCAGCCAACTATCGACCTGTGAGTCTGACATCCATTATATGCAAGTCTATGGAGAAACTAGTAAGAAAGCATATCATACAGCATTTAGAGCAGAACAAGTTAATGTGTGATGAACAACATGGATTTCGGGCTGGAAGATCTTGTTCGACTCAACTATTAGAAGTTTGCGAGGAGTGGACAGATGTCATTGACCAGGGTCATAATGTAGACTGCGTCTATCTGGATTATCGAAAAGCATTCGACAGCGTACCACATCAACGGCTCATATGTAAACTCCAGTCTTATGGAATAGAAGGTCCCTTACTTGCCTGGATTAAAGACTACCTTTCAGACAGGACTCAGAAAGTTGCAGTAAATGGGAAAGAGTCGAGATCCATTCCTGTGACAAGCGGTATTCCGCAGGGAAGTGTGCTCGGACCAACATTGTTCAATGTCTTTATCAATGACCTGCCATCAACGGTTGACTCCCACATGAAGCTTTTTGCCGATGACACTAAGTTATACAGGACAGTGGACTCTAAAGCCGACTCAGATTTGCTACAGATGGATGTCAACACCGTAACAAACTGGTCCAATGTATGGCAATTGCCCTTTAATGAAAGTAAATGTAAAGTACTTCATTATGGAAGAAAGAACCAACAATTTAACTACACACTGGCTGCTGGTACAAATACATTTTCAGTTCCATCTGGCGATGAAGAAAGAGATTTGGGAGTGCTGTTTCAACAGGACCTGTCTTTTAGCACCCATGCAGCAGATGCTGCCAAGAGAGCCAACATAAAGCTGGGAATGATAAAAAGGTCGTTTTCAGCCTTGCAAAAGAAGGGGTTCCTTAGTCTCTACAAAACTATTATTCGACCAACACTAGAATACTGCAACTCTGTATGGTGCCCAATACTCAAGAGAGATGAAGACATACTAGAAAAAGTCCAGCAGAGGGCCACCAGACTTCTTCCTGAACTGAAACAACAAGCATACCCAGACAGACTTAGAGAACTACAACTTCCTACTTTGGCTTACAGAAGACAAAGAGCAGACCAGATACAGATATTCAAAATCCTGAGAGGCTTTGACAGAGTGAATCCTTCAAAATTCTTCCAACTTGCCACTGGATCAATAACAAGAGGACATGATTTCAAGATTGTTAAACAACGTTTTAACACAAGACTTAGGCAGTATAGTTTCTCAATAAGGAGTGTAAACAACTGGAATGCCCTGCCTAAGGAAGTAGTCAATGCTACCACCATTAACCAATTCAAGTCATCCCTAGAAAGGTATTGGAGAAACAATCCAATAAAGTTTGAACCATACTTGAGACGGGATGCAACAGTAAAGAGGGACAAATAAGCGAAGCTTCCAGTCTCTACACCCAAGTATACCAAGTAAGTAAGTAAGCATTAAGAAAAAGAACAAAATCATATTCGCAAATTATTAAATACATGGATATAATTTCTTAATAACTAGTATGGATCCACGTCATAGCTCGATCAGTAGGAAATAATTGCGGGAATAATTGACACCTATTTTTAAAATTCAATAAAGTTAAATGTTGAACGACCCACGCCATGGGAATCCCGTGTGGTCTAGTGGTTAGGATTCGTGGTTTTCACCCACGCGGCCCGGGTTCGATTCCCGGCACGGGAGACCACCATTATTTTGGGGTCAGATTTTGGCAACACAATCATGTTTCAATTAACTCTCTCGCTATCAAAGCATGCTTTTAAATAATTTGATTTTCTTGTGGTACAACGTATAGCAGGAAAATGTTGTATATTATATTCGGATCCTTTTAATGATTACGTAATAGCGGAGTGGCGAGACGCCACGATCCCGTGATGCGGGATGGTTTGAATTACGTATGCAGGTGAGTGTTATTGTATTTAGAGGGAAATGATGTTCATAAAGGCATAATAAGAGAGGGAAATGAGACAAATTTCACTTAATTTGTTTAATATTTTTTTTTAGAACAATAAATGTTGGTGTTGTGTTGATGGTATAGAGATTCAAATAGAATATTTTTATTGAGACGATTTGCCATTTGCTTTTTTCAGAGCATTTGCCTTATTTAGTTTATTTGTGTACTATGTGAGTCATTAACTGAGTATTGTATTGAATGAGTAAATATGATGCGAATATACTGTAAGATATTAGTGTGTCTCTTAGCACGTCCTGAATACAGTAAAGACCTTCTTTTATAATATAGACATAACTCATTATTTTGTAAGGTATACAAGAAACGGGAAAAGAAACAGCCGTAAAACTGAATGAATGATCAGTGTTTTATTTTCGATGAGTAATCACATTTTCTATTCTCACACAATTTGCCAGAGTCTTCGGTTTTGTTCTTTTATGTCGATTAATTTTATGTAATCAATGGGGAAAAAAGGAAGGAAATGTATTTTATCTTGAATTTATCTTGCGCAATATCTTTCGTCGACGAAATACTGCGTTTATTATATATAATTGGTGCTCTTCTAGCTATTATTGCGCGTCTGTTTACCTGTAACGCCTGGAGCTCGTAAATAGCTCAAATGGTTATCAAAACCGTACTCCCTCGGGAAAAAACGTGTGCGCCAATGGATAGGAGCTATAAAAAGCGCGAAGTCCAGACTCGACGCCAGCTGGCAAATTTTGTGTGCACGATCACCGCTTTGGATACGTGCACATTGCGTATATCGTAGATTGACGATCGTACGTGCATCCATTTGCGTGACGCCCAGTGCATCATTTACTGTGCGGTAGTGTGAGCCGCATCACTAATGCTCTCATTTCGTGCACCAAATCTGATCCCGTTTCCCTTCTCGGTTTATTTTGCTCTCACTCTCATTTTGGATACATCGGTAGAGGCCCGTGGACCTACCAATTTACTCGGAAAAAATACACTCCTGTGGAATTCGAACGTACGTTGCACCTGTCTGTTCGGCATACGCCAATCTAAGCTCATCTCCGGTTGTACCCGTCTATCGCTTGTCAGCTACGGGGACAGGCGGCCGGTATACGGCGCATATATTGGGTCGGTTTGATACCCAATGAATCGCTTCTTCGCATATGATTTAGAAACACGTTGTCAGTCTAGAAACGTATACCACCGCATATCTGCAGACGATATCTGAATTCGATGCGTGGATAAGCAAGGATATTACTGTGCGTAATCGTAAAAGACCAACAATCGCCAAACCCTTCTCTCTCCTTCTTGTCAGTCTAACTCGTCAGGCTACATCTAAGGAAGATACGAAATCACTCTGCTGGCGAAGATCGATACGAACTGACCTCTGCGAGGCAAGCGTTTCATCCCCAATGTCCTGTCTTTTTTTATTCGATCCACGCAAGCATCTATCGACTTTTTCATAAATATAAGTATTACTGCTCTACGGAAATTTATGATCTCAAATGAAAATGGCGAGGCATAAAAGTGATTTTCATCGGGTACTTTCAGTGCTACTCGTTGTTCTTATTCTGGCTTCGTGTCTGGACTCCGGGATGGCTTTTTTCGTGTATAACCAATCGAGCCAGTATGCTTCACAGGTGCACCCAAGCCAGGCCGATATCGCGGCTTCGCAGGCGGCCTCAGGCCTGAAGGATCTGTACTTCGGGGGAATATTTCCCATGCTAGGTGGTATATGGGATGGTGGACAGGGTTGTCTCCCGGCTACCATGTTGGGTCTAGATGACGTCAACAACAGGACTGATATTCTGCCTGGGTATAATCTCAGGATGCTCTGGAACGACAGCATGGTAAGTGCCTCAAAGATATTCCTTAATTATTTTTTTTCTCCAGTTTTTCCATATAATACCATGGTTCTGTAATTGTTTTGATATTTGCCCCAAAAGTAAGTTCCCCCTTCAAATTATATTTTTTAATTGAAAAAGACACATGGTTTATAAATTTATAATCCAACAACTAGAAAAATTTAGTTGATTATGAATTTAAGGGTTAAATTATTCCAAGGAGTCTATCCATTCTTTACTTTTTAAAGAATAACAAATTCCATTTAAATAATAATTCAAAGAATACTCACATTTTAAAATGTATTTACATTCAAGTTTTGTTGCTTTGAAATGTATAATTTATGGCCCTGCATTTTGCCAATTTTTTTTAATGATTATTTTTTTCTGAATAAAGCTGGAACTTGGAAGGAAGATAAGTCATGGAAAATGATGCATGTGCATGAATATGATAGTAAAGATCATATTTCAAAACAATAGATAACTTTAACTTTCGCAGCACCTTAAGAAACTAAGTCTGTATGAAAAAACAAACAATTAAATTCCAACTATGTATGCATACTCATCAAAAGGGTGAAATTGAAGATATGAATATTTTACAACTACTTAAAGGACAAGGTTATCAATGAAGAAGTAGTAATGAGATACACAAACAAATTTATGCAAAACTAGAATTAATTTGATTGGATAGGAAGCAAACCCGACTAAGTAAGTCGCGTTCAAATAATCATTCACTGGCTGATTTTTTATAAGATCAGGGGGCCTTTAGTGAAAGGATAAAGAGGGTAAAAGGCTGCATTTTAGAAGGCAATCCAATTAGATTGGAAGCAGTGGAAAGGCAGAAATCCTGTCTGTCGCCACTAGGACCTTTATTATGTTTGATATGTTCTGTGCACACATCTTGGGAAAATCTTTTTCTAGCTGGACGAAGTGAGAGGGGATTGATGGTGGTTAATCAGATCAAGGCATGGGAGATTAAGCTCACACCCATCTCTCCATCCCGGTCATCAGAAGTAGAGATGGAGAAAGGTGGTGGAGGGGTTACTCAAGATAATTCATAAGATATGTCCTTTGCTGAGAGCAGCAAGCGTCAGGGCATTAAGTTCGTCTTCAAGGATATATGGAAATGGAAGTTATCATGAAAGAGAGAGAGGGAAAGAAAGGGGTAGAGAAAGAGGGGATGAAGGGGGGGGGGGGATGAGACAGAGAGAGAGAGGGAGGGGGAAGAGAGAGGGGTAGTGAAAGAAGGAAGGAGGTTGGGATGGAAAGACTGAGAGAGAAAGTGAAAGAAAGAGAAGGGGGTAAGGGTGAGGTACGTATTGGGAATGATAATGGAGATTTAATGATCCACCTATCTAAATGATATACATTAGTGGCTACATATATTCACAGTATAGAGAGAATTCACCACTTGCATTTTCTTACAATCTCCATAAAGTTTTACATAATATTGACCATGACATTACCGGTACTTATATTCTAGATCAGAGCTGAGAAACAGATCGCTAGTCATTTTACTAAGTATGCCTATGAGACCAGCATATCTTCCATGCCTGTTGGGACATCTCATTCCCGACTGTTAGTTTCATCTTATGAAACATCTTTGAAGAATAAAAGAGAGCAATTTCCTTAATGTGTTTCTTTCTTTGAAGCTTAAGACTCACTAAAAAGTTGGCCAATTGGGAAAACATGTGTAAAGTTTGTTCTTGGAAGAGAAGATAAATGATTTGCTTAAAGATTTCTGAAAAGTTAATGTTTCATTAAGTCTGGGAGAAAATTGTGGTAGAGGAATACGTTGAGGGACTGTAAAATCCCATTGGATCAACTTCTTTTTAAGAATTGAAATAACATTAAAAAAATTAGATTGGAAAACATTTTCTAAACAATTATATGGTTAGCAACAATGGTATGAAATTCCTTTAAAACTGCTTTTCTAGTAATATTTTGAACTGCAGTGCAAATATAATTCATATTGTTTTGATTGAAAATAAACTTTAATATCAATTATATGAAATCCCAAGTAGGCTTTCCTGTACATTCAAAGCCTATTTGATACACAAGTTTAAACAATACAATCAGCAGATGAGATGCAATTTTTACAACATTATCTTCCTAGTAACATTGAAAAAATATGTTTTTTTATAACATATAAAACAGAAATGAACCAATACCCCTTAAACTTCTTAAGTGCAAAATAAATTGTTTTTAATTTTCAACATAATACAGTAATAGTTCATAATTATGAAACTTTACCAGCCTAATCTATAACTAGCTTGACAGAACAGTCAACATCATATTTTTGTATTGTAGTAATCTTACTGAAAGAAAACAAAAAGGGAGAACAAATAATAAGGCCATTGTATATAATATTGAATAGAAGCATAATTGCACATAAGATTTTGCCTCACTTTTGCATCTGTTCAGCCATATTGGATCCATCACATTTTGTACATTACGCTTTTTCTTCGAGATAAAATGAGGTTGAGCTGCACCACCCTGTATGTTCTTTAAGGATGCGCGAGCGGTTTCATTTTTCTGAGCGCTCACACATTCATTACCTAAGTGGTTTGTTAATGAGCTCCTCAAGTGAATAGGAATGACCCATCATGTATCATTTGTCAGCGAAGAAACGCGCCTTTGGTACCACCGGTTCAAAATGCTAGACGGAATCATCTCTACGCATTCCGTGCGGAGGTCTGTGATGGTACACAGATGTTATGCCTACATTTTCCTGTTTTTATATAGGAAACTAAGCTTTATAGTATCTCCAGCTCATTGTGTTTACCTGGATCAACTTTAGCGTCTCTGCTTAGGTCCCATGTCATTGTGCACAGAAAAGTTATATGTTGCTTTTTCTCGGTAGAATGTGGGAGGGAAGAGCTCTAGATAGATGTACAATGTAGACACACTTAATTATAATATTGCAAAATCGATTTTGACTGTAGGCGACAAAACAAAGGGATTCTAGGTTAAGGACTTTCATATAGATTGAAAAATAACCTACTTAGCATTTTAAATAAGTTTTATTTTTTAAAATTAAAATAGGCATAGCCTTGCTTTCAGCATATGTTTAGGGCTCCTCAATTAGTTCGTACAATGTTTTGTCATTTCAGGAATGAATGAAAAGTGTGTTTTACTACAGATTTGAAGTTAAAATAACTTTTAATTGAAATGTGATAACTTGTTTCAACTTGCAAGGAAGTGAATAAATTGTATCAAAATAATACTGAGAGAGATGTGGGGCAGGGGGGAGAGAGAGATAGAGAGAGAGGGGGGGGGGGGTGAGGAAGAGAGGGAGAAGGGAGAGAGCCAGAATATTAGATCACACAGAGTTAACACCCTTCTGAAATAATTCTAAGTAAGAAACTATAAGTAGAAACTATATGGAACCTAAATTAAGACCATATGACTATAGAGACTTCCTTTTGTGTTTCTTTTATTAGTCTTTTTACTTACAGGTCTGAGTTTATATTTTCTCTCCAATTAGATTCCTTTTTTATCAGTGGTTATGCACGTACCACAATATTGATTGACTCATGTTGTCATTCTTTCAATTAGCTAGATTACATAAGTATATTTCATCATTCAATAAATCTTTTAGAGCTTGCTTACTCTTACACATTTATAGCTCCAGTTAAAACGTGCCAAATGGAAGAACAAGTAGCATCATTCAATGGTATTGATCGCCCCAAAATTGATATGAGCTTTGCAAACACAGAAATTGAATTGAATCTCAAGAGCATATTCACATACGTCACACAGTACTAGTAAGTTCCCCTGTATATATGCAGTTCTATCAGTTGAGTTTCTCTTATTGTTTGATCAGTCTATTGTTCAAGCGTGTTGAAAATAAGTCTGTCTCTGCGTGGCTCCATGTTGTTTCATAAGTGCTGCTCTGTCCGTTGTCCATGTATACACCAGTCCTGGAGTACAGATGTTTATGGTATTGTCTCAGAGGTGTGAAGTCCTGTTGCTTTTAGCTGTATCAACTCAAATTTGTCCTCCAAACCTCAAATTTTTATATAGTTCAAACCCCATATATTTCCAAGGTAACATGCAACTCTTATGGGGAATTCCCTGACTTGTATATTTCAGTTCAAACAATATTATCAAATACCCTTATTTCATAGGAAAAGTGATATTATTTATAACAACCATTAGTTCTTGGTCATCTATAGAAGTGAAAAAGAGGGAAATAGTTTTTTTGTTTGTTAAGCTCACAGACAACTTTTATGGAAATTTCTTGACTTCTTTCATTCAGCTGAAACCCTTAAATATCTCTACTTCCCTGTACAATGAATGTCATTGAATACAATCATTAGTTCTTCATCATCTGTAGAAGATTAGGATGTGGAGGATGGGGAATAGTCAATTTACATATATTTTTGTTGAGAGTATTTATTCTCCATTATAATGAATTCAAGTATCAAATCACCTTTTAAAAGGGGTGACTTAATTTTCAGGAATTACATGAGAGATTTGATAATTTTGTCTGCTGGATGCAACCTCAACAGTTTTGAATCAAATAATAGAAAGAGTGAGACAATATTTGAAAACACTGTAATTCTTCTGCCCTTTTAAATGGTGATAAGCAGTTCAGATTATTAAGTGCTGATGTCACTTAATAATTTGCATAGCAGGCATGAAATTGTATGTAGGTTCTTTGGTAATTTGACACTTGCTTTAAGCTTTATTTCAGCCAAATTGTAGGATTCAGGGTTAGGGTTGCAAGTTTGTGTTAAGTTTAGGTTAGGATTAGACATAATATAGTATTGGGTCTTAGGTTTAAGTTAGGAATTAAGGTAGGCTAAGAAATTACTGCGGGGCAATTAATTGTCACCAGAGTATGTGCCGGACAACGGGTTCTCCCTTCTATGACAACTTTCATAACAACTTCTGCTAAATATTCCTGCTGCCCAAGTTTAGAAGAAGAGAGATTATAATGCATAATGAATATATTGTCTGCAATATATTGTCTATTTGGAGCTAGAAGGGGGTTAACTCCTGTAATTTTTCACAAACTTAACCACCTTATGGTACTGAACAGATGATGAATCGGTTCTATTGAACTAAATTGTGGGGGGGGGGGGGGAGCCTAATCACTCATAGATCAAGTTCAATGCTCAGTCAGTGGCATATCCTGTGTACTTTACAGTCCAAACAAACAAGGCCTATGTACTTTGGTTTTCAAGAAAATGGCGGTTACAGTTGACCTGCTTTGGTATCCCCGGGAGATAGTGTTGGTATCCTTTTGGACCCCAAGTAATTCAGGCAGTGATCTTTGTCACTTGTCTATAATTTGATTGATTAAAAGGCTTATGAACTTTACCCCGATAAAAAGAAATGGCTCTACAGCTCTGTATTCTTTATATACAGTGAAAGCTGTCTATAAAGACCACCCAATGGAGACAAGCAAAGTGGTATTTATAGGCAGGTGGTCTCTATGTACAGGTTCCTTTTGTACATGTTTCAATGAGAAACCATTTTCAAGGGAATCAAAAAATGTGGTCTTTGTAGACAGGTGGTCGATATAAAGCAGGTTTGACTGTATCTACATAGTACAGAACACATATATGGCTATATAATGTTATTACAGGAGTGTATGGGTTGAATTCACATGAGAGGTATATATTTATTAAACCCAATGTCTAAATGAGGGTTGAAACTCCCCTGAGCTAAAATAAGCGTAAATAAGTTTACAGCAGCGTTTTTATTGCCGGTTCATTTATAGAACATGAGAACACATACATACATTTATGGAGGTTTATATCATGGATTAATTCAGATAAACCACCTTCGTGAATTCAGGCCAAAGACTAATGTATATCTCTCAAAATATGCAGTGTTTTTGATGATCTTCAAAAGCGTGATAAAACCTGTGGGAGTGCGACTTTGGCCAAGTTACGAGTATGATATATCAACATAATCAATCATGGTTATATGACGTTTTCATGAAAACAAGTAATACAGATTTATCTGTTGTACATGTAGGTTTAGGCCAATACATACAGAAGTGATTTTTGGAAATGATAGTCACTTGTAGCATGAAGAGAAATCAAACCATGCGCACAGTTAGTTCTTCAGGAAACATCTATTTTTGTCCAGTATAAGTCTTTCCAATTTACATGTCATCTGTTCAGAGCCAAAAGGGTGTTTACTCTGTGTTAAATTAGATGAGGTAATACCCTTCTGGTTCCAAAGAGACGATGTGTTATTCAATGTCTATTTCTTCAACCCCTCTGTACAGTTGCAAGCAATGTATGTAATACTCTTAATGACATCATAATCAGTACATTCAGATGCATTTTGCACACACAAAAACAAAGAATGTAGCCATGGATACACATGGGAAATATACAGTTCAAAATACCTTCAGTTTTAAAGTATAGAAATATTCCAGCACCTCCCATTTTAAGCTTGCAATATCCAATATATTTGATGCGGAGAGGAAGTGCAAATCATTAGCCCCAATTTGGTAATGATTTTGTGTGGGAAAAATGTTTAATAGTACCTCCCATATTAAGCTTGCAATATCAAGTAATTGTAGCAGAGAGGATGTGCGAATCATTAATTAGCCCCAATTTTTTCTTTTGGTAATGATTTTGTGGGGGAAAATAGTTTAATTATAGGACTTAAATTTGTGAATTTGATAGTTGTTAAATATCCCAGCCGTGATTTATTTGTGTACGGTAGGTCACTTGTGAATGAAATATGGTGGGAAGATTTGTCTTTGGTCTTGATTTCATGATCTTTATTCTATAGCATAGGCTACATTTCTTTGGGGATGTCTTTGCACAATCAGCCAATATTTCCCTCGTATAGCAACAACTTCATGTATACAAACAGAATAACAGCTTTACAAATCCAACATTTCTTTAAGTAAGTAGGATTAAAAGAAAACATAATGAACATTCATACATCAAAAGAATCACAATTAGAAGTTGTTATCAAACTGTTTGTACCGTTATCCTTGCATTATATTACCTAGTTCAGTGGCACCCTTATATTTCTTAAGGATCAGCATTTATTATATGACTATGTTAATCATATGCATGACTGTGTGAATCATATGCATGAGTGTGTAGAAATGGCAAATATGTAGTCTTCCACTTACTTAGCTAAATACAACAAAAACCAGGAGCAACACCAGAATAATAGAAGCAGAATAATGAAAACAAAATGGTGAACTTTGATCAACGTTTGATTGACTCAGCTCGACAGGCTGGTACTTGACTTTGATGCATTAAAGGACAAATTCTATCAATTGGCCATACCGTGTTGACTAAGGGCCGTACATAAATTATTGCAAGTCCAAGGTAGTTTGCCACACACGTTGCTGGCTACGTCAGAGATTTAAGAATATACCTAATGATTATATTGAGTTGATAGCTGTCAGACCAAATTATCAATTAAAATTTATTATGTTTGTTATTCCAAGATATGTATGTGTCACAATATGACAAAATGATAGGATTGCCCTTTAATGTACTTTCTCCCTCTCTCTCTCTCTCTCTCTTAATATTTTTATAAGTGAAAAGTCTTTTCTGTTGTTCTGGTTGTTAAGGTTCCCCCCGTTGTTTCTCCCCCTCTCTCTTTCTCTCTTTATCTCTCATGCAGTCTCAGTTATTCAAAGTAAATGTTTATTTCAATGTTCAACCTCCAATCAAGAATGTCCATATTTTAAAGATGAATTTTATAATATTAATTGCTCTAAATGTGGCCAATGCAGGTTGGTGTCTTTTTATCTGTATATTTACATGTGTTACCGACATATGTCTCCTTATACATAGCCCTTTGAATCATTTCATATTACTAAATCACAAATGTATACATTCTCACTCATGGGAGGACAAACCTTACGTTAGATAGCTTGTATTATTAATACACAACATGTGGCTAGTACGTAGTTGTTACAAGACAGAGCTTACCAGATTGAAGTCTGCCCTTTTGATGTTCATGTGTGTATTCCTATGTAATGTGTCCCTGAGCACAGCGTAATTTAAACCCCTATTACAAGGCCAAGAAGCAATGAACCCGATAGTGCAACTCTCTTTGCGCCAGCCGAAGAGCCTTCCTAAAGGTGATGGCCTATTCACGTAAAACCCCAGCCACACCGACCCCAAACCGACTGATAAACAACAAAATCTTGACCATAGGGGGTACCATGCTTAGGTAATATTGAATGATCTTCAGTGGGATACAAGGGTATCCTATCACCTGATGAGCATAATTTACAAGATGGCATGGTGTATATAATTTTGGGGGGCTCTTTTGGGGGGCTCTTTTTGGCATTTTTGGGGCTAATTCGCCCAGAGCCCTCACGTTTTTTCCCCTGTCTCAACATGAGTGTGATATACTTGACTCCCACTGTAGAAAAGGCATTCAATATTATCGTTATTATTTGTATGAAACCTTTAAATTTCATCATTACATCCTTATTGTTGTTGTTTGTATTAACTTGCACATTAAACCAAGAGATAAGACCATATTTGTCCTTGACCAAGCATTTTGCAAGGGTTGTGGCATACATCCATTGTCTTAACCCTTGTGTATTTAAATGGGTATTCACTTTTTACATGGAGATATTGAAACAATATTGCATGGTCATCCTAGTATTTTTCCACAAATCATGAGATAAAAAAATTAAGTCACACTGTCATCTCGGTTCTTTTTGCACAGAGTATAAGCACAGAACTCTTCATGCAAATAATAATGTATATTTTTGCTCAGTTTGGGGTCAGTTTGGGTCATTTTTGGGGTCAGTTTGGGGTCAATTTGGGATCAGTTAGGGTCTATTTGGGGTCCTTTTGGGTCAGTTTGGGGTCAATTTTGGTCAGTTTGGTATCATTCTAATCGATGTGACTTGGTTATAAGCTCTCTTGTGTGGCTGTGTAGTAGAAACACGAATGATCGGTATGTCACATACTCCGAGGAGACATACCTCTAGTTAAGGAATGATGTGCCGTTCGATCTTTACTCAGCTTCGCTAAAGGGGCCGTCTGCTCATTCTTATGAATGTTCTTGACATTATTTAAAGAACATTTTGTCTGCTGACAGGACGAAGGTGGTATCATGTAACTCGCAGAGTTAACAATAAGAAATGTGGTCTGCTGAGAGTCTGAGTTGCCTAAACTGGTGTAATTTTATCAAGAGTGAATAACAGCCTTCTGGCTCTTAGCAAATGACGTTTAAAGTTTTTTCTTTTTTGGTTTTACTCAGGTGTTTATGTTTGAATTAGGTAATTTATTCCTCTTAATATGTTTTGACCGAGAGATTATTATACAAAATCGGTGTCATGTTTCATTATGATATGTCAATTTTACTAAAATTGCAGCTTTAAAAAAAACATTGTAAATGTACTTCTTTAGTCTTCATGTTCTCTTTTTATTTGACATCATCAACTTATTATATGTTTGCATACTGGTGCATTGAATGGCATACCTTTGTAGATTTGTAGAGAAGAAAATAGGTGTTTGATTTGAGGAAACAAAATTAAATTCATGTATACAAATCTGAACTTAACACCATGAAATAGAATGCACTCATTTTTTTGGTTTTCTTTAAGATTTGATAGTGCTGCAAGAATTTCAAAGATAGTGTCTGTGCCTACTTGATGATTAATTACATGTACCGGTATGTATTGTAGAAAGATAATATAAAATAAAATACAGTTATGTCATGCATAATTTGAGAAAATATTTTTAAAATGACCTTTCATCAAATTGCATGATTGAGAGTATCCATATATATACGGGTTAGTAAGCCTGTATGTAACAGTGTTATGGCAAGCCAATGCACATTTTACAAGAGAATTTTAGCATACTGTCTTCCTCAAGGCAAATTATTCATAACACGCTTGTTTCATTAGCAGTTAAACCACTCAAAATAATCTCCATTATATATTTAAATGTTTAGGTCAACCTACTTAGGAGGTGTATCCCGAGCTCAAAGGAGAGAATGATTATCTGATGAAGGCCTATATATACCAATCACGTTAAAATCACCCAAGATGTAGATAATTATTATGCAAAGGGGGCAATGCATGCAGCTCATCTTGCTTCCATTGAAGAAAAGGCAGAAGCCAGGAGCCTGCCTCTTCCTTAGTATTGCTTATCCTACGAATATCACTTGGCCCGTTATACGACGCCGGTACATCTTACACTGCATAGAGCAGCGGCAGTGTTGTCCCAGTGTAAGATGGGGGTATACATGAGCGAGCATAGCTCGTTTTATGTGTATCGGCTTACCTCGCCACCGTCTGTGTGCACTCGTGTATGCCTGACATCCGTCCGAAGATAGCATTCAGATTTTTTCCCCTCTATGTTTTAGAGTTGAGAGCGTAGTAGTTTAAAGGAGGTCAGCTGTCGTGGGACTGAGATGGCTGGAGGTTTCGGACTGTCATCGTGGACGGACGGGTGGATGTGTGTTTGAGGCAGTAAAATGAACTGTGCATGTCACGTTTCTCTTCTACGGTTACCACCAGCATCAAATTTACATGAACAATAAACAGTGTTGGTCTCCCCCCTCTAGATCTCTCCCTCTCAATCTCTTTTTATTCCATTCATTGCTCGCCATCTCTTCTCGTTCTGTATTATTTCTTGCTCTCTTTCATCTCTTGTACTCTCTCTTTATTATCTCTTTCATTTTTCACTCTCTTTTCAATCTCATGCATTGCTCTCTCTTTCTGTTTATCTCTATAATTTCTTGCTCTGGATCTCTTCTCTTGTATTCTCTCTCCTGTATGCTTTCTCTGACCCCTCTCTCTAGGTATATCTTAATTTTACTGTCTTTTTTCCATCTCCCTCTCCCCCCCCCCCCTCTCTCTTTTCTCTCCCTCTTCCTCTCTCTTCCCCCATCTCCCTCCATCTCCCCCCTCTCTCTCTCTCTTTCTCTCTCTCTCTCTCTCTCTATATATATCTCTCTCTTTTCCTCTCTCTCTCATGTGTGTGTGTGTCTCTATCTCTCACTCGCTCACCACTTCATGCATCCTGTGAAGGACTGTTTATCCACAATGCTTAGTATATTGAAAGTTGGAGGATATTGAGGATGTGCTATATCCAATGACCGACATTCAGTGTATGTATAGTCCACATATCCATTAACATCACCCTTTTAAATTAATGGGGAAAGTAAAAAAAAGGTGCGTGATATTCACAATTACAACTCTTCTCCCTCCCATCTCTCTCTTCCTCTCTCTCTATCTCTCCTCTCTCCTTGTTGTCTCCCCTCTCTCTCTTCCTCTCTTTCTATCTCTCCTCTCTCTCTCTCTCTCTCTCCTCTCTCTCTGTTTATAATGTCATCCCTTGTGAATGGGTGTTTACCGCACAATGCCTAAATAATGCTGTAGGATACTTCATCAAGGATTACTGTACAGTGTATACAGTACATATAATACCAATGACATCTCTGTGGGTGTTTCGTACATGCAATAAAGCATAGGCTTTTAATGAAAGCCTGGTAGTGATCATATAAACATAATACATCTCTCCTTCGTTTCTCTCTGTATCTCTCTTTCTCTCTCTCTCTCTCTGCCTGTCTCCCTGCCTGTCTTTTCCTCCCAGCATCTCTCTCTCTCTTTTCCTCCCAGCATCTCTCTCTCTCTCTCTCTTTTCCTCCCAGCATCTCTCTCTCTCTCTCTCTTTCTCTTATCACATTATATATAATATTAATGGACATGGGATAGTGTACATATTGTCTATCTGGAGCCAGGAGAGTGTTAACTCTGTGTTAAAGTATATGAGTTAATGCCCTTCTGGCTCAAAAAAATATGACATGGTATAGCATGGTATAGCATGGCATCTCTCTCATAGATAGGAAGATTAAAATGGTCCATTTACCGGTAAACAATATCTAACCAATAAAGTCAACCTAGAATAAATATGTCTTTTCTTTGTGGGCGGGGGGGGGGGGGGGGGGGGGGGGGGGGGGGGTGTACTTCTTATGACGATGTCCTGTTTATTATGAAATGGGGCAGACATTAAAGAATGCCACTGTTTGGTTTACAGTCAATTCATTTGTAACGTTAGTGCATGTAAAGGGTTTGGACGTAGATGTATATACAGTTTATTGGTTGGTGATTTATGACCTACAAACCTCTTTTTCTAACTACTCACATATAATTCAAAATATATTACTTTCCCATATTTTGAACAAAGCAGATCGATAGATGTTCAATATATTTGATTGCTTTTATTTAGAATAAAACCAGGATACCATGTTAATCCTGTTATATAACATCCAACAGCTCAAGTGAAATGATTCTGAGAAACCTTAAGGTCACATTACCTCTGGTGTAAACATGTACATTAATTCAAATGCACAATGAAGTTACACAATATCTAAGTAGGATTTCCCTTTAATCAATGATGTCATAATAGGACAGAGACTAAATGGATAATCATGTAATGATCATCAGAAGATGAGATGTCAATGAATATCCATCCAAGGTTGCAATACTCATAACGATTTTAATGTGATCAAGTGCCCAGACTGCAGTCTGTTTGCCATTGGTATTTACTCCTAGACAAAGGCCGACGACTTTGTGAATTGGCTTGGCGGATTTGTGCCGAGTATTTCCACTGTTTGTTTTATCTCCTGATTCTGGTGTACGCGGATCGAGAACGGCTTTGGGACAATATCACTATCGGAATATGTTTGAACAGGACGAAAGTCACTGTCTGTGTTTGTAGAAATTCCTTGTAACACACCCGAGTCATTTTTGTCATTCTATCTCAGTTAGAATAGCATTGAATTTGCAGCTTTTTCTATTATCACATTAATGTAATTCAAGGTACTCATACATTTTAAGCCTTCTGCTTGGATGATTTGTTTAAAGTACTGACAACATATTTTCCAAAATCAACCCAGTGCAATTTCATTAGACTTGTAGGCCACCTATATTAATATGCGAACATGACATTGATATCACTATAACTTAGTTGAAACATGAAGAGAGATAAATAGATATTAGTAGGCTTTATTGGATAACTTGTTAGCACAGGGCTAATCTGCCAATGTGATAGAAAGATAGATAGAAAGATAGATAGATAGATAGATAAATGGATTTTTTGCAGCTTGAATGGCAGTTACACAACTGAATTGCACATGAATTACACAAATTGAAAATATATATATACATTGTAAAAGATTACAGAATATTTAGTCAAAAATTATTAAAAAGTTTCACGTTACTACTGCCTAAATACCATAAGCAATCAAAAAACACTTAACGAACATAATTTAAAAAAGAAAATGTATGATTATATACCAACCTATTGACTAAGACAAATTATATAAAATTTCTTCATATTTCAATATTGCATTTGTGGGTATAGTGGTATTTGAAATAATTATACAAATCTAAAGTAAATACCAATTAAATATCAATTAAATATTAATCTAATCTTTAGGGGCAGAACAATAGGCTATTATTGACATTGCTCTTGAGTTGATTTCCTGAAAGTCTTTGCAAACCTATCTCGATTGCTTTTGTTCACGGCCGCCTCCATTATCATGGTGTGACTCATAGAGCCCCTATCTTTTCTAATCTGTACTTTGAACTTGACTTTGATGTATTTTGTAGAGGCATGATTCTAAAAAAACACCTTCAAAATATTTTAAAGTGTCTGCTGTGGTATGTTATCGGAAGAATATCGTTTATAGAGACTTTGACATGTGACAATTAGAAATTGAACAAAATATGTCTGATGGACTTTGAAATTTGTCATGTCGGGTCTTCTGAGGAAGCATAAAAGTAAATGCCAGGAGGTCATTAAATATGAGACATGTCTGAGCTAATGCCTCTCAACCCGGGATACAACAACATGTAATGTTTAAAGAACATTCATTTAACACGTTCCCTGCATAAATTGGGTGGTCCATGTATTAAGTCGATGGGAATGAGAGATTTTAACAGTCAACATGTTAAGAAATTTCATCTTGACCTTTGAGGAGTTTAGTTAGAGGAAAAGGATGGGGTCTTTAAAAAAAAAAGTTAAATTGGTATTATCCACATGACATGCAGGTACATGTTTTGAAGTGAAAATAAATCTCCACTCTGTAACCTTTGCAATCGAGATTACAGTATTAAGTCTATGAGAATAAGAGATTTCAGCAGTCAACCAGTCAAGAAATCTTGACTTTTTAAAATTTTAGTCAGAGGAAAATAATAAGGTCTTTTTGATTACTAAAAAAGCAAAAACATGTTTTTAAATTGGAATATAGAGTTTTCATAATCCACATGACATCCAGGTACTTGTATTGAAGTGAAAATAACCTTCATAATAACCTCTGTAACCTTCGTAATCAAGACCAGCAAAATATGTTTGGCTTGTCTGGAAGTTATGAAAAATATCGGCCTGAAGGCCATAACTTATTCATGTAAATGCTAACTAATTCAAGAGGTTGGGAAATGGAGGATCGTTAATGCCAAGGAACGATAATGCTAGACAGGTGAAATCTGTCATCTCAGAGATTTTGAGAGTTGGAAATTAGCTAAGTGGTTTACGTCGACTGCATTAAGCACCGATAACTGATGATTACGCACAGTTACGCAGTTGAGTTGTCGTTCAAATTTTGATCAATAGGTCCATTTTATTTATTATTTATTAAAACACATCAGTGTGTTTGCCACTCCAGACCCAGGAGTACTAAAACTGGTAAGATGCAGGAGCCGTTGTAATTAGTCCTCCCGGTGACCATTTTGCTAATAACACTCCCTTGGGAGTGCAGATTGAGCACGATTGTTTGCTGGTATGAATTGTGGGCTTTAATGATTTTCATTCTATTTTCATCTTTATCATCATCATCATTGTCATAATGGTCAATACACCGCCATCATTGTCTTCAACATTCGTTTTGAAATTTGTATCCTTAATATCACCATCATCATCAACATCATCATAATTATTTTTATCTTCACCATCATCACTATCATCGTCGTCATCCTCGTCATCGTCATCGTCATCATCATCATCATCACCATCGGCATCATTTTCAGCAGCACTGTTATTTGCATTATCTTCCACATTTTGTTCTCCAAAACTTTATGCAGTTTGCATTTGTATTTCCCAATGCTCTTATTGCAACTATTTGTCCTCCCCCCCCATATATGTTATTCAATTATTCATACAGCAGATGCCCTATTACAATAATGTGCCCCATGAGAGGCACACACTTGACATTTTTACCCTTAACATTCTATAACTGCTACATATACTCTTCTAATAATTTCTGACAGATAATTTCTTCCACTAGTTGCCTGTAGCATTCTGCATTTTTAAAAGTTCATTTGATAGTTTACATATTATAAAGTGCCCCATGAGTGTCACAAATCTGTCAGAATTGATTTAAGAATTCCATTCAAAATGCTAAGATCTTAAATCATCAAAAGCGTTGTTGACAAAAAGTGAAAGATTTCCATAAATATTGCAAACGGGGAAATTCCCTCTCTCATCTCTAGTATTTATTAAAGAGATTGATATGATTCTAAATTGTCTTAAAGTTAAGTAATTTTTTTTTTTTTTTAGAAGAGGTATTCACCAATGTTTGTCTTCCTTTAAGAAATGTATTAAATAGCAGGCCCTACATCTCAATCACATTTAAAAGGAACTTCTCCAAAATCAAGTATGAATTTTAGAGTGTGAATTGTCTCAAGTTACCCCTCTCTGACCAACCACATCCTCTGATTGGTTTCTGATCATGCTTTTCTTTCTGTTCTCCTCTTCCTTCCTATTGACCTCACGATATTCCTTCCTCTCTGTCACATTCTTTTGCCCCTTCATTTTGCCTCCTCATTTTGCCCCCTCCCCCATTTACCTTCTCCCCCATTTACCTCACCTTAAACCTCTCCTGTGCCCTAGATTCCTGCCCTCACCTACCTCTCCCCATCTTCTTTTTACTTTCCTTCCCCTACCCCTTCCTCTACCCCTTCCCTTACCCCTCCCCATCTTTTTATTTTCTTTCCCCTACCCCTTCCTCTACCCCTTCCTCTCCCTTTTCCCCTGTCCCTTCTCCATCTTCCCCTTCTCTTACCCCTTCCCATCTCCAATAATATCAGAAAAATGAATCGTATCTTTCAAGGAATTATGTCACGATGAAGCCAGTGCAGTGAAATCTGATAATAGGCACATGCTCCTTTTTTTATATCCCCCATCCCCAATTAGAGTGTCCGCCAGCAATGTAGGCCAAGCATTCAGCCTATGCAATAATAATGCCAATGTTTACGTTCAGTAGCCCATGTCCGTGGCCTGTCCACGCGTATCTATGAATTCTAGCTGGTCCCTGATAAGATGCAGGTCTGATAAATGAATTGTGCGCTATATCTCAGTTACTATGCAAACACGTTTCATGGACTGGGGATCTTTCCAAAGATGTGACAGCTAGGATCAATTCCCTGTTCTGACAGGCGAAGTTCATCATATAGCTTCATGAAAACCATATAGCTATAATATATGTAATTACTTTTATCTACCGGTATTCTAAGCATAGAAATGTTGCTTCAAAAAAGCCATTGAAAGCAAAATTTCTATGTAATGTTTGCATGCATGGACCAATAAAATAATCTTGAATCTTGAATTATATACATTTAAAGAAGTGTCATGTATAGCAAAATGCATGATTCAGTATTGTTTAAGCAAAATTTTGATAAATAATAAGGGTTCTTTTCTAATGTGAATGTGGTGTCAAACGAGAACCGTATAACTGGGCGGGGCTTATCCTGAGTGCATACTAATGATCGGCCATATATCCACTGACCTCTTCAATACCAGTTTTCTTTATGTGGTACCCTTTTTCATGAGCCTATGCCCCTTTTGCGATACGATGATTCTTTATGAAACGTTACGTTCACGTAGCACGGGTGAGGATTTATGAGTCCCTCGTTTGCGATAATCACATTTCTCAGTGGCATAGTTATTCTGAACTTTGATAGATTCAGGAATCGTGCAGTGTATCTGGAGCGCATGTATTTTCAATCAAGCAGTCAGTTCACATGGCCCTTCCTTCACACTCACACTCACAATAATACAAACCAACTTGATTCATGACGGCTACAGATGCACATGCTGTTGCATTCTGGGTACCGGTCAATCATAGCGAAAGTACAGTTCTCCCAGTAAGTCGTTGGACTGTTACGATGAATGATTAATGAGCTTGTAATGGCTTCTACATGGGCTGGTTTAGGATGAATTGACATCTTGGAATCTATAGCTTTCCCAATGGTATATGTGGGCTGGAGCATGCATTGAATATTATTTGTTGTTGACCAGTGTTTGCATTAAAAAGCATTTCCATGGAAGAAACTGAGGTGTTTCTAATGACGGGAATTTGAGGGAGAATCATTTTAAAATTGGGTTTGAAAAGTAATGCACATGAATGATAAATGAATTTCATTGCCAGAATAATCAGCGTGAAAGGGAGGAGGATGACAAAATCATTACGCAACGAGTCTCGGATTGAAATTTGATCCCTTGTTTTAGATGAACTCCACAGATAAGGAGGTTCTTCTTATTCTCTCATATCTCTAATGATGTACTATCTATTAAAGGAGAGAGCCAATTTGACATTATTCATGCATTATGTGATATTTACAGAAGAATTAACCATATTATGTAGATATATGTATCAAATGTACTTTTTTCCTTTTTATTAAACTTTATGACATGCATGTATAAATGATAAATTTCAATCTAAACATCTGTTTTAAAGAGAGAAGAAGAAATCTGAACACGAGTGGAGTTGTAATATTGTAGCAAGGTAAAATTCACTGAAACTTAAGGGTTTCTGAATAAGGAAGTCTGGTTCTATTTTCGTGAATTGAAGCTGTGAATGTAATTCACATGGCTGTATGGTAACTTAACCCATTGGCTCCTGGAGCTGATTGGCTCCTGTATTAAGCCTATGGGAATGAAAGAATTCAGTTGTCAACAGGTCAAGCATGTCAGTTGATTTAGAAAAATCTCGACTCCAAGTTCTGCAACATCCAATTTATTCCACCCTCATATACTTCTGTTTAAATTATGCAGAATGTAAGTTGTCTTATTTTCATGTATTAGATTTGTGGATCCCAACTCTATGTTGCATATAGGGTTTCTAGGCAATTAGCAGACAATGCACTATTCGAGGCTGAAAGATGGTAGAAATGATTATGTAGCCTGAAATCCAAAAGTTAATGATAACAAAATTCATCATTAAACCCAAAGCAACAACAGCAACAACAGCAACATCAACAGCAACAACAGTTTTGCGGCACACCATGGCACTGCACAACAGGAATCATGTTTCGTAGGGCAGTCATTACATCACTGTTATATATAATCTCCCTGTACCTGAACTTGCATACCTAAATACATCAGAATCCTTCTTCTTTCTTATTTAAGTCCACGTATTGGATTCAACTGCAGCTGAAACTGTATCCAGCCGGAGATTATGCGCCAATCCCTCTGTCATCCCGCCTGAATTTCTATTTCTGAAATGACCAAGTACTCGCGACCCTGGAGCACTGCTCCGTTCAAATCCAAGCAGTTTAAAGGGACGATCGATATTATCATAAAGACTTTAAAGTTTCTCCACATATAAGGTAATTTAAACACCCATGAGCATCACCTGTTGACATTTATGAACATTACACCGACATGTAACTAAATGCGAAGATGATAGACAAGACAAAGACAGTATAAGAACTTGCCCTTCAGTTGATATAATGAAAATAGCTGAGATCTTGTTAGTCCTGAGTCTTTTTGATCCACAGTTCTCAAAGAATCGAGTGCATTCACATCATCATCTTGTTCTGATATGCAATATATTTATATACATGTGAGATGAATTTTATTGAAAATATATACAGACAACAACTAAATTATTCATATCCTTATCAAATTTGATGTTTTTGTTCTTTTTTCTCGTAACTCAAGAATGAAAGGTAGACTGAGTGAATCAGGGCCTTTGTTGAATACTTTTAGATGTAAGCTTTACTATGTGTCACATTCTCAAGAAGCATATATCAGGACAAATCAAATTTTGATAGACTTAAAAAACAGGTTACAACCATTTAGTCGTTAACTGTACATCTATGAATTACAAAAAAAGAAGAAATATTTTGACATTTTAGATGTGTGTGGGACTCCAATCCATGTGCCAAGCATTCGGGTACCATCAGGTAAATTCCTAATACATTAAAACTATTAGGGTTCCCCAGCTAGAGCCCTCCTGCTTGGCACAAATACATACCTGCATCACTTTTTTGTTGGTCCTGAATTCAATTTTCAGGGTTTGTTCTTCATATTTGTTAATCCAGACAGGGACTTGATAACAGGATTCTTGTAGTGTACCACAGGGTATAGTTAGATAATGAGTCAGTATGACATTATGTTCAGATTATTTCATTTCAAATACATTTTCATTACCACAGTTCATAATTCCCTTTAAATTTCTGCCCATGGAGCATTCAAGTCCTTCACCTTTCCCCATTATTTCCACACATCAGTCCCTGTAGTCCCACCCATCCACATACAGGTTAATGAGGAATAGCTGAACATTAAGTCGACATCAATGTGCTAGCTCCTTGCAACGTCCTTCGCTGTTGCTTCCCTTGCAATCCCCCACGTCCTTCCAGCTTAATTGCACGAGCTCTAGCGCTCGCTAAGCATCCAAATTTGCGAAATATTAAATATGATCGTCCTTTGATTGGCGGTCAGGGGCAGGCGCAACGGCAACCGGGTCGGTGCTGAGCTCGTCTTGGTGCGCTCTTCCTTTTTTTTCCCTCTCCTTTTTTCTGACGATTGGTTGACATTGACCGGATTAGTAATGTTCAGATGTCGTCGTCTATATTGATGGTGGCCCTCGGTGGGTGTGCATATTGCATGCCAGACACGTTGCCATGTATGTGCATGGACGAGTGTGAGAATGGTGAATTTGTTATGCAGTGCTGTAGTATTCACAGGAAGAAATATGTTGCTCTGGTTACATGCAATGGGTGCATGTTATTCCATTTGTAGGTGAAGAATACATATTGTAGTGTTGAGAGACAACCTGGTAAACTGGGGCTTGATTCTGCATGAGCACAATTTTATCTCTGAAATATTTTATTTCATCTTTATGAAATAATTGCTATTCTGAGACCACTTTTTATGTTATCTCTGAAACATTTTATTTCATCTTTATGAAATATTTGCTATTCTGAAACCACTTTTTATGTTATATTTTATCTTTCATTTTTATCTCTGAAATATTTTATTTCAGCTTTATGAAATAATCAATATTCAGCTTTATGAAATAATCAATATTCTGAGACCAGTTTTTATCTCATGTTTTATCTTTCATTTTATCACAATCTCTTACTTCTTGTGATGATACAATCTAACTGAGATGTGAAGTTCTTCATCGACCGGGTAATGCAAAGTAAGGTGATTAGGAACAAAAACATGGGAATGTGTTTATTACATACAAACCCTCCCAGGGATGATGTAGACCCTTGTCATTTCTGCTTACCATTAACAAATATTTTAAATGAATTATATTCCATCTCAGTCTTCATGAAAACTGCTTTCCCGATTCTTTTCCTATTCATCCTGTTTTGTGCTAGATAATTTATATGTAATTCAAATTTGCATAGCATTCATGCTGTATATTACTTTGTTTGCTAAATGGTTGGCAGATTCATTTCCTACTTATCCCGTTTTGTAGTAGATAATTTATATGTAATTCAGAGTTGGATAGCATTCATACCATGTTTCACTTTGTTTGTTGAATAAGTGAAAGAGTAATTTTCATGACATTCATTTAGTGAGTCAGAAAATTATTGGCGATGATGAGATGTACAAATGATTAATATTGGCAGAACAAATTTTGAGGATAAAAAAGTTAGTAAGAGGTGAAGCATTGAAGATATGTTTGTTTGGGCTGATTTGTAATTTGTATTCATGCTTTTCAGCATTGTGAGTTTTTAAGCAAATTTCACTTGTTTCATATCTTACTGGTCCATCAACCGTAAGATAAAGGACGATTTGGTTTGATACTTGATCAACAATTCATTATGTATCGTCAGTTGAGAATGAGATGGGCGTTAATTCTAATGTTTTCTGTAGACTTAAGGCCTTTCTCGTTCTCAACCGATGATACATAATCACTTGACATGGAGTTTCACAGGAGCATTAACAACCTAAGCCCATTTTTATAGATTATATTTTACACATCGTTCTTTCAAACAGATCAAAACAAAAGGACCATTGAGGGGTTAAGGAGCCATTTAGAAGTAACACTGCAACCCATTTTTGTAGATTATAGTTTATAGTGCGAACACATCATTCCTTCAAACAGAACAAATCAAAACAAAAGACCATTCTGGGGTTAAGGAGTCATTTAGTAGTAACGCTTGGATACTAATAGAGGTTTATTGGGCGCCAAATGTCCCGTGACCTTTGTCCTTTCTGTGGCAATACAGAACATATATAGTGCTGCTCGGGGATGCATGTTAAGGCTTGATGCAATAAATGGTTCAAAATTGACTATGAATATTGTGTAAATTGCATGTGCATGTTATGCCCAGGGCTGCATTGTTACTACAGGAGCTGGACTTAAGATAGTGATGATATTTTTAAAATCATGAGATGGTAATGAACTGAAGTGTGTGTTTTAATGGCTAATTCATCTTTTGCCGACCTACATGTATGGCTCCTAAAATATCATAACATCATACTGCCTGCATTTAAGAAGAGAACATGGTCATCTATTGGTGTACATGTAGTATACAAAGTTGTATGCAAATGTTTCTATTAATTGTTGTCAATGTATAAGCTTATTATAAAGTGGAGGGACTTGTCTTGATTCTGCATTATAAACCAGGTTCAAATTGATCAAGTAATATATTATAGGCTTCAGCAAAAGCAAGTTTATTTTATACTAAATGAAATATTAAATGGCAAAAAACGTGTTTATCGCAGGAATATTCATAACTATGTTAAGATTTTAAGATAAAAGCTAATGATCTTTATGAAATTGCTGTTATTAAGAGATGGGGCAATGGGGGAGAGAGATAGAGAGAGAGAGGGAGAGAAAAAGAGGGGGTAGAGATAGGGAGAGGGAGAGATAGCGATAGCCGGGGGGACAGAATTTCACTGACAAGTCGCTGACGTGAAGTTGTGACGTTAATGATATAAATTCATGTGACAGTAATCAGCCTGTGGCCGGGCGCATCAATGGCAACGGGAATAAATGTAGCATGTATATATCCTATGCCCAATTAAGTCCCGTGTTTGCCCAACCCTACTCAAAGCCCACATCCGAATCAAATACCTTTCAATTTGTCAGCCACTTGTATCTAGGATGTGACCTAATTGGAATTCAAATATCGGGGGAGCTGCGTTAATTAAAAGAAACTCACATGGTCAAACGGTTCCCCGTCGGTCTGTAGCTATGACGCTAATTGATTGACCCCTTGGCACACATCTAATATTCAGGAGGACCCTCTTTTAAGTATTGATATCCCAACAGCGCTTCTTGGATGGGAGTTGTATATTCTGCGCACACCATCGTCATCGAATGGGCCTCATGATGATAATCACAAGGGAAGCGTTTCCACACTGTCATTTAAAGAAGGGGAAAAAGGGCATGTGACGTTCAAATCCAAATAGAATGTTTGAACGATAATCTTTTTAATAATCACAACTTAATAATTTACAAGTATGATTTTTTATTGTGTTCATTTATATTTATTGTAAGAAGCATTTCCACACTGTCATTTAAAGAAGGGGAAAAATGCATGTGACATTCAAATCCAAGAAAAGGATGGTAGAAGGATAACCCTTTTCATAATCACAACTAAAGAATGTAAAAGTATGATTTTTTATGGCGTTCATTTTTATGTATTGTAAGAAAAGTTGAATAGAGAATGAAAGAATATGAGAATGAAAAGTGATTCCCATAGTCGCTGATAATCGTGAGTTCACTCAAATGTTATTTTGCTACTGTTTCCCCACGATTTATTTACTTTGTAATGTAATAACTTTATGTACACTGTTTTCAATACAAACAAAACATTTTTCCATGCCAATGGCAGCTCAACACAGACTGCTGTACAAAATGCCTTTACACAGACATATATATGGACATAACGATTGCAATGAAAATATCACCCCATATAGTTCCAAGGCTAAACTGAAAGCTACAATATTCTCTTCTTTTCTTCTGAATGCATAATGAGATTTGTTCTCATTCAATAACTATGTAAATCTTTCACATTCAAGGATCAAATAATACCTTATTCATAAGTACTGTGCCCCTTTTATAAACCTCTTCTAATAAATTCTATTTGTTCCGTTCCCCACAGAGGTATGCCGGCCTGCTAAGACCTTTCCAGTATTGCACTTAAGTGCTGAATCAGATTTAGGCACTTCAAATGAAGAAGAAATGTATTTTGATATTTTTAGGATGAAATAAGCCTTCTCAGTTGCATTTATTCTGTGTAATTTATTTGTCAGTACTTTAGCTTCAAACAAATTCTATTTTCTTGTTTCCCTCCTTTCCTTTAAATTTACCCAGACTGTAATTTTCTATTTCTATTAATTGTTGGTTTTTATTTTGTCATGAGATGTAGTAGAATGTCTAAGAATCGTATGCCACTACAATTTTGATGAAAATGTCAGTAGTACTGAAAAAAACACAAGTAGGACTTAATCTTTCTTTTTAGGTCTATCATGTTTCTAGAAATCATCCTTTCAGTTTACTTAGAACTGTTAGAATATAAGCTGTAAAGTTTTAGACTTCTAAAAGGCAGTGTTGTGAAAAGTCATGGAGATAAATGTAATGTGTATGTAAACACGTTTGATTAGTGAGAAGGAGTTAAAAGTGATACAGATAAACTCAGTGAAGAATGAACTGGTTCATCAGATTGGGGTAACAGCTGAATTTGCTCGAATAATGAGTATACATGTATTATACACACATCTTTATTAAACATCTTGTACCCACCACACACTCTAGCTTGTATTGATTCATTTAATGTTGTCTGTTCAGAGCCAGAAGGGCATTAACTGTGTATTAATGTTTATGAGTTAACACCCTTCTGGCTCCAAACAGATGATGTTTGTTTTGCTCTTTCCTTGTCATTCATACCAAAATATGATTAATCACACTGTAGTCAAACATTTCACATTCTTGCCCATCTTAGCTTTCAATTTATCATGTAGTTTATTCCCCTTTTGCTAGCTCATTCATTTTATTTTCATACAAAAAAAGAAACATAATCAGTCATGAAAAAAAATCATTCAGCTTTGCTTCATTTCCTACAAGAACAGCAGCATCAGTCATGTTCAGATGTTTTTCAAATTTAGTTCATTCATACCAAGAAACAGGATCATCATTCATTGTATGAGATAATTAGTTTTATTACCTGTCATATCGCACAAACATTACCATCAGTCACTTTCACACTAGACGATAAGCTCTTGAATTTCTGGAAAGTATTTTATATTTTATATAGATTTTTATCAAACAATTTTTTTTTCTCTGGCTGCCTTGACGTAGCAAGAAACAGAGTTGACAAAAGACTTAACTCTGTTTCGTTGACAATCAGCCGTAGACGAAAGACTTCATGCATGGCTGATTGTCAACGAAACGGAGTTAAGTCTGTTGTCAATTCTACTTGTTGCAAAGGCAGGCAGCCGGTGAAAACGTATTTGTTTGATAAAATTATGGGAATGCAAGCATTACTTTAAACAAACAGAACTTTGTTATTCCTGGCTCATTTTTCCTGATTGAGGTGTCATATGAAAGGGCAGAAAATGAACTTTCTAGAAATGTAAATTTTTCTTCGAAATTCAGATACCGCCCGCCAAATCACGTTTTGGTTTCCTTCCTTCAAATTGCTTTTAATCACTCATGCGTGAAATATGCATCATTTGAGTAGCATCACATGAAAGAGGAGACTCTAAGCTTTCCAAATATGTATCATTCATTAATTATAGTTGTGATTAAGTTATGATAAAACATCGATACTTCTCGGTTTCATTTTTTCTGGGACGCACTGTATAATAAGATCTAGACATTATTTCCAAAGAAAACAGTGTGTATTCATATAATTCTTTTCCTGAGCTACTGTGGGAGGGATTGAAGAATTCTGTACAGAATTTCAATTTTTCCCTTTTGCTGTTAAATCTATCTAATTCTACTTCTACTGCAATCACTGTAATTGCAAACCACCCCCTGGGTACAATTTGCAAGCATGTAATGATCATATTTTTAAAGCAGGAATCAGAGCGGTAATGACGTGTAAAAAGTATGATAATTTGGTTTCTATTGTGATAATAATTTGATGATAATTGTTTGGGGACTGCAATCATGTACACTGTGTTGGCTGTGTTCATATTTTTGCAGTCACTGCTGATGAGGTTAAGAATTTTTGTAGTGTAGAAATTATTATAGAGCAAATATGAGCAAGTGTCGTACTACTTCCAATCTTTACAAGATACAGAAATGAAAGTTTGCAATGCAAAGGCATAAAAAAAAAAAAAATGCAATCGTTCGTCTAAATATGTGAGAGCATGTCTCCTATACATCATTCCTGGGCCCTATTTTATTAGAACTTGTTATCAATAAAAACTTACGATAACTGTTATAAGCTACCAAAATGTTGGCATTTGATTGGCTGAGAGCAACTTTGTCATAGAAATTGAGCATTTGTTATTGATAACAAGTTTTAAGAAACAGGGCGCAGTGCATTATGAGATACAGAAATGTGAAGATTATTTTCTTGCAGCATTTTTTTGTTTAAAACAGTTCACCATCTTCTGTCTGAATGGACACAAAGAAATACAATGGGGGATTTTACACTGTGTGTACAGGAACATTATAATTTCAAAGATGGCTTGTCAAACGAGAAAGTGAAATTTTATAGATGTATCCTTTGAGACACACCATGTAATAGCAAACAGTATCAACACCTCATATATTCTGTACTCAACCCCTGCCCCCATTCACTGAAATGACTACTTTAGTCCCAATAAATTTGTATGCCCTATATACTTCCATCAGTGAAAGCTTAATTTTCAGTAACATTCGGGGAATGAATGAACCTGCATCATTTTTTTCCTACATATTCGGTGTCTTGTGTTACATAGACACTGTTGTTTTTCACAAACATAGACCGCAAACAGTCGACATTAGTTCTATATTGGCAACGTGCGTAGATTGCATAACGACCTGTCTAAGGAGTAATGGTTCTTATTGAATTATTCTGATCACCCCCGGGGAAACTCGATACCCATTGACAAACTCGCGCATGATCCTGGGCATGACAAAACCAGGAATTGCCAAGTTTTCTCACGGAGCGTCTAAACCTGGGCTTTTTAAGCAACTCACATGAGAGCGTGAGTGCGAGGGAGGGAGGTTTGCCGACTAAGGTCGTGAAAGCTTGCTGCGAAGAAGACGACGCGAACGTGTGTGTGTTTTAGGAATGGACCGTCATTGTTTGGGGAAGATGAGTAAACCGTGGAAATGACAGAAGCTTTCCATCTCTCTCAGTTTCTTTCTCTCTGTCTCCATTTATCTGTTTCCATTTATCTGTTTCCATCTCTATATACCCATCCATCTGTCTCGTTTCATCTGTATCTGTCTCTCTGCCTGTCTCTCTGCCTGTCTCTCTGTCTCCCTGTCTTTCCATCTCTCTGTATTTCTGTCCTATCCCTCTTTCTCGCTATATATTTGTTTCTCTCCATCTCTATCTCTCTTTTCCTCTGTCTCTGTCTCTCTGACTCTCTGTCTCTATCTCTCTGACTCTCTGTCTCTCTATCTCTCTACCCATCTATCTGTCTCTTTTTATCTGTCTCTGACTCTCTGCCTGTCTCTGTATCTCTCTGTCTCTCTGGCTCCCTGTCTCCCTGTCCCTCCATCTCTCTGTGTTTCTGTCCTATCTCTTTTTCTCTCTATATATTTGTTTCTCTCTGTCTCTATTTCTATCTCTCTTTTCCTCTGTCTCTCTGTCTGTCTCTCTATTCCTTTTTCACTATATCTTTCAGTTTCTAACGCTTTTCCTTCTCCATTTGTGCCTCGCCCCTCCCCCATCTCTCTTACTTTCTCTCACTGTCAGGAGATAGCACTGTGTGGGTTAACAAAAACAAAATATGAATATCAATGAAACTTGGTTTTGAAAGCAAGAGGATAATTTGGAATAAGAATATACTGAATCAAAATGGTTAGTTATTTGATATACCAATGAAGATACTAGCATTATAAAAACTGTCCGTTTAGTGCCGTAGGGATGTTTTAAACTCAAGGTTGAGGATTTTATTTCATGTTGTTATGGCTGTCAGACAATATTTTATGAGAGAAAAGAGAGAGAGGAATAGGGAGAGAGGAAGAGAGAGAGAGAGAGAGAGAAAGAGAGAGAGAGGAAGAGAGAGAGAGAGAAAGAAAGAGAAAGAAAGAGAGAGAGAGAGAGAGAGAGAGGGAGAGAGATGGGAAGAGAAGGTAGAAGAAAGCAAAAGCAGACAGATTGTTAAGAGCATGAGAAAAGACAGAGAAGGAAAAGTTAGCAAAGAAATTGAAGG
Organism: Strongylocentrotus droebachiensis; assembly: GCA_035222895.1. NCBI lineage: Eukaryota > Metazoa > Echinodermata > Echinoidea > Camarodonta > Strongylocentrotidae > Strongylocentrotus > Strongylocentrotus droebachiensis. The sequence continues at coordinate 474,085 of JAVYIG010000176.1, read as the reverse complement.
GGAATAAAATGTGAGTGTGAATGACTGAGAAAGAGAGAGAGAGAGAAAATGAGGATGAGAGTGAGTGAGAAAGAAGCAAGAGAGATAGAGAAGAGAGAGAGAGAAAAAACACCTCATAAAAAATCAATCGAAATTGAAAAATAAATGAGTGTGTTCTACTCCATGGCACTTTCTGAATGGATAGAATAAGCCTTATAATGACAAACGAAGCATGTTGAATAATTTATATTCCTACTACCCGCACTGGCCATTGAGGCGTGGAACAAATTGTGGAATTTAATTTCATTCATTTCATATATATATTTATTCTAAATTACAAGTTACTGCTGATCCTTTACAAATTGACCTTGAATAACATCCACTACTATGAAATGACTATCACAAATAGGTATCTCTAAAATATTTTTTTTTGAAATTTCCAAAGTCATAGGAAATGTTATATGAATGTCAAAATGTCATTATTGAAACTTTAATTTCTCTTTCTCACTTGTATGTATTGTAATGTTGTGTTTTTAGTCTGCTCCAAAAACAATTTACTAGGGACTTTGTATTATGTGTTCTTAATGTTTATTCATGATCTAACTTCAGAAATGGCATACAAAAGAAATTTGAATAATACATCTTAAGTGTTTCACATCTTAAGTAGATAGCTGTTACCATTAAAGAAAAAAAAAGATGTCGGCAGAGAGCAAAGTCTGATATCTTTTAAAAAGTATGTGTGTAAATGTCCTTATATATCTTTCATTATCTTATTATCATATGGAACCAAAAACAAAACAAAATCAACAGATAAGGTCCCTTGGAAGAGAAGTACTTGTTATTGAAAGTGTTACCTTGTATAAAGAAGGCAGAAATTTGTAATTAAAAAGACTTTTTCTAAATCCCCACAAAACTCTCTTTCCCTGATTCTTATCTTTGAATTATTATTATTTTTGTTCACTGATGTATTTTCATCTCCATTCTTCTCTCTCCCTCTCTATCTAATTCAACTAATACAAATCCAGCCTGAGAGAGCAGGCTCCCTTCAGTATTAATAAACCGATTACGCTTTAAGAGAACCAGACTCCCTTTTGTATGAATATACATGAATCCTACTCTTAACGAAGTCACAGCTAAGAGCTTTGATCAGACAACAGTGTCATCAAGAGAAATCATGTCTTATTACGAATGCCAGTCAGGGAAGGCACGTACCTGCCTTGCATAAGGAGTAGTGACATAAACCCGATGCAGCTAGCTTCTTCAATCTCCCCTTGCACACTCTCTAACCTTGTTAAACTCTACGAAAACGCCAAGAAAACAGAAACAAGCGGGGATATGGGGGATGCTTCTCCGAAAGCATGGATTTTTGTTCGTTGCTTCATCTGGAAGTGACATTGATGGTTAGCATAGAAGAGAATTTTGCCGAGAGAAGATCAACTCGACCGACCTCTAGTCATGGGTCATGTCCGGGTGAATCAGTGGAGTAATGAGTGGATGAGTCACATGATTAGATGAAAAGTCCTTGAGCTTGGATACTGAGTGAGAAGAGTATTAGTGTACATATGGAATAGAAAAATATATCATAAAACATTGGCATATTCAAGATTCTATCTCATGGGGGGAGGGGGAGAGCACAAGTCCCATAAAAAAAATATCTGAGAACCAAAAAGGAAAATAGTTTCACTCATGTTGCATGCCTTTCTGTCTAAAACTCGTAGTGGGAATGGAAATGGAAAGGGAACAAATGCATATTTTTCTGTTCACTTTGGTAAGTCATCTTAGGTTTTGAAGGATGGGGGAGGGGACAAGTATTACCATACTCTTCTTGATCTGCAGAGCCTTAAATAAGGGTTATTGAGCATTGAAAAACTTGGCAATATGAGATCGACTTTAGATCGACTTTTATAGAGGACAATTTGATTCTCTAAATTGTCTTTCTCCTTCTAGATGTGAGCACCAATCATTATGTAATGTCCGCTGTGTAATCCAAGTTGAAATTTCTCAATGTTTTTATTTATTTTTGTGCTTTTTCTGGTGTCAAATTGATCATAACATTCCCAGATTGCTTCTTTGATAGGCAGATGACAGCTGGTGACTTTAGAGTATTTATTTCTTTGTTCATATAGACAGGTGGTCTTTATAGAGAGGTGGCCACTAAGACAAGCATGACTGTACAGAAAAATACCCACAGAATGGACACTATTAAGGTTGGGATTGGACTGCATCAGTGGTACATACCTTAACTCTGGCTAGTTGTATCAGAAGCATCATCACCTAGCAATATCACCAAACTTTTGTGTTTGCTGACACTGCCTTAAAAATAGATCTATACCGGAGGGGGGTGGAGTATGTGATCGCACGTCAGTGCCAAAGGGAGCTGCATGACACTCGCAAACAAGGAAAAAAGAGGGATGGTTGCGCAGCTCGGAAATGGTTCGGCCATGGATTGGCGCCCAGGGCGTGAATACGTCCCGGCTAGTTAGCTATGCTAAATTATGCATCAATGTCGGTGCCCTTGGGAAAGGTGATTCAAATGAAATCTGGAGCTTTGTAAGACAAGGACGTACCACAGGAGAAGGTCACGGACAAGGTCGTATCCAAACACGATTGATGCGCACAAGTTGAAACCGATACAAGGTTTATGCAAATTCTTGGGTTTAAGTCTGGTCAGATTTATGAGTATAGCTCCCAGAGGCTGTGTACAATTCTGCTCCATTTCTATTTGTGTAATTCTTCCCAAGCAACTCGTTGATTTAAATTGCGGAGAGCTTTGGACATGAGATGATATTGAAAGAGAAGAAAGAGTAATGCGTTTAGATTACACATTAAATGCCTTCTCTAAATGTCTTTTCTTTTTTCTTATAAAAAAGTTCATTGCCTTTATACTCAAGGGTGTTGTTGATTAGTAAAGGGCCTTTTTTCTTTCTTTCTAAAAAACAAAATGTCTTGAAAGGTAGCTTTAGATCTTCTTAGAGCTTAATTGGCACTAGGATTATTTTAGAGAGCTCTTTAAATTCTCTATTAGCATTTTGTGAAAAAGTTTGTTTTTATTGGCAAGTATAATTGATGTAGAGATATCTCTACATCTAAGATACCTTCCCAAACATTAGTTATTTGTTAAAAAATATTGTGCCTTCAAAGAGTGTTACTGTTCTAGCTCCCTGTGCACGTATAAACCACCCTGACCAAGCAAACAGGGTTGATTATTTCATTACCTTAAGGAGTACCGTCGGGACTCAGACCTACAAAAAGATTTCCGCTAATCTGTGTGATTTCGTCTTTTGCGTTTTATCATTTTGACAGGAATCGTTCTTCCTTTGATTCCTCGATTCCCGACGGTCTCGGGGGCCACCGGTTCACAGATGCCGCAGGGCAAGCTGCAGTCTGGCAGAAATCAATTTCCCTTTTCAGGATACCCCAGGGATAATTTCCAATTCAGTTGTTATTTTGGTGTGTTTTTTTCTCTTGCAAGATTGTATTATTTTTTTCTTCTATGAATCAGCTCATATTAGTGCTGTCTTGTTGCAGTCGCCTTAAGAGGTGATGTCTTTTTGAACGAGAAGAATAGGTTTTCTTCATCCCTGTTGTAACTGCTATTGAAATGCCCTATTCATACTGAGGTATGGTTAGGGTGGTTGTAGTTTTCAGGCACAGACCCGTGTCAGTCGTAGTGTGTACTAGAGTGTCTGAACCAAGAGACTGTGCCAACTGCATGGTCTAGTGCACCCCATGGGCTCTGTACTTAAGCTGAAAAAATGAAATGGAAGCTCTTATTACCAATCATGTGAAAGAGTATGTTTTGACTATAATACATGATGATAACAATTTTGCCGGGGAACCGCCGACTAATTGATATATTTGGTAAATTAGTTTATCTATTGGTGTGTGAGAGATAAACGCACGTGTCGCGCACGTGTGCATAGTCCCATATACATCTTTCTGTGTACAGTGCCTGTAACTTTAAGAAGACTGGGCCAAATTTCTTATCATTTTGATGATTCCAGAACCTTGCAATACACACAAATTCTAATATGCTAGATGATCAACCTTTTCTGGTCGATTCCACACCGTTTCTTTCACAATGCAATCGCATGACCAGAACTCAACTTCATCTTTAAGTGTAAATTAGAATCTGGGCCTGCAGACAGGTAAATGGGGCATAGGTGTAGGGCTGAAAGAGGTTGGTGGTTGAGAGAGGGGGGGGGGGGGGTGCTAATGAATCTACAGTTGGACAGGGCTTGTTTTGCTGGAGGGGGGGGGGGGGGGTTAAACCCTGACACCATGTTAACCTGTTGACTACTGAATTATATCATTCCCCATAGGCTTAATACAGGAGCCAACCAGCTCCAGGAGACAATAGGTTAAGAAGCTATAATAAATCCACCTGTTACAAGCATACTTACCCTCATAGCAATCAACCAAAACAAAATCATCATCATCATTATGGAAGATAGATGCGAGTTTGTCTGTATGGTCTCAGAAGACATTTTGATCAAGCAGTATTTCAGTTGAACGAGAATGGCAGATGTATATCTTGTTCATCATTAAAATACTCTTTAAGAGGCAATCATCTACCATAGATTTCATAATGCTAAGGCTCTTGGCAAGTGGGTTCATTTCTGTGACCTAGTTTATCCTATCTTTGTGTTTTTAATCAAGCATCTAGCCAAGCGTGCTCAAAACTGAGTCGAATGCAGGAAATAGACGCAGGGATTTTGTTGTTGCTCTGATTGTAATTTTAACAGATAACTATAAATAGGGAACATTTCATGCCATGTACTCATATTCTATCAGATTGTATATGTAGGTCTGTTGTGCATATAAAGACACCATCCAACTGGAAATTCAATCGTAGCAGAACTTGTAATTCAGTTATATGAATTTGAATCATATAAAATCTTTGTGGTTGAGGTCCCTAATATATATGAAAATATCAAACTAGTAAAAATAGTTTTAAGGAAATAAATGACTTAAATTGTATAGGTCTTTAGTAGTGGGCATGCCAAATTAAATCTGAATTGGGGCAGATGTGTAAGACCAGTATCACCAATAAACGTTTATATAACTGAGAATAGAAGCTGATAGGACCTGAACACCCACCCCTAATGCTATGGTCACATTACCCAAAAGTAGACTGCTCGGCGGGCCGAGCGGCGAGTTTTTAACCAATTCTGCCCGGCGGCTGCCCGACCACCGAGCGGCCACCGAGCGGCGGCCGCCCAGGCACCGCTCGTTTTTAGGGCATCGCTCGGTCGCCGCTGAAGTTTTAGCGCGGAGTTAAAATTTGGGCGGCGCCTGCTCACTTTTCACTCGCCGCCCAAAATACGCTCGGTGCCTGGGCGGTCGCCGCCTGGGCACCGACCTAATCGCTGGGCGATGCCTAATTCCAGCAGCAACCGAGCAGGCTACTGATCGGTCGGTCGCTGCTCTGATTTGTGACCATAGCTTTAGTGGTGACCTGATTCAAATATTATTCACAAAGTAAGACTAATGCCCCTTGCCCAATGATGTTATTACCCTCTCAAAGGCTTCTGGGCCCCATATTATGAAGTCAATTAGGCATATTTTTCTGACTAGAAGGCATATAAAGAATATAACCCAGCAATTTTTATATTCAATAATGAGTTGAAAAAACATTTAACCCTTTTTATACTTTTTTGCAAGTAAAATTCACTACCGGTAGTTCTCATTCTTTTATGAATTCCCCACAGTCCATCTCTAATAGTCATCCATTGGTACATGAATTCTTCTGTTCTACCGCTATGTACATGTGCAAGCATACACCCAATTGCACAAACTATTGCTTTTCTTTCTCCAGCGTACATGAACAGAGATATAAACAGCTTACCACAATCCCCTCTTAATCAACATCCTATACATCCAATTAATTCTTCTTCCGTCCATACTCCAAAAAAATCATCTGATCCCCTTCATCAATCAACTTAGTAAATTGAAGTTCCATTGCGTGCTTTGTTTAGTCTTTGCCGAGCTTACACTTAATTCAGCGCATTAAGCCTACACTTGTCATAATTTGCTCAACGTTCATCAATCAACGACTGGTACTATACCGGGCAAAGAAAGCACTTGGCATAGTGACAAGCGCGGGCCCTAATATCGTCTGTGTTTGCCGTTGTAATTGGACGTATGATGAGTTGATTCCTTTTCCAAGGGCAGCATGTTTTACGTCATGTTCGGGAAATCAAGAAATAATGAGTTGATTTCTCCATTTTGGTAATCATAGTGACAGCATCTGAATTTGCACATTCCTGTGTGTCTCAGATGGTCACTGCTATGTTTTCAACATTAATGTCGGACAATTTCAATACTTAAATCCATTGCCTTTGTATGTGCAGGTGCTTTGCACGTTTCAATAGCAATGTGATGGAATTCGCATGCTCAGCAAAGCTCATAAATGGTAACTTTATAACATTACATGTGTATATGTAGGCGCTTTGCACATTTCAATAGCAATGTGATGGAATTTGAAAGATCAGCAAAACTCATAAATGGTAAATTTATTACATTGCCTGTGCCTCTGTAGGTGCATTGCACGTATCAATAGCAATGTGATGGAATTTGCAAAATCAGCATAGCACAAGAATGGTAAACTCATGAACATGATTATTTGCTACACTATGTTGACTATAAGTCATGAAATAATGATTTCAGGTATTAATGATTGACTGAGAAAATGTATGAAAATCAGTAAAGTGCGTCATAAATGACTACTACAAACAGTGTGGGTGATATGATGCTACCCTGAGGTACTACACCTCTGATGCACAGTATTGGTGAAATTTGAGAGAAAGTATAGAAAAATTTAGAAATCTACAAAGTTAGTACCATGTAAACATGAAGAACAAAAAGCATTGGTGAACTTGAGTCCATTCTTGTTGCATTTTCAGAAATTGGTTTGAGAAATAGAATGTTCAGAAGGAAATGAGCATGAAATCTTCAATTTGTATCATGTCAAATACAATTTCATTTTTGTCCACATACAAATTGGCAATTCCTTTTCCATATTATGCAATATCTATTCATACACTTTCATTATAGATACCGTATGTGATATTTGGTTTGAAAAATGTATTGGTGAAAAGAAAATCGAACAATCCTTTTGTAGGTGAGTGGAGAAGCTCATTCAGGTAACATACTCCCTCACTTATGTGTAAGCAGGCTGATACTTCAATTCAAATCCATCCTAAATTAACATTGAATGAAATTGAAATGGTCTCTAACTGTTTAATGGAGTTTCCACATTGAAGTCGATCTTGAAATCTGCGCCCTTCAGGTTTTGTGTCTCCGGCATGGGGTAAAAGGCCGAACCATTCGACAACAATCAACGCATTTAATTGATTGCTAGTCATATCCGAAGTGACATACCATTCAGGTTAGCCTCTCTTGGGGCATCTTAGTGTAATGTGTATCGCTTTCAAACATAAACAGCGTCTGGTTTTGAAAGAAATACTGTGTATTTTCTGTTGTTGAAGGTTGATTAAAAGTACAGGATTCATTTATGATGTGAAATTATTGAAAACAAAGAGAGAGAGAGAGAGAGAGAGAGAGAGAGAGAGAGAGAGAGAGAAAGAGAAAGAGAAAGAGTGGGGAGTGGTGGGCAAGGAAATAGTAGATAAGTTGAAAAATAGGTAATTACATTGAGAAAATGAAAGGGGGGAAATGGTATACAGAAGGAACCATATATCGTCCTTGTTTTCACGAAGTGACGGTAGTGAGGAAAATCGTCACGCAAAGTGAATGCAATTTTTTTTCACTACCGTCACCTCGTGAAAACAGCGACGATATATACCACAAAAGATAGAGAGGAAGAGAGGAAAGAAAGAAATGGAGGGAGAGAGAGAGGGGGGGGGGGGTGAGTGAGAGAGAGGAGCAGAGAGGGAGAAGAAGAGAGACAGAAAGGCAGAGATCAATTGGAGGTGAGACATTAAAAAGAGATAGAAAAGTGAGGTGGCACAGACAGAAAATCATGTGCTTATGTCATCAAATATTCAGGATTAGGTAGATAATCATTAAATCCAATAGAGGTGTTTTAAAAACCACACTATTTTTCTTCTGACTCTATCTGACTGAACTTTGAATGACATTTTATCATGGAAGCTTTGGATGAAATAAATCAAATTAAGGATTTTATCAATTTAGACATCTGTTTTTTTCTCTAAATCCATTCTGTTTTCTTGTTAATTTGCAAAATTCCATGAAAAAGAGTGTTCTTCCAATTGCGGCAATGACATGATTTGATATAAATACTCATGATTGCATATTCTTGTGATTCAATTAAAATTGCAAAAGAGCAATAGTTTTCTATCTTTTAAACTGTCTCTAGCTCTGCGTATAACCATGCAAAAAAGCCCAAAACAAAAACACGAAAAATAAAACAAATGAAAAGATCTAATGAACCACATGTTTATCATTTATCATGATTTGACAAGTAATGGAAATGGTAGTAAAGGAATTATTTGTGAGTAATAAGAAGAGAATTAAGAAATTATTAATTATTTCATTTAAGTCCATAAATCTTTACAAGGGTGAACCATTTGTTGTACTTGGTGTAACAGATGGAATGCACTTGGCCTTAATGTATTTCACAAATTTTCTTAGATAAAACACCTTCAAAATTTGAATAAAACTGGATTCAATTTCTTCCTGCCATTTTCAAGTGACATGCATATTCATTGAAGCAGCACTAAAAGAAATTATTCCATCAAGACAATCCAATTACTACTTCAGATATATCTGCGGTTCAGTGAGTATAACATCTAAACAAAAACGGGAACAAAAATGATGACAATCATCATTGCTTGCATTATATCAACAGGACACAGAGTGCTTTTCAGACAAAAATAGCGTTTGTGAATAATTAATACGAGGATCTCTGAATACTCCCACAATTCCTTTATCCATTTGTATTAGTGATCAGCAGTGCGTGCAGGTCAAATCGGCAACAAATAATTTTCTTAATGAGTAGAGTACACTTAGCATTGAGTATCTCAGGTATTCTTCTTCCTCCAATTCTACCCAGTTTCAAAAGCAGGATGAAATGATTGTTTATCCTTTTTGTTATGATTGCAAAGTGATGTATGAGAACTTCATTGTTCAAGGCATAGAAATTATCTGTGTTTATTGTATGTCTGGTAAATACTTATCCATTAGTAATAGACTGTGACCACCCTTGTCAAAATAAAATAGTCTAAAACTAGTCAAAATTAGTGCCAAAGAACAACACAAATTTATTCTTTTTTTAAAACCTTTTTTTCTTTTTCCATAAGAAAAAAGAAGAATTTAGGAAATACCATGAAAATGAAGAGAAAATAGCCAAAATATAAATGTTTCACATATGAAAACAACCAGGGCAGAAACTGGGAAATAATGTTCATAATTTGCAATTTAATAGATATATTAATAATTGGATAGTCACATGACTGAAATGTTTTCTGTTTAGAGCCAAAAGGATGTTACAGTAATAATGTTTTAAATGATATGATTTAACATGCTTCTGGCTCCAAACAGAGGATCTATGTTGATGTGAACAATGTGTGTTCACATGAATTGCCTGAATTGAACCGTCCGAACTGCAGATAAAGGAAACCAAAGAAATCTTGTCTGCTAGCTGAGATGCAGAAGGGCTTTCAATTCTTTGGTAAATGATCTGAGTTAACATCCTTCTGGCTCTGAACTGATTATCTTTATTCATGTGAAGGATGCTCATGTAGGCCCTACTTTCACATGAATGGCCTAAATGGAACTATCCACAATCTTGTCTGCTAGCTGAGCGCCAGAAGGGCCTTAACTCATATACCTAAGAAAGAGTTAACAGCCTTTTGCCACTCAGCAGATGATAGGTGTACTCTCTATTCAGTTACCCATTAAATCACACCATTATTCCACCAAACTTCACAGTCTCTAGGCACCGTGTGTCGCAACCATCAAAGAGGTCTTAGAACTAGAACCTATTATTTATTTATTACCAATTAATTACAACTTCATCAATACATTGAAAAATTCATACATTTAAATTGAAATCTAAACCACTTCATTGCCTTCATACAAATATAGGTCGTTAATTTGCACGTAGATTGCAGAGTAATCATACAATGAGAAAAGGGGGCAGAAATTCCCTCTTTAACCCCCTTCCCTTCACAGTTGTACCCTTTTGTGCATTCATGTTGCACTTTAGAGGAACTACATATGAAAGGGTACTCACTGAAATGTAATAATTGAAGGCCAGATCAATTGGGGTATATCAATTGTATAAAGTCCGAAAATACATGTGATTTTCCTGTTTTCTACATGCTCAAACAGAAAATTGTAACCATGGATATAACAAGAAACTTCATAGTGTTTCATGAATGAAGTTTCTATATGTTTGTTAGAACGTCGCTTGGTAAAGAGTTTTATGTAAAGGCTACCTCGTTTCGATAGCTTAAAGGCAGATCAACAGAATTTGATGAAGACTGTTAATGCATGGGTTAAGTATACTTGTAAAAGATGCTAAACTGCCATTTAAGAAAAAAATAAGCTTTCCGCTGCCTAAAATGAAATTGCAATTATTTCCTGTTAGGCTTTTCACTTTATATATTAAGATTAAAAGTATACCAAATCTTTGATCTAATTTGCGTTTTAAACCTGTAGATTTTGTTCTTCTTAAAGTAATGAAAATATCAGCATTCATCTTTTTTTTAAATTTGAGGATGGACGGGACAATCATGATGGAAAGCCTGTCCAGCTGTGTGAACATTTGTTTGTGACGCTTAAAGCCTTGACAACACACGATTCAATAAACTGCAGAAAAACGAAAAGCAAGCAAGGGTGAAAATAAAAGTTGCTGCAGGCAACTGAGGCACCTAAGCTTACTTACTTGTTTGTGCATTATTAGATACAGAATATAAAGCGTGCTAGGCTCATGTCATCTATTTTGCTGCAGTTTTTGTTTGTTGAGGAACACAGTTTATCCTATTGTGTGTGAACAAGGCTTTATAGAATGGAATAGAGCGCAGGTCCCCGGTATATCATGTTACCGTTCATTAGTTCTGTGTCAACTCCGCAAATATCAGTGCAACCTGTCGCGTGAAAGAGAGCCCCATATCTTTCAGTCAGTACTTACATTCCGTTCAAAGCAAGAGAATCGGGCCAAGTGACTCCACATATTACCAACCCCCTCTTTTTCCCCCTAGTATAATGAGGAAGGAAAATTAACTTTGGAGGTGTGATGAGAGAAGGGTATCGAGTGGGAGGAATATCTTCCCCCACTCTCTTCCAGTGCAATTAAGTAATGAAAAATTAACTAACGTGTATTATTAGGGGTGCATTAATTGTGTGCGAAGAACACCCTCAACCTCTTACTTTCTTGCAGTACAAATTTAATAAAATTAAACAATGAGATGTGATTTAATGGATGATGATGTAAGAGGGCTGCTCTCCCCCTCCCTTTGTCTATTCTTCCAGTGCAAGTAGGGGCTGAATTAACCCCAAGAGGTGCACATACGAGGGGACCACCCCTTCTATTTTTCTCTTTTTCCAGTACAAATGAAAGCAAAATTTCTTTAAAGAGTTGCATTTACTACTAGTATAAAGGACGACTTCTTCTCCTTTGTTCTTGTACAAATAGAATCAAAATTGACTTGGGGGAGTGATGCAGTATGAGAGGACCACCTCCACTTTCTACAGTACAAATAAGAGGGGAAATTAAATCCCAGGTACGATACAAGAGGTTCTTAATGGGGAAGAGCAGGTGAATGTTGCAATATAGGTACAAACACTTCAGCACTTGTTCCTTTCTAATTTGCAGCTAAAAGGCAAATTAACGGAGAGTAACATGAGGGAAGTGAGAGACACATGCTGTACGGCAGGGATAATTGGGAGGAACTAGGGTAAAGGTGATAATGTAGTGATGAATGATTGAGGTGAGTCTCATTTCTTTCAGCCATTTAGAGAGGGGAGAGTGGGGGAGAAAGGGGCGGGGGAGGAAGAGAGAGAGAGAGGGAGAGAGAGAAAGAAAGAAACTGAAAAGGGGGAGGGCTGGTGGGGAGGAGATACAGAAAATTTGTGAAGGACTGAAATCACAAATGAAAAAGAAAGATATTGTATTTAAAGATGCTGCTTGTTTATTTGTCGGCTGTCATGGTGATGTAGATATACAGTAGGCTTGCGGGTGCACAAAGATATTGTAGTTGAGATAGATGTATTGACAGATATTTGGATAGATGAATAAATGATTAGTTGATGAGTGCAAATATTACCAAAGCAATCAATTCAAGTTGTTATCTATTCACAAAATTGTACCCGCTTCTGGCAGTTTCACTAAAAGGCAGTGGAAAAATCTCTTGTGGAAAAGCAAGACAGTAAAAGGAAGGAATCAGAGCACTTTTACTGGTAAGAGAGTGGAGATAAGTAATTGAGGAATAGAGAAGGAGAGATGAAAGTAATAAATGGAACATTTCTCATTCTTGAAGACATTTTCAACATTTGATCCTCATTAGCACCTCACATTATACTTGCCTCCGCACGTAGTCCCTCTCGTTTATAAGATGACCCCTCTTAGCGGGCCCAAGTGTGATGGTTTTAAAGGGGAGCAACTCCCCCCTCCTGCGCGCCCCTCGTTTTGAGTGCACGATGCCCCGCGGCCCGGTTTTGTATCCAGTGCGTATCGAAGGCTCTTAGTGTATCCCCACTAGCGAGTATCGGCTTCTGTTTCTCCTACTTCGTCATGCAGACTCCCAACGAGGAAACACAAACCCGCTGGTTGGAATTGAAAATACATCCGATCATTCCCCAAATTAACCACCTCGTCAATAAACTCCCACCAGACCTTAACCCCATTCTCTCAGTCTTTCTCTCTTCCTTCTCTCTCTTCCCCCTCTCCCCCCCCCACCCCTCTCTCTCCCTCTCTCTTCTACACTCTTTATCCTTCTGTACTTTTCTCTCGTTTTAAATGGCTACCTCCCTTTTGAACCCCCACATTCCTTTTTATGCCTCCGTTACGAAGTAGCCGGAGGCATTATGTTTTCGGGTTGTCCGTCCGTCCGTACGTCCGTACGTCCCGTTCTCGTGATCGCGTTATCTGAAGAACCGATTGATGGATTCCTGCCAAACTTTAGTCATGTATGTATCTTGCAGAGTCGATGAACTGATTAGATTTTGGGGTCACGAGGTCAAAGGTCAAAGGTCACAGGGCTCATTATGTATGCAAAAACAGCTTGTGATCGCGTTATCTCAAGAACCGATTGATGGATTCCTGCCAAACTTAGGTCATGTATGTTACTTGCAGAGCCGATGAACTGATTAGATTTTGGGGTCATGAGGTCAAGGTCAAAGGTCATGCGGCTCATTATGTATGCAAAAATAGCTTGCGATCGCATTATCATTAGAACAGATTGATGGACTCCTGCCAAACTTAGATCATGTATGTATCTTGCAGAGCCAATGAACTGAGTAGATTCTTGGGTCATGAGGTCAAAGGTCAAAGGTCATGGGCTCATTATGTATGCAAAAATAGCTTGTGAACGCATTCTCATTAGAACTGACAGATGGATTACTATTTAACTCAGGACATCTTGCAGAGCCAATGAACTGAGTAGATTTTAGGGTCATGAGGTCAAAGATCAAAGGGTCATATATGTATATAATGGATTACAATTGAAATTGATTTGAAAAATTTCTTCTGTTTTGGTTTGTAAAATTGCTCCATGACGGAGGCATCATTTTCGACTGCGCGCAGTCGAAGTTCCATCTAGTTTCAATATGCATCCTCTTCTTTCTCTATCATTCTCTCTTTATAACTTGTTATCTCCCTGTATCTGTAGCCAGTGTTGATCCTGCTATCTGTCTATTCCTTTTATTTAACCAAATCTGTAACTTTGTTTTGACATTGACTCATTCAAACATTTTCTACTCCTTTCCTTTCTTCTCTTTGTAACAGAATATATCAATGCCTCCATCTCTGTATCAATACAGATATGTAATTTTTTCTACTATCTCTTATTACCCGATCCACTAAACTTTTCTCTTCTGCTGGCATCAACAAGTCACCTTTTGAGAACCATGAAGGCATTACGTTTGTTTCAAAGCAGTTCTACTTCTTCTATTATTAATCTTCAAAGGGCTATGTAGACTATGACGAAGATCTGTAAAAAGATTACCAGTTTCATATGCAGGCACACTAAACACCGGGGCTACACCCTACACTTTATGAGAAGTGTAGCGAATTAACGTGCATATAGTGTGTACCTCTCCTACACGCAGGGCCTTCAGTAAATGTTCCAGTCTGAGATACGGAGTATTTCCCCCTGAACCCGAGCCTGCATCGGGAACAGAGAAGAGGGGCGCTTACACACAACTTGAGACAATAATTTTTGCATTTTTGTCTGCTCATTGCAGGACTCAAACCCAAACGCATGACGAAAGCCATGAGAGCCAGACAATGGTCCAGTTGCCCCACACCGCCTCCTAAATGCCCTTATTCCTCTCGTTGATAAATGGTCCATTACAATACTACATCAATCTTATTCTGTGTCTTGTCTTATAACTCCTCCTTGTCTTAGTGCCTCTGTATCTTTCTACATCTTGTTCTCAAAGTCAGCGGCTAGTCCTTCCTCTCTATTGGTATCCCATTACAAATTGTATTCAAGTAAATGGCTTTCTTTCTCATTTCCCTTTAAATGCCTTTTCTCTCCTTTTTTTGTTTCTTTTCCCCTCTCCAGATCCCCCCTCTTCCTCCCTCTCTCTCATCTATCATCCTCTTTTTGTCTACTTTTATATATGTATCATCCATTTCTTGCTGACCCCACCTTTCTCCTTTTTAATCTCTGTCCGTAGATTTCTCTTGTCTGTAGTTCTTTTTCCACCTCTCTCTTTCTCTCCCTACCATCCTTCCCTCTCATCTTGCTCCGTATCTGCATGTTTCTTTCTCTCCCATTCTTCCTCCATGTTCTATTTATCTTGTGTTTATCTCTATCTCTATCTCTCTTTTTTCTCTCTCCCTGTTTCCTCTCTTTTTCCCCTCCTCCATCTCGTTTCCTCTCCATCTTGCTTCCTATCTCACGCTTTCTTTCCCCCTCTTTTTTCTTTCTCTCCCCTCTCCCCCTCCCTCCATCCCTGCTCTTTCTCAGTCTACCCTCCTCAATCTCAGTTCTAGAGTTCTATTTGTATCTCTCACTTCCCTTCCATTTCCCTCTTATGATATCCCCTTTCCTTTTCTGCATATTCATACTACTATAGCTATTAGCCCTGATCAGATGTTCCACGCTTTTCTCTTCCTTCCTACCTGGCCCATACCCTGTGTGTCAATTCTAATTCATCAATACTTCACTTACTGTTAATTCCGTCTCTCGTTACCAATCACCATTACTGCTACCTGGCTTTTAGTTGATACATTCGGATGTTTCCGCATAAACGAACCCAAATTTGAGCCTAATCCTATCTCTTTTGTTTTTCACAAACACATCCTCTTTGTCTGCTTCTGTCCCTTCTTTCATTATAGGCCTTCTTTCATTATAGGCCTTTCTTCATCAGCTTGAGTTGCCAAATATTTAAACCTGCTATTTTTTAGACTCAGGATATTATCCCCTCAAAATTACGTCTTAACCAGACAGATACGCTCATCACAAACTAGCTCGGACGGGCGCAAATTAGCCCGCTTTTTCCAAAAGACCAAGATTTCTCAGGATATTTTCTCTACCAAATATCCGGCTAATTGCAACTGCGGCTGATGAAGATGCAAATTAACTGCTTGATTTGCGATCGGGATAGTTAAAATAGCGGGTTATTGGCAAACTCGAGCTAATGACGACAGACCTGATGATACACAGTAAGCTTGAAAGGAGCATTTTGTATTACAGGGTTTAAGGGGAAAAGTAGACCATGCGTGTAGATAGTAAGAAAAAACTGGTAAGAAGAGAATACAAGAAGAGATAAATGAAAATTTAAAAAGTCATGATGATTCCTTCTCTAATCTCTCATTCCTTTACTGTGTCAAAGATTTTTGTTGAGATATTTAGATTTTTTTTTAAAATGACCTAACTCCAAGCACATCTTAGCTTCTGTGCATTTGCGTGGTTTTCATTAATAGAAACATCCTTTTTATTTTATTCTCACCCAGGCATTGATCAAAAAGCAATATAGTCGTATTTCAATAAAGTCATATTCAAGTGCTTCGGAAAGAATGGAGGAGGGATTAAACATGAGCGAGGGGGGAGAAAAAGAGAAGGGATAGAGAGAGAGAGAGAGAGAGAGAAAGAGAAAGAGAAAGAGAGGCAGAAAGAGACATAGAGACAGAGAGACAGAGAGAGAGAGAAGAAAGAGAACCGGAATGATTAACGATGGCGACCAACCTGATAAGTGAGATCCTGTCATTTGACAGTCAAAAGGTGTTAACTCTGTAGGGAAAATTGAATTAGGAACCTTTTAGCCCCCAATGTTATCAACTTGAACTGGTATGCAAAATGGAGAGTGAAAGGGAAGGGGAAAGGAAATGGATGAGCTTCAAAGAAAAGGAAATATGATAAAGGTAAAAAGGAATGTAGAATAGAATGAAAGTAATGAGGAGGAGAGAGAGAGAGAGGGAGATTGAAAGAGATTGGGAAATCAAAAGAGTGAAAGAAAGAAATAGAGAGAGAGAGAGAGACAGACAGAGAGGGAGAGGGATATGGAGAGAGGGAGTGTGTAAGATGAGATGACTAGAAATGGATAGATTTATAAGAGATATCTTGTGTGAATCAATTCTTTTTTGACCCTCTTTGAGCTCAAGTTCTCCTACTTTGCGTGATCTAGTATCTCTAGTGGAGTATCTCTCTTACATTATTGATCTCACTGGGTTGTTGTTGTAAAGAAAGCGCAGACTTTCTCTACTATCTATCCATTTTTCATGGGTTTTTTCAGCATCAGTATCACAGAGTTTGAAATCTTATCATTTTATCCCTAGAGTTGGTGTATCAATGGTTTTTGTCCTGTTTGCAACCCGTTGTATTTTGAAGCATCAGTTAAATGTCAAAATCTAGCCATGGTTTATACATGCATGTGTATTAATTTGTTTCTTCCTCATTTTTTTCTTTTCATGTAATCTTCTCTTGATGTGAACACACCTTGGTCTCCTCTACATGTCTACCAACTATCAACTAACAGGTGAGTTCACACTAATGATGTTATTGAAATTTATAATAATTGGAAAAGTGAGAGACAAGAAGGAGTGATAGAGATGGAGAGATTGCTATAGAGTAGCAGGGGGAGAGAAATGGGCACAAGAAATTGATAATAAAATTAGCAATTTAATAATGCACATACTCCAGTGGCAATTACTGCTTCACAGTTATTTTCTATCACTATCTCTAAATCTAACAAGCCTAAATGCAACTAAAGTCCTCCAATCCTATATCTTTGATGGAATAAGTATTGTGGCAAATGTTGCTGGATCAAATGTCAGGTCAATGAATGAGCAAGAAAGAAAAAATATGTGGAGAGGGAGAGAGTGGAAGAAGGGTAGATAGGGAGAAAGAGAGAGAGAGAGAGAGAGAGAGAGGAAGAGAAGATGAGAGAGGTGCGTCAAGAGAGATGGAGCCCTAAGAGAACTTATCTCTCTTGAAGTAGGGCAAAGTGAAAACCAATCACCGACCTGTTTTCTTCTTGCCTCTCTGCCAGCGAGTATCCATGCACTGCATTGATTTTTCCTTGAGGTCACTGGTTTGTCAATGAACATCAAAGCTTGACCACCGATGAATGATTTCCTTTGCCTTCCCCACCAGTTCACTAGTTCACTAAACCACACCTCCTTCGGAACTATCCGACCTCCTATCAGTTTTCTACATCCAACGTACCGATGTACACTGAAGAATGAATAGCTTCAGTCAATTCATTATAGACTGAAAAAGGATATTCAACAATGTTAATTGGAGAATGAATGTTTTTATGCAATCCATGGTTTTTGAAACTTCAAAAAGCCATCTATAAGGATAGATAGATAAAGTCACTTCAGATAAGGTAAATCAAAGAAACTATGTTTTCAAGCAAAAATCTGTTCACATTAAGTCTTTGTGTAAAGACTCGATTAAAAAACGAAGGAAAATGTAAGGTAATTTAGATTACTTCCAGACAGTGACATTTCAACCCCCTGTTTTTCTCTATAAATACATTGTAGGAGGTAAAATCATGATGTGAAGAATGAATGGTAAATGGAAGGGAGAGGAGAGAAAAAAGCTGTGCATAACAAATTTAGACCCTAGCATGTACATGATCTTCATTGTGTGTGTAGAGACCCTTGCATAAACATGATCTTCATTGTATGTGTTACATAAATATTATATTTGTCATACATACTACAATAACATGATTTTATTTAGCTGTGGCATTATTTATAAGATGGCTTACCATACATGCCATCTTTAAGAAGAAAAGACATCACTTTGCCAGCTAGTGTGGCCCCTTCACCCTGCAGGGAAGTGCCACTTAGTCCAGCTCCTCGAGCAAGCTTCCCTGAAAGATATCAAAGGTCATTCATACCCAAACTACCTTGTTAAAGGTAAAGTCCAGTTTTGGAAACGCCCTCCTCTCAAAAAATGAAATGGAAGCTCTTATTACCAATCATGTGAAAGAATATGTTTTGACTAATACGTGATCATACAAATTTTGCTGAGAAACCGCCTACTAATTGATATATTTGGTAAATTATTATATCTATTTGGACCTGATAGATATAACGCATGTGTCGCGCATGTGTGTGTAGTCCCATATACATCTTTATGTGTACAGTGCTTGTAACTTTACCAAGACTGGGCCAAATTTCTTATAATTTTGATGATTCCAGAACCTTGCAGTACACACCTATACTTATATGCTAGATGATCAACCTTTTCTGATCGATTCCACAACGTTTCTTTCACAATGCGATTGCATGACCAGAACTGGTCTTTATCTTTAAATCTTCTATTGTACCAGGCAGTGTGGCCCCTTCACTCCGTAGGGCAGTCAGTGCCAGATTCCCCGAAAGCGTTCAAAGGTCGTGTCCACAAAAACTCTCTTGTCGACTCTTCACGAGTTCACAGCCGGGACTGAAGAGGGTTGTTTATCAAAGGTGTCGGCAGGAAGTTTTCCATCTATCCCGCGCTATTTGATCTTGATCTTCAGTTTTCAATTACCAAAGTCAATCTCATCAACAATGTCTCATTAGGCCTGTCCTCATCAGCTCGAGATTTCCCAAATATCCCGCTATTTGAACTATCCGATCGCAAATTATCCAGTTAATTTACGTCTTCATCAGCCCAAAGTTGCAACTAGCGGAATATTTGGTTGAGATAATCATCCCAAGATATCTTGGGCTAGTTTGCAAAATATCCTGCTTTATGTCCGGTGCGTCCTCACCAGCCCAAAGACTCGCACTATGCGCGAACCCTGAGCAAAATATCTCGAGCTAATTTCCCGAGCGCAAGTTTCAAGTTTTAAGGTCAAGTCTCGAGCTGATGAAGTGGCGATTTGTAACTTCGGGATTATTTCCCAAATCAGAAATAGCGGGCTATTTAGGAATCTCGAGCTGATGAAAACAGGCCTATTGCTCTTCGCCAGGGTCCGATTTATTTCATGCAGCTTGCTTCCATAGCCATATGTTTATACCTGTGTTCTCTTTGCAAAAGCCTTTACGTGTTTGTCTAATGAACATTTAATAGTTTTCATCTTTTCCTTGTGTTAGGATTTTTGGCCTCTTAATTCTTTGCGACAAGTCTGTAGAGCTACACTTTTCTACATTATAAGTTTTGGGGCCGAATAAATCTGTCCGATAGTTTAAAGGGATTGTCTCTGTCAGCCTTGTTTTAGTGCCTGTCTATCTTTTGGGCAATTATTTTAGTTTTTGGTCCTGGTTTTGAGGCCTCATCTTTCTTTAGGATAGAATATTTCTGCAATTGTTTTAAGATCTTTTGTTTTCTTTTTTAAAATTAAATTTCATTTTGCCTCTTAGTTCTTTGCTGAGATCATAGAGAAATGTTGTTCCCTTATCTAATGCTCTACCAACGTATCACATTTTTTTCATTATTATGATTGTTATTTTATTGTTCCAACTTAACGGTTCCTGCGGTAGTTTTTGCCCAAATGGCATCGCTTGGGTATCCTCACTTCAACCATTTTTATATTTTTGTCATTATTATCATTGTTACTTTATTGTCCTAAGTTAATAGTTCCTGGGGTAGTTTTACCCCCATGGCATCACTTGGGTATCTTCACTTCAAGTATTATATTTTTACAACCTGCACAGGAAAAATAATTATCATCTATTATTTACCATGGCTGAGGCAGCTATCAGTTTAGCCTGTATCATCACATTGGAATGTCACCAGTGAATCTCATGTATGTTTCGAGCACATGTAAAGACTCTATCACTGATCCAAAAGTATTTCCAAATTAAATTTTAATTTTCCCTGTTTTCCCAATGCAGGGTTAAACTTAACCCCTTACTTAACCTATTGACTACTGAGTTCTTTCATTCCCATCGGCTTTAGTTTAGGAGCCACCAGGTTTCCGTATTAGTAACAGGTTAATTTACAACCACATGTTTACAAAGATTATTTGCCAGTTAAGACTATGCTTCTTACTTTCCTCTAGATGTTCCTTTTAATAGAGGGCATTGACGAGAGGATTCTCCTTTAGTTAAAATGGAGGGTATTGCTTCACAAGACTGTCATAAGAGTTTGCTGACATCCCATAGAATCATTCATTTTGATACACAAGTTTTACAGGGACATTGGCGAAGTTGTACTTATGATGGTTTCATGAGAAAATGCCCAGATCTAGGCAAGTAAAATGCTCAATAGTATAGATCTGTCCAATCACGTGAAGGAAATAGGGGGTGCTCAAGCCCCCTATAGCTCCCTTTAGCTCCCACAGCCCCCTCCTCCTCAGTGGATCTCAAAGTGATAACAATTCCATTATGTCTGACCATGTAATCCTTCAGCTTTTATTCTTTAAATCTGAATTTCGCTGAAGAGACATTAATGAAGTATGTTGAAAGTTTTTTCTTCTTCTTTATATCATCTAGCTTTTTGTAAAAAAGAAACCATGAGCAATAAGCTTCAAGAATCATTGTGGTATTTCCACTTTATATATCTGTACTTGAAGTATACAGTGATTGGCCAAACTTGCCTCATCTAGTTGGTGGTTTTTCTTCACATTTACTCCTCTCTAATGGACCAAAAAAGTATCAAAAAAAGCTTGAAGTATCATGTGCTTTTTTTCCACTTCACGTCTTGAAATCTCTTGATCATAAAGACATTAACGGTAGATTTTGAAGTGCCATTTTAGTGGTTTTAACATTTCTACCAAGATGCTTTCAAATAATACTTCACACATGTCCAGGCACTTGGGATAATAAGCACCCACATGTTTGAAAACCTCTTCCAAATGGGTTATTAACAAGAAGAAGTCGTGGTAGAAAATGCCATTCAAGTGTTCTATGGATAAGAATAATTCGCAACAGAAAATGTCATTTTAGTGTTTTATGGATAAGCATAATTTGTAATAGAAAATGTCATTTAAGTGTTTTATGGATAAGCATAATTTGTAATAGAAAATGTCATTTAAGTGTTTGATGGTTAAGAATAATTTGTTATAGAAAATGTCATTTAAGTGTTTTATGGATGAAAATTAGGTTGTATATAGAGGATGACATTTCAGTGTTTTTTATGGATAAAATTGTAATGGAGCCTGCTATTCTCACCTTTTAAGGATAAAATAAGCCTTAAAGGTAATACAAGGTTTTGGGAATTTTTGAAAATTGGGTGGATAGTGATTATTTACAATTTTGATATATTTGGATGCCCCTGTGGATGTATTATAAGCACTAGAAAATTTAGCTCCTAAAACACTTCTACTTTCGAGAAAAATTGAATATAAAAATTTACCGGTGCTCCCGGTAAATGTTGATAAATTTCAAATAGCGCCAACGGCAGTACAATGGTAGCTGCGACCATGAAAATCTCAGAATATGTAGTTGAGATATATAATTTCCAAACGGGAATAGCGAATCGGTCGTTTTAGTCAAGAAACATTGTTTTTTAGCTTAATTAATATCTTGACCTTGAGAGGGAGCTATACAACATAAAGAGTTTATTATTTACAATTTCATAACTTTAGACTCGATTTCAACCGCGATAACGATCACTGAATATTGTAGGATCGCATATGCTTCCAATATGTTCATTTGAACCAAATTCATGACCCCATACCAAAACTTTGTATTACCTTTAAGAGAAAATGATATTTTTGAGTCATTATCCTGTATTTAGGAAAATGTTAATACAAAATTACTTGTCATCATGAGCTATACATACAAAGATCTAGAATCAGTAGAATTAAAGGTGATATTTTATTGTCTGCATTGCCTTGACTATACACGACCTGCTGTTGATATGACAGGGATATCTCATACAACCTCTATAGCTGTAGGTAGAATGCAGTAGTCTGATTTAGACATTAAATAAAAAACTGGACAAGGAAAATATAGCTTCCAATGTTCTGTCAGACGCTAGAGAATTAATCAAGGGGGAAACGTGGGACGTCCGTATTGGCCCACATCTCGCAGCAATAATGTGATTTCAATGTGAATTGCCATTTAATTTGTTTGTCGAATCTCAAGAGCTGGCCAAATATTTGTTCTTTATATCATGCAGCTTCTCTTCGAAGGGGTCATATCTATCGCGAATGCAGCCCGGGAAATTGACAATAAATCGATAGGAATGTTGCAGCCAGTGTCCTGCTTTATTTCCACTCTGTTTAGATAACACATATAAAAAGGGAATATGTGATGTTATTTGACCATCGATTCGAGACAGGAAGAACTCAATAGATGTTATGATAGCACTATTTTGGGACTATTGTTTGGTGGAAAATTTGATATGAAGGTGTTATTAGAACACTATAGGGTGTCCATAAAAAAGGAAGCCCAAATCAAAGATATCCAATACCAATTCATTCCAATGCAATCCATAGATAGTTTTATATCGCCTTTTTTTGTCAGTAACAAAAGCACTCCACAATATGCTCCACATTTATTTAGGTCTTTTAGGCAATTATAGGGTAAACAATTGAAAATATTTAAACAAGTATTTGGTTGGATATTATGAAGGCACCATTCTGTGATGAGCGACTATTAGAAATATGTATTGAAAAGTGTAATTTGAACACTATAAGGTGTCAGGAAAAATGAGAATCTTGAATTTGTCCATCAAGACAATTCAGGATGTTGTTATTGCTTAATTTGTTCATGGAACTGTCTTGAGACCAATAATGTAATGGCAGAAATATGTATGAAAAGGTGTCCCAAAATTCAGATTCAAATTTTATCATCAATTAAGGACTTTTTCATTCAATAATAAATGTTATATTAGGTCTTTAGGCAATAACAGGACCCAAAAAAGAAAAGAAAAGAAAAGAAAAAAAAAAACAATTAAATTTAATGAAGGCACTAATCTGTTAATTGCAACTAATGGAAATAAGTATTAAAATGTATCATGGGAAAATGTCAAAGTGTCCCAAAATGCAGATCTCATATTTTTCAATCGATTGAGGAAATTGTTATTAATTCATAGATGATAATTATGGTGGCATTTATTTGGGATATGCAACTGGTGGAGATAATTATTGAAAAGTTGTCATGTAGGACTCTCTTAGGTGTCACAAAAGGAAAAATCTTAAATTGACATCATTTTGTTCATGATTATTTATATTTTAATTTTAAATATAATATTTATCGTAGTAAAGAAAAAAAATCCTCATGGTACTTTTATCCTTCTCAGAATGACTGTTCTTGTCAAGACAATAGGGTGCTTTAGTAACGAGACGGTACGCACAGGAGACGGTAACGCGAGCGAAAAAAACAAACTGCGCATGCGCGATTCTGAATTCTCTCCGTCCCGTCGATTTTCGGAACGGTACTCGGCCAACATAGCGTTCGTTCCCTAAACACGACGTAAGAGAGAGAGCTGACAAATAATGTGTATCTAGATCTAACAATGCAGGGCCCTACTGAAGATAAAAACAGGGAATCTACTAGTGTTTCCAATGTCTGTTCGGTATCTATACCTCAATCTACAATAAATTGATGGTTTGGCCGTTAGGCCTACTTTGGGGGCCCTTTTTCATCGTTATGCATGACGTGCCTGCACGCTGTGCACTACAGCCCACCGCCGGGTCTATTGCCCCGGCGCTCCGGCCAAGCCTCGAGGCCCAAGAGCACTAGCATCAAAAGGCAGCAGGTGTGCAGTTCAGCGCGGCTTTGCGTTCCCGTCGCCTTTAGCAGACAGCAAAAGCGCTTAAATATCACGACGGTAACAAGAGTGCGAGACCCGTCACAGTTGGTTAAACACTCCGTCTCCTGTGCGTACCGTCTCGTTACTAAAGCGCCCTAATAACATTTCGAGGAAACAGAGAGGGACAGAAAGAGAGAGAGAGAGAGATAGAGAGAGAGAGAGAAAGAAGAGAAAAGGAAAGCCACATCCGAATGTAATGAATTACTAATGTCAAGTATATATGCATCATATGGCATTTTAAACATTCATTAAACCGCAGTCGGATGTATGTGTTATTGATTTTGTTGCATTTTTGGTCCCATTATCGGTCACTGACCATATCCGCCATGGCTTTGGGTTAGGCATGTTTAGATCCAACATGATAACATTTTGAAAAATATTTGGTTGCATTTCACTGACAATCTCTGCTATGGGCTGAGGCTAAGCATGTTTAGATTGAACATGATAATGTTTTGAAAAAAATACTTGGTTGAATTTCACTGACCATCTCTGCTATGGGCTGAGGCTAAGCATGTTTAGATTGAACATGATAATGTTTTGAAAAAAATACTTGGTTGCATTTCACTGACCATCTCTGCTATGGGCTGAGGCTAAGCATGTTTAGATCCAACATGATAACGTTTTGCAAAATACTTGGTTGCATTTCACTGACCATCTCTGCTATGGGCTGAGGCTAAGCATGTTTAGATTGAACATGATAACGTTTTGCAAAATACTTGGTTGCATTTCACTGACCATCTCTGCTATGGGCTGAGGCTAAGCATGTTTAGATTGAACATGATAACGTTTTGAAAAAATATTCAGTTGCATTTCACTGACCATCTCTGCTATGGGCTGAGGCTAAGCATGTTTAGATTGAACATGATAATGTTTTGAAAAAAATACTTGGTTGCATTTCACTGACCATCTCTGCTATGGGCTGAGGCTAAGCATGTTTAGATTGAGCATGATAATGTTTTGAAAAAAATACTTGGTTGCATTTCACTGACCATCTTTGCTATGGGCTGAGGCTAAGCATGTTCAGATTGGACATTTGAACATAATACAACAAAATGTTTTGATCAATTTGTGATGTAAGTTTTGTGAAGTATAGTATTCTAAATTTGTTTTGTCTTTGGTAATTAGTGATTGACCATGTATCTAATGAGCTGTTACTATTAAGTATGTTAAGATCAGACATATTACCATTTTGCAAAATGATTCAATCCAGTTGTTGTCTGTTGTTTTTATTTTCGTATAATAGAATCAGATAAAATACATAGAGAGAAAAAGGACAAAATATGGCTGGTAGCCCATTTTGTAGATAAGAGGAAAAATACAATAGTCTAAATGTCATCGAGTTGGAGACCTATGTCGTAGAAAGAGAAATATGAACACAAGTTTATAGACATTAGACCATCATGCAAATTTATTCTTGTGGTACTTTTCTCTGGGTCCAGAAGTTCATTACTACATTTCTCTTTTCTGTTCTTTTCAATCCCTGGCCTTAATGATATTGTCCTCTATGCTGGAATATAAGGTCCATTTACACAGCCGCAAAACCATTTTGAAAAACCATCGTTCTTTGGGACTGCCATTTACACTACTGGAAAAAGCCATAAGAAACCCTCAATGTTTGATAATTGTGTCTTATTTTTAGAAGTGTGCATGCCCAACTTATAATAAGAATAATAATACTTAGTTCTTATGTAGCGCTTATTAGAATCACTAAGCGCTTCCAAACTTGGAGATTATTACCCTGGCTTTAGCTGTGCTGCCATTGCGACGCTCTAGCATTTCAAAGAATTAATTCCTGCCAGGTACCCATTTACATCACCTAGGTTGAGTGTGGCAAGTGTAGATCAATGTTTTGCCAAATGACATTAGTGCCGCGGCAGGTCTCAAACCGTGGACCTTGTGATCAACAGTCCGGCGACTTAACCACTCCACCACAGCTACTCTACAACTTGTCTCTGCTCTTCTTGCTATCATTGCACGGAAGCAAGAAGAGTCGTGTGACCACAAACCGGAATTATTTACCAATGTTTTGAGAGTGAGCATTTACACTGCAAAATTGTAGAAATTTTTGACAACATTTAAAAAAAAAAACACTCCAGAGATGGGTTTTTCGTCTTGTCTACCATTAACAGTATGAAAGTATGCTGTATATACTGGAGAGTATACATTGTATAAAACTAATCTTTCCATGAGATTGTGAAAAAAATATCCCTGTAAAGGCTTGATGATCCTTTAGTGAAGCACACATTGATAAAGGAGCTTTCATATTTTATTTCAGTTTCAATATTTTCTTCATATTACCATGGTTATTCCAGTCTCGCTGTCACTTTCCATCCAGGCAAGCTAGTTCAGGTGTGATCATGCGGCTTCAATGTTGACTCGTTTGAACATAAATCTCTCCAGAAGAAACCCAAATAACCAACTTGTTTGGTGGAATAGGTATGGAACGATGAGCTTCAGGTGATGCAGGATATTGTTTTACTTTTGATCAATAGGCCTGTTTTCATCAGCTCGAGATTGCCAAATAACCCGCTATTTTAACTATCCCAATCGCAAATTATCCAGCTAATTTGCGTCTTCATCAGCCCGCAGTTACAGGGTATTTGGTCGAGATAAGCATCCCAAGATATCTTGGGCTACTTTGCAAAACATCCTGCTATATGGCAAAATATCCCACTATTTGTCCTGTGCATCTTCACCAGCCCAGAGACTCTCACTATGCGTGAACGCTGAGTAAAATATCTCTTGAGCTTGAGATTTGAGGTCAAGTCTCGAGCTGATGATGACGCGTTTTGTGACTTCAGGCTTATCTCAAAAATCAAATATAGTGGGCTATTTGGCAATCTCGAGCTGATGTAGACATACCTAATGGTTGCTCCCTAGTATTCCTAAGGTCTCTGAGCCTCAAGGAATCACATAAATCCAACTCTGCTATCACATATATACATGTGTAAATGTATGCTATAAGAAATAGCTGAAAAACACATCTTTGGGGGACGTTGTCTCTGAAAAAAACTTATAAAGGATCTTTGTGGAAATTAGCATTTGCTGTTAGGGAGTTCCATCCCATGATTCGAAAAAAGATAAACAAAAGAAAAGAAAAAGGAATTAAAAAGAAGGAAACTGGAAAGTGGGAAGGATTCAATTATTTGACGGAATACTTCATACCTCATACATTTTCTACAATGAAATAAAGAAGGGATAGGCACTTTGAGCTTGTTTTGAAGAACATTTTCAGACAATCGTAGTCCTAAAGGGTTATTCATACAAATAGATGATTATCGGAATAAACGTGACAATGACGGCCATTTCTAAAGATGCTTGTAACATTGAAACGGCTCTTTAGCTTCAAGCGCATTATCAGTTCTGAAATTAGCATAAGGTAACTGTCTGAGGTTATTCCTTTGGGTGATGGTAATTAGATTTGCAGATTGAGTTAGGTGTTTGTTTCGTTCTCGAAGGGATGATAAAATAAACCATTTTACTACTAGATATCCCAGTCTGATATTGTCTAATTTCGGCTAATTATTCCATGCCAAGCTTTTATTGTAAACCATAAGGATCGAATTGTGAAAATGAAGATCAATACGACAAGAATTTTAATCATTTCAGCACAGGAGATATGAACTCGAAAGTCATGTTTGCATTATTTTCTTGGCTTCAACACAAAATCAGCTTTATTGACTGCAGTTAAGATAACAAAGGATAAAAGACACTGAGTAAAAAAATTCTCTTAGAAGATTTAAAAATGTCATCATTTGTATCATTGGTATGTCTTATCAAGTGCAGAAATTAAAGGAATAATCCAAGCAATAGTTATAATAACTAGAGGATTGTTAGTACACAGGTTCTCCACAATGTCTTATATCAATGTATTCTCCTGTGCGGCTATCATAGACCTTCTCGAGACTATAAATAGAAATCCATGATTTTATCTAGTGCCATCAGTCTTGTAAGTTGTTAGTTCTGAAATATAGACAGTTCCTGGACTAACGAGATACCTCCTGGGACTATTTAAACAGAAAGCCATGATTTTATCTTGTGCCATCAGTCTTGTAAGTTGTTAGTTCCGAAAAAGACATCTCCTGGACCAACGAGATACGTACGTCTGCGGCTGTAAACAGAAATCTGTGATTTTATCTTGTGCGATCAGTCTTGAAAGTTGTTAGCTCTGTAACTCAAGTTCTATCGAGGGCTAAAAGTAAAGAATAAACATCCAAGCTTGAGAAAATATAAGAATGTAAGTTCAGAGCTTCAAATCATAGTGTCTTATATTGATGTATTCTTCTGTTGGGGGGAGGGGGGAGGTGTACCTCAATACAATTTTTCTTAAGCTGCCCCCATGAAATCAGGAAATTTTTCTGTGCTACAGGAAGGGGGGGGGGGGTTAATGAGATAATCAGCAACACAAAAGCAGACATAAGCTGCATCTTCTGCTACACAAGTTCCACTTTATTCAATCTGGTGCCTTGATGAATCGATACAAACATGCAGACACTGCCTGCAGGCAGAAATCCTTTGTCTTCCATTGTTCACGATCATTTTCTTATAGTCGGTTATTTTCCACCCACACGTGTCTTCGACCAGCCAGCTGTATCATGTACGACTATCTCAGACATCTCCTGGCCTAACCAGATACCTTTTCAGACTATCCAACGGAAATCCATGATTTTATCTGGTGAGATTGAGATCCGTCTCGTATGTTGTTATTTCTGTAACATGAGGTGCCTTACGCTTTGGCAGGCATGGTTTTGATGGCATAGAACTATAGTAGTGTATAGGAGTAGAATGATAGGAGTGAATAATGGATATATGCTTAAAAGCCCCACTGTACTATTTATAGCTACTTGCGCCATCTATATAGCAAACAATGCTGTGCCTGTTGGTCCCCCATGATCCCCTTTTTCTTATGTTATGTTTTCATAATGTGATTTGATGAGATAACCACCTGTCAGTGACCTTTAAGGGAGGTCTAATCCCCTTGGCCAAATAGTGCAGACAGGCTTTAAAACAGTAGAGAATATATGCACAGATATTCAGATTGCTGAAAGATGAAGCTTGAATGTTATGGGGAATGGGTCGGTGTAGACCAATTTAAAGAATATTGGGAGACAGTAATATACAATCATGTAAAAATAGGAACAAAGGATATTGTGGTCAAACAAGATGTAGTGTATAGAGAAGGAAAGAGATATAGCTAGATAAATAGAGGTAAGAGAGAGAGACATACACACAAACAGACAGACAGACAGACAGACAGACAAACAGAAAGATAGAGAGAGAGAGAGACAGAGAAAGAGAGACAGAGCGAGAGACGGACAGAGAGATAGAGAGACAGAGAGAAAAGAGAGATAGAGGAAGAAGGAAAGAGAAATACCGGTAATGAAAATTAGATATAGCTAGATAAATGTAGTTACAGAATGAGAGCAAAAGAGAGAGTGAGAGAGAGAGAGAGAGAGAGAGAGAGAATGAGATAAAGGGGTATGAAAGAAAAAGCAAGTATAATATCAGTTGTATAATATCAGTTCATGCAGAGCCAGAAGGGTTAATTAGATTTCACGCCCTTCAGATTACAAACATGATATGTTCTGACAATGTTATGTGACAGATATATATATCAAAGCAGAGAAAAGGCAAGCAGAAAGTGAGCGCTAGGTTTCCCTTTCTGATTTAATCAGCGACGTATCGTTTTATTTGCAAGCAGAGAGCTTTTTCCATTTAAATGTGCATTAAGGGAGAAAGATGCTGCAAAACTGTAATTGATCACGGCGATCACATCCACGTTTTGTGGCAAATTGGAGGATAATGTACCGGGAAGAGATGCGCTCCTTTGAGATGCGAAAGATAGAGGATGAGAATGAGTGATGCAGTCCGTTGTCAAGGACGAGGATGATCATGATGATCATGACTCTTAATACCTCCTTGCCCTTGGCTTCAACGACCTTCTTAGCGATCAACATGAGAAGATAGATTCAGGGCATTATGCGCTCATGTTTTGAGCTTGTGTTTTGTCTTGTAGATTATCTGGGATTGATATAATGCCAAGGCCTCATCAGACCAAGGGAACCTGTAGGTTCTTTAAAGCACCAAATTCAATCTCCATCTCATCTTTTAAGAGCCAGAACGACGGTAACTCTCTGTAAAGTGATGTAAGCTAGATCCTTCTGACGGCGGAGCTGACGATATCCGCTCTTAGGTTGCAAAGCTGACATTGGCTGGTCCCTTTCAACAAACATCTGATGTGGTTATTAGATTTTCTGACAGCTTAGTTCAAGCAAGCGGCAAAAGGCACCATTCGCATTGATCTCTGAAGAAAAAAAATGCAATTGGTCATGCTATATCTGTCTCTTGCCTCTGCCGAAGTGGTTGTTTATCCCTCGTAGGAACGCGGTTATCAGTCTTAGCCCAAAGGAATTGATATGGCCCCTGGCAAATATGCATCTGTTGGCATGACTGAACTCTAAGTTTGATTTGTATGGATGAAATTCATGTCCACGCCTCGAATAGATAGGAAAGGGATGTTTGGTTGATGTACAGGAGTTAGGTGTAAATGGAAGAGAATATTGGAAGATATTTA
This sequence comes from Strongylocentrotus droebachiensis, assembly GCA_035222895.1. NCBI lineage: Eukaryota > Metazoa > Echinodermata > Echinoidea > Camarodonta > Strongylocentrotidae > Strongylocentrotus > Strongylocentrotus droebachiensis. The sequence continues at coordinate 443,236 of JAVYIG010000176.1, read as the reverse complement.
GTAAAATTCTTTAATGCAAATAGAGATTATAATTACTTCATTTTCACATTGTTTTAGTAGTTATTAACTCCATTTTAAAAGTGGATTCTCTAGACCTGGTGAAACCATCAGTAAGATAAACACATTTTTATGCAAAAGGTTAAAAACATTTTAAGAGGAGAGAAGGAAATAACCTAAAGTCTTTTTAAAGAGTTAAGTATAACACCCTGCCCTCTGAAAAATTGAGTGAAAATGAAAGAGAGAATAGACATGGCATCACCTTAAGCCAAAGTTGTTTTGAAACTTTTAAGTGAAATCATTTTTGCGTTTTTGTTAATTTTGCAACAGGTAAGGTTATAAAATTTAGTATGTCAAATTCAAAAATTCAAATTTTTATTTTTTACCTTTAACCTTAGTGTAACCCTCTTCTCCTCCTTTGTATATGGCATGCTCTCTCTCTCTCTCACTCTTACTCTCTCTCTATGCGTCTCTTTTTTTTTAATTCTGCCTCTTATTTTACCTCATCTCTATCTGCTCTCCCCTTCTATCCCTTTCTCTCTCTATTTCTTTCTTTCTCACTTTGATTATTTGTGTCTCTCTATCTATCTTCCTCTGACTGTGTCTCTTTCTCTTCCTTTCTTAAAATTAAAACAAAATCCCTGTTGCCCTCTCGCTGGTTCGTTGAACCCTATCTTTCTTTTTAGCTTAATCAATTTATCACTCTCCTTTCATCATTTGATGCCTCTTCCACCTCTCAGTCTTTCTCTCCTCTCTCTCTCTCTCTCTCCTTGTCTCTCACTCTATCTTTCTACTCCCGTCTGTCTTTCTACCTCTGTCTCTCTGTCTCTCTCTGTCTCTGTCTCTCTCTCTTTTCTTCTACCAACCCCTCCATGTATCTGAGTTAACAATTTGGCCCCTATTTCTGTCACATTTCTGAATTCATGTTTAGGGACAAAAAGCATCTTCAATTTCCCCGCTCTGAAATGCATAATTCATGTTTCTGTACTTTCATGTCTGATGAATGTGCCTTTAGTGATTCACTACAGCTCCAATTACATACCTTACATCCGTTAAAGAGAATTCTTCGTTCAGATATGACGCAACTAAAGAGTGGCGTTTTTTTTTTTTTGTTGACTCAAAATGTAATATGCATCACATTCCTGTATCTTATAACACAGATCAAAGAAAGTCCGTTGTTGTGCACAGTTGTCATTCATTTACACGTTTTTGTGGCGTTTTTTACGGCGTTTTACTGCGCCATATCTAAATGAGCTTTAACTGTACAGGAGTGGAAATTCACTTTTGGGGAGCAATATTAGACATCACTCTGTTTGGAGTGGAAGTTAACACTAAAAAATGTTGGAAACCACACCCAAAACAACAATTTAACCTCCACTTTTTAGTATATTTTGGAGTGGGTTTTGCTACATTTTGGAGTGGATTTAACTCTAAAGAAGATGATTTTCAGTTTGACTCCTAAAAACGTTGACTTCTACTCCACTCCCTAAAAAGAGAAGATTGAAAATGATTCACAAGCAATTTCATTTATTTTATTCCCATGTGAAAGAATATTAAGAAGCAATTATTTCTCTTTAAAATGTTTCTTATTGAAGTGCTGTCATATTTCAATAAGACAAGATCCCGTTTCCAACTTGAACAAAATTCCGATGCAAAATGTTTGTATATCCCCATGTACCCAGATATGTGTACAGTAGGTTCATACATGCATGTGTAATTTCCAGCAAGATTCAATCAATGCAATCAAATCATTGTTACTCAGAATCATTCTTTTACTCAATAGTTCTTATTTGAATCAGCCATTCGAAGGTAACTTGTGTTGACAGTTTCATTAACAATACTATTGACTAGTACTCACGTTCAAACCTAAAAGTAGTCTCAGATTCTCTGCCATGGGTGGAAAAATGTGTGTGTTTATTCTCAGTAGAATTTTATAAAACATATCCCATTCCGTGTTTTACCCTTTGATATTAAAAACTAACTTGATGCTTGGATAAACCTCCCCTTCAAGAATACAGCAATCACATCACAGTTGCCTATTATCGGCACTGCATGCTGGCTGTATATCACAAGTAAAGATGCTCTATTGCATTATGTAGGACCCTAGCTTACAGATATTCAATATTTTTCTGGTCCAACCTTGTGGATCAATAGTGTGAGCAGTCTCTAAAGGTCATTCACTCTGAAGCTACATAACAAATAATGTGATATAATTGTAACATTGCTAAGTGTTATTGGCAGCCACTAATATGACCCTGTTTTGTAAATCTTTTTATCAATAATTTGTTGTCATAGTAATTAATTCAAACTGCTGAAATGGAGCAGTTGTTGAAAGTCTTATGATACAGGGCTCAAGAGAAGTTTAAATCAAGTTCACATAGGTTGAATTGATTACTAAATGAAAGTATTAAATAACATTAATTTTCAATTTGTGAATTTGAAATTTGATTTTTTTTGTTGTTTTAATGAGAGGCTGCTTGGAGGTATATGTAATCATGCTTCACTTAAGTTACATTTCAAACACATATGAATAGTCCTTTCACATAATAGTCACACTTGTAGCCACTTTTTTTCTGTTTGAGGAAAATGGGATAGGACTTTCTTGAAAATCATATTTCAAATCTCCCCCTTTTTTTTACAATGATAGATGCGATGTGATTGATACAAGTTAAATTCTGAGCTCACCATACATTTCCATTCATGATATAAGGAGAAGCACTGTGTTGCCAATTTAGCTGGTGAAAATGAGATGCAGCTGCTGTTTCTGCCACTAATTTCAGTTCATTGACCTTCTCAGCTGTTTGGTAATGCCGATAGAAGGATCTCTGTATCAAACTTACAAACATTGCATAGCTCATGCTTTTCTCTGTGTTTGCTTGTGTATGATTCCCAAACCCTCTTTTTTTTGTTCACATTGTTTTGCTTGTGACATCTACCTTTGATGTGAACACTTCTTAGCACATCTTTGTTTCATGTGTACATTGCATCTATATAGGTGAGTTTACACTTTCAAATATAGAAACATTGCATAGTTCATGCAGTTTTCTGTGCTTCCTTTTTTGTCCACATTGTTTTGCTCGTGACATCTCTCCCTGATGTGAACACCCTCTGATAAACTGTGAGTGACATCTACATTGCATTCATACGGAAGCATTCACACTTATAGGAACGTGCAGATATACTGCTGCTGTAGTGTGTATGCATATTTATGTATTATGGGTTCGTTCATGCACCCAAGTCTGTTATGTAAGTGGATACCACCCACCGAGGGGGTTGTTCAGAGTAAGTGTGCCCTAAAGTACAAACTTCACATTGGTCTAGTTCTCACTCAGCCACATTCATGTATGGTTCTCTGCTGAGTATGCTGCTTGTGTGGAAATAGAGCTGATATTTTTATGAGTAAGCTACTTCATGTGCTTCCATGAATAAAACCAGTAGCATTCATTGTATAATAAGAATAATAAATACTCATAAGGCACACTTATCTAATAACTTACTCAAGGCACTATACAAAACAAATACACAAATCTCTCTCCATAATTTTAACAACATGATATCATTAGTAACTCTGAATAAATAAAACCGTTTTAACATGTTTATGACATGTTTTTAGACATTGAATGTTTCAAATGATGCGTATGTATAAAAAAGAATGTTAAGTCCCTTGTATTTAGTTTTGGTAAGGCTTCAACAAGTTTTTTCTGAGTCCGTCAGGTACGAGGTGATAAGTAGTAAGATAATGATGATTTGCACCTTTATTTCTTTTGAAATATTGAAATACTTAATTATTGAAAAATGAAATATGATATACCTCTGGAGCCGGGATGTAAAATGGACAATATTGTCCTTTGGCAAAACATTTATACAAATTTGCCACTCTCCACCCAGGTGATAAATGGGTACCCAGTAGGATACGAATGTTAATATAGTTGGATTAGAATGGCCGGCCTACTTACAAAGGAGTACAGCATGTGCACTTTCATGTGCTGATAAGAAATTGAATAAAATGATGGGGAAAAAAGGAGGCGCAATGGCTAAGTTGTAGAGCAGTGGTCTGGTAATCTGGAGGTCTTGGGTTCAAAACCAAATCAATAGCTTGTGCTCTTTGGTAAAGCAGTAATCCTCGTTACCAAGTCCCTCAGAGAGGACTTAAAGCCAATGGTCCCCTTGTTGTTTACTTAATATATATAATACATGCTAACAGTCGGGTAAAACTTTCATCATTGTCAAACAAATAATAATACAATTTTTAGAAGCATAGCAATAAGTGATATACAAATGTGAATATTGTATTTTTCTCACCTTATGCCATTCATGTACAAAATGTAAAAAACCCACTGCAGTTTGCAACGTCATATTCGAACGAGCCTGGAGAGAGTAATATTTTCACTCTTATTTTGCCTGTGGCAGTATGAGGGTTAACGTTCCCTCATCTCGCCATCTAGTTTAAGGATGTTGATAAACTATGACAGTCTTTGAAATGGAATCCCTTTGATATATAGATCAGTGAATTATGCCTTTCTTAGAACCCACCTCCTCATGAAGCCTGTCCTCATCAGCTCGAGATTGCTAAATATCTCGCTATTTGAACTATCCGAATCGCAAATTATCCAGTTAATTTGCGTCATCATCAGCCCAAGGTTGCAATTAGCAGGATATATTTGGTCGAGATAATCGTCCCAAGATATTTTGGGCTAGTTTGAAAAATATCCCGCTATTTGGCAAAATATCTCGCTTTTTGTCGGGTGCGTTTTCACCAGCCCGAAGACTCCCACTATGCGCGAACACTGAGCAAAATATCTCTGGCTAATTTCTCCCGCTCAGGTTTCAAGATTCGAGGTCAAGTCTCGAGCTGATGAAAACGCGATTTGTACTTCAGGATTATTTCCCAAATCAGAAATAGCGGGCTATTTGGCAATCTGGAGCTGATGAGGACAGGCCTGTGGCTCTCTCAATCTTGATGGGTCATTGTAATGACTTCTTCTGGTCCTCTCTTCCTCTTTTGACCAAAACACCGGGGTTGGGTTGCATCTAAGGAGTTCCGAGGATGGTGTTCATGTCTCCCTCTTGACTTCCTTTCTCAATCTTTCCATCATGATCGTAAAATCAACTTGTTTGGCCAGGGCAGGGCTGAGATATCGCGTTCCCCTAAATATATTGTTTAGGCTTACACAATACAGGCCCGTCGAAGGGGGTGGGAGATGCAATGGGTGTGACCACTCCCCCCTCCTCTCTTTAATGTTTTTCTTGCCAGTACCGGTAAACTTTGGAGTAAAAACATGCATGCTAAAAGATAAAGACTTTTTTTTGTTTGGGGGGGGGGGGGGGGGGGTGTGCTTGTCAAAGATTTTTGGATGTGTCCCTCTCACGTTTGAGGAGTGATTTCTGTCCATGCAAACGTATGATATTTCAGTGTATGAAAATGCCCCTCCCTCTTCTCCAAAAAGCTTTTTGTACGCTTGCAATACTACATATTGTACATTAAGTCAAGAAACTACCATAATTTCCTTAGGTGCCATTTATTTTTATTGCATTGTAGATTATTTTAAAAGTATATGATCCATATTCTGGATTTTTTGTGTTTTATTTAATTGATGTATAAATTCTACAATAAGTAAACAATACTGAAAAGGGATTAGAGCAAGTCACTTAGATTTTAGGAGACTTTATTGAAATCAAAGTAGAGTGTGTTTTGATTTAAAACAGATATGTGTCTGTAGATTGAGTAAAGAAAATGGAATGCATTTGGATTTATTCAATCTGAACGAGACATATATTTTGAATAAAGTTATATTCTACTTTAATGATTTATACCCCCTTCACATACACGGATTTTCCTTACGAGTCCTTACGGATCGCCAACTCGTAGTCAATCGCAAGCATCCGTAAATAACTCGCTAGTATCCGTAAATAACTCGTCACAACTCGCAACAACTCGTAGACACTCTTAAGGATCCGTGAAAGGAGAGGCAGATTTTTTGACATGTCAAAAATCTTCTTACGATTGTCCACGGATTGATTTGTCCGTAAATAGCTCGTAAATAGCTCTTAACAATCCGTAACCACCCGTAAACCGCTCGCAACAACACGTCACCATCCGTAAACTGCTCGCAAGAATCCGTAAATGAATCGTAACAGATTTTTGTAACGATTCGTTATGGTTAGTTTACGATTTGTTTACGGATTATTTACGGATTATGGCGAGCAGTTTAAGGATGGTTACGTGTGCTTACGTGTTGTTTACGATTTTATTCGGGTCATTTTACGATGGCTTTACGGATTGATACGGGTTATTACGAGCGGTTTAAGTGTAGTTACGAATACTTTACGAATAGATACGTATAATTTACGTATGCTTACGAACTGTTTACGATTTTGGGAAAGGTATAAAAGCTGCAAATTAGAACACTTAATTTTCAGTTATTATTTTTGGGCTAAAAATCGTAAAGACTCGTAATAACTTGTAGCTTACTCGTAACTATTCAAAACAACACGTAAACAGGTCGTAACTAACACGTTATTTGCTCGTAGTTATCCGTGACAACTCGTAACGAATCGTGGACTGTTGCCGTAAATACATCGTAATAACTCGTAATGATCCGTAATAAACCACAAACAGCTCGTAATAACTCTTAAACCGGTCGTAAAAGTGGCCAAATCGTAAGGATCCGTGAAAGATCCGTGAATTTGTGCGATCCGTAAGGACTCGTAAGAAAAATCCGTGTATGTGAAGGGGGTATAAAGTAAAGCCTACTAGAATCCAAATAATTAACATTAGTTTTTTAATGGTTTTTGATTGAAGGCAAAAAATCACTTATACTTGAAAGAATCTGTACTTAGAATAGCTAAGTAATGTATGTATTCTGAAGTGCTCAATTATCGTATATTAGGGGTACTACATTACGAAAATGGCCCATAGTTGAAGGAAGATGATCAAAAGAAGAATAGAACAGTAAGATGAAAAGGAGGACAATGATGGAATAGAAAAGAGAGAAACAATACAGAAAGATAGAAGAATACAATCATCTATTAAATTATAGATTATTTTAGATGAAAATGGTCGTCCAGCAAATGAAATATTTATGACCATTCTCCCATTAGCCTACTGGCTTGTATTGTTAATGTGATTGGGACTGTGTTTAAGCTAATTACAAGCTTGAAATAACCGTCCACTACTCACATTAGAAATGATAAATCCATGGGAATTATACTTAGTGCCAACACCTGCAGATATGACTAAATTGAATGATGTGTGATGTTTGAGTCTATGTCTGTGTGGGGGTAAACAATGCATTCGTTGTTGGACTATGCATCCCCATCTAAATCAACTACGCATGTGAAGCTATTTGATGGTTGACACGTTTCATTGCTATTAAGCATTGATCGAGCTAATTTCCGTGTCTTATGGGCGGTTGTTATCAAGTTATCTTCCTTTATCTGAGGATCTATATGAAAAGTTCTTTGAGTGAGTTACAATTGTCTAGCTTATCTTGATGTCCTCATGAGTAGCAAATATAGATCTTAAATACAATTTAAAATAATTTGTTCAATTTAGTACATTAGTTCCAGTTCTAATACACTGTCCTCTTTGTCTCTCCCCTCCACCCCCTCTCTCTCTCTCTCTCTCTCTCTTCCCTCTTTCTTCACTTCCTTTCTCCCTCCCCCCTCCTCCCCCTCCTTCTCCCTCTCCCCTCCCTCTCCCTCTCCCTTTTCCTTTTCGTTTTCCCTCTCCCTTTTCCTTTTCCCTCTCCATTTTCCTTTTCCCTCTCTTTTTCTGTTCTTATTCCTCCTTTTCTCTCTCTGGAATAACCTTTCTCTTTTCTTGCTATATATATCAAACTATATCAAACTATAAAAATACAAACAAACATTTTAGTTACCCACCATTATCTCTGATGTGCTTATCTCTTTCCTGTCAGTCAGTCAACGCTGAATTCTTTTTTTATTTATCCTTTTTGCACATTTATCCACCTTTACTTTCATTCATCCATTCACAAACTCTTACAAATTCAGCAGAATCACCCACACACATACTCCGGCCTACATACACTCCTACTGCCAATGTTCCTATCAATGATGCATGACACTCGTTGGGTAGTTGTTCTCTGAGAGTATTTTGTAAATAGTCTTATATATTCCATATTTGTTGTTGTATTCATGAATCAGTTATCTTTGTCACACCATATGAGGGGGCCTTAACTTAACAAGCTGTGCTTCAACCAAGGTCTCCTCGTCTTTCTCTATTCTACATTGTACTGTTATGATTATACTCTATTATATTTTGTCACATGTGTTTTCTGGAAGACAAATAAACTTGAACTTGAACTTGAACTTGAACACTTCCTGCCTTATCCACCCCCTGGGCTACCTTTCAAGCGATACTCATTCTCTGATCTCACCGAATTTTTTTTTTTATTCATCCTTTTTGCACATTTATCCACCTTTACTTTCATTCATCCATTCACAAACTCTAACAAATTCAGCAGAATCACCCACACACATACTCCGGCCTACATACACTCCTACTGCCAATGTTCCTATTAATGATGCATGACGCTTCCTGCCTTATCCACCCCCTGGGCTACCTTTCAAGCGATACTCATCATTCTCTGATCCCACCTCATCACCCTCGGGCGGGGTCCCTCCATACCCCTCCACGAGACAGAATGTCCCCGTTTTGATGATTATCCTAGGTCACAGGGACACAACTGTGTCAATTGATGTTGTGTGTGATTGTTTTTGTTGGCTTATATTATATAAGAGGATCAGTTGGGAGGTTGCATCTGATGATGAGAATAGGCCTGTCATCATCAGCTTGAGTTTGCCAAATAACACACTATTTTTAGACTCTGGATATAATCCCGAAGCTCGAAATTGGGTCTTCACCAGACTGATACGCTCATCACAAACTAGCTCGCACAGGCGCAAATAAGCCCGCTTTTTCCTAAATAGTGGGATATTTTGGAAACAAGACCAAGATTTCTCAGATATTTTCTTGACCAAATATCCTGCTTATTGCAACTGTGGGCTGATGAGGAACCAAATCAACGGGTTAATTTGCAATCGGGATAGTTAAAATAGCTGGTTATTTGGCAAATTCGAGCTGATGAAGACAGGCCTAATGTTTGAGGTGATCTACCACTTCTTAATCGCAGTGAGAGAGAGGAGGTAATTGGTTTGCATAATATCTAATGAGAGTGGAATGAGGAGGAGAAGCAGGGAGAGAACAGGTAGGGGGAGGGGGGGGGGGCGGGGGCAAGTGAAGTGGGAAGAAAAGAAGATTATTGGAGAAAGAATGACAATAATAAGGGATAGTGGAGCATACAATAGAAAAAGAAAGGAAGAGAGAGAGAGAGAGGTATATATATATAGATAGAGGGGAGAGAAACATATAAGAGTAGATGAGAAGAGACAGATAGGGAGAGAAATAATATATAATGGGAGTGGAATGAGGAGGAGGAGCAGGGAGGGAGCAGGTAGGGGGAGGGGCAAGTGAAGGGGGAAGAAAAGAAGATTATTGGAGAAAGAATGACAATGATAAGGGATAGTGGAGCATACAATAGAGAAAGAAATGGAGAGTGAGAGAGATATAAACAGATAGATAGAGGGAAGAGAACATATAAGAGAAGATGAGAAGAGAGAGATAGAGAGAGACATAGACAGACAGAGAGAGAGAGAGAGAGAGAGAGAGAGACAGAGAGAGAGAGAGAGAAAGAAGAAAAGAATCGTAGACAAATAGAAACCAAGTAATACACCCTGCCAATCCGACTCTAAATCTACATGTATCTCTAGGCCATTTGGGGTAACACAATATTATCTTTTGTCTGTTGTAAGTTTGGTGTCCGTCTCGTTGGTGTGATATATTAAAGATGGTAGGAGAAGTAGTAAACACTTAATCCCTGGGGAAGAGAAGGGAAAAGCAGTATATAATAGATGAAGTTGCAAAAAAGTAGATATGCAAGCGGTCGAAAGGAATGAAGAACAGAATAAAAGAGAGAATGTTTGAAAACCAAACAAAGCTATCCAAAAACAGACAAAAATTACTATTTTCAGAAAGCACCCTTTTTAAATCCAAAACAAGCTGAACAGAATAAATAATACAAAGGCATGTGATAACCTAAAGCGGAAAAATAGTTGACTCTCTCATGTTTTACATTGATTAAGATATTGCTCTAGAGAGGGAGAAAGCCTTTAGCGAGGACTAAATATAATGTTGAGAATTTTACACAGAGTACCACAGCTAAACCGAGCTTTGAACCCACTTAGAATCATTGCTTTTGACATTTTTAGCGTTTTATTTTTATTCTCTGCGTGAGTTGAGTTTTTACATAAATATTTGTGCTGTCATCCCACCAAGAAATCTTTGTTCATTAGTAGAAGAATTTGTTTAGAAAAGAAGAAACTTCAGACTCACCATGCAACATAAATTGGGCAGGCTGAATTGGCTTTTACAAGATAAAAAATAAATTACAAATTTGAAATCTAAAAAAAAAAAAAATTGATTATCTAATTTTTATCTCCAAGAATATCATTTTTTATTGTAAATGAATTATATTGATATCTTTATAAATGTCTTTCAAGCTAGTGTCTCATTAATGGAATGATTACCACAAAACACACATTTGCTATAGTTCAACTTTTTGGGGGTGCTTTTTAACACTTAGGAGATCAGGTTTAAAAGGTGGAAACATTTTTAGCCTTAATAAAATGTTAACAAACGTTACAGTGGTGTGAGAATTTTGACGAGGGACATCCCTCACGCCCTTGCGCTTGTATGAGATTTTGATGAGGAGATAGTTTAGCTGAGGAGAGCCAGGGTTTCAAAAAAATACTCATTTGTGAGCTTCCACCCAGTGACCTTTCCGCGGCATTTCAGGTTCAGTGCCACTGTGGTGAAAATACAGGGCAAAAATTCATAGGATTTCATTTATTTTCCAATTTACCGCATACCTTCATAAACAACCTTTATGATTGGAAGGGGGAAGTTTTACATAAAGGAGAGGGGGAAAAGAGAAGGTCAGACGACTTTGTATGATTTTCATTTGTTTTCCAATTTGGCGCCACTTGTTTTGCTTTTGTAGGACCGGTATTGAAATTTTGGAGACAATCACTTTGATATGGATGTGTGCAACAAGACTGACCTAGCTCCATGTAGGAAAATATTGTCTTCTTTCCATTTTAGCTATGATATTTGATATCTTTTTAAAACCTCTGTGAGTGTTTACGGTATGCACAAGTGATGCTCAAAACATTAACCCATTATAAACCATTTGATTTTGATATAACACGTTTCCTCTATAGAATCCAGCCTAAGTTATATCAGGCAAAGTCTTTAACAAATGATCTTCCTACCAGGTGCCCGATAACTACATCCGGGTTAAGAGGGGTAATTAACTAGACAAAACGAGTCAATCAATTATTTTCAAATGTAAACAAAGACAAGTGTCACACTTATTTAAGTGCATGATGAAGATAAAGTGCATCAGGTAGCTTTGAAATCGTGTGATAAGAAATGGCATCCGATCTGCTGAGAGCCAGAAAGATGTTAAATCTCTCCTAATGTAAATGAGTTAACACCCTTCTGGCTCCAAATGGATGAGAACCATAAAGATGTTAAAGCCCCTCAAGTGTTGGCAGCCCAACAAATATGATCCTAAACTATCACTTAAACTGTATCATAATGTGATAGAGGATGTCATTTAAGAAACATTTCTGCAAGGATCTTCAAAACAAATGTGTTTGAAGTCGATTATTGATGAAAGAATGAAAAATTTAGGTTTTTTGTGTACAACAGAAAACCTAATTATGTATTTTTTTTTACCAATATTTATCTTCAAACACATTTATTTGGGAAAGTTTGCAGAAATGTGTCTTAAATGACATCCTCTTTCACATTATGATACAATATAAGTGAAATTTTGCCATCAAATTTTGGGCAAATTTTGGCCTCCCAACACTTTAGAGGGGCTTTAAATCTCTGTTAATGTAGATGAGCCAACACCCTTCTACCGGTAGCTCCAAATGAACCAGGGCTAAGAGCCAGAGGGATATTATGTCTGCATTCAAATATACAAGTGTATGCCCTTCTTGTTCACAGGAGATGATTATTATCTCTGTACAGAAACAACCTTTTCATCTTGTTTCATCTTATTTCTTCTTGAACCCACACAAGACCATGTGGGAGGAATTTTGTCTATAAGAGGAAAGATGGATTTCACTCCTCATCAAAAATGCATTCCATCCAAGGTCCCAGCACACTCCACGCACATGGATGTGAGCTATTGAGATGCGTGAACTGTGAGAATGTTATTGTTTTTTTCTGGTCAGAGCAAGACCATTACATGGGGTGATGAGATGAAGATGGGATTCTTCACCAAGCTGTTTGTTATGATTATGTTATGTGTAAAGGGCATGGAGTGGGTGAGAGGAATTACAGGCACTCTGGCGGTTTAGTGATGACAAAGAAATGACATTTTTAAAGAATTCATACTGGGTCTTTCTTTTTTTTAATTTATATCTTTTATGAAGAAAAAAGGATTTATACAATGGGTAATAAGCATAATTAGTACATGAGAATATAATCTTTATTAAGACCACAATCTAATGCCTTGTCCCACCTCGACATTTCTCTGTCGATGCCTTTCTGAATTCAGGTTCTTTACTATGGAAAACATACACTCGAAACCTACCCCCCCCCCCCCAAAAAAAAAAAAAAAAAATTGCTTTTTCGAACAGCTCCATATTAGATTGAGATTTTATTTGCTACATGCTAATACAATATTTATACCCAGATCTTTTCTAAACAGATCTTTAAAAAAAGTGTCTCAAGACCTGATGTTGACTGAATCATATTATGATAAAGATATTCATGATCTTGCCTTTTCAAAATTTTATAGAGCTATACAATTTTGCAGAACTTTTAGCTAGAAATATAATTCACTAAGAATGATAATGAAGAAATCATCTGTTCGCAGCCAGAAGGGCATGAACTCATATACTTTAATTCTCTACATGCCACACAAATAATCTCCCTGTGCCGCCTCGTATTTATCATGGGATAAATGCTCCATATATTAGGCTTTTATATTATTTAACTGTTTTCAATTTGCAAGATTAAACTATACCGATGTTAAAAGGTTGTCATGGAGCTAAACAAGACCTAAAATTTGTAATTTTGCAAAGCTATGGTGTGATACAAAGCAAAATCGTTCAACAGTTAGGGCCTATTGTATTGTGCAAAATTGCATGTGTGGCAAACAAGCAATTGTGCAGAGATGCGAAGAAAGCACCTGTAGTGTTAACAGAGGAGATAAGAACATAATTTGTCAACGCAAGGAAATCTAACGTAGATCTGAATGTAGTTTTCGTTATTGATACAGACACAAGAAAATCAGTCCAAATGGAAAAGTATTGAATTTTATGGGATAGCTTAATCAGTGAACATATTTTATGCTACAAACAAGTTTTTTGGCTACAAATTTACTATCCATCCATTTTCTAAAGAATGTTGAAGCAACAGTGAAATATGATCAGAAGCTGCAGGAGGGAGTCGTAGTAATGTAATACCCCTGTTGAGAATGCTCCCCGTTCTCCCATTAGTGACCTTCCATGTCTTTTCTTAATTTTATCTCCGGAAGCAAAAATATATAATTATAATGCAATTTTTTTCATTTTAGGTTAGTTAATTCAATGGAGTGTATCAATATCAATTTACCACATTTACAATATTTGCTGACTTTTAAAAGAAGCAGTATGTCAATCAAATAGTAACCCAAGCGCAATACAATAGGAATCGTGAATGGCTTTATACTTGAACTATCCCTTACTATGACCTTGTAAATCTTGAAAACTTATGCATTTATTTGAGTGGTAAAACTGTTTCTAGGTCCTACAGCCTTTCTGTTGATTGGTTAAGTTTATTAATTTGATTTAATTTGCTTTCATTTGAGTTGATTACAATTTACTTACATCATACATAAAAAAGGGCTGTATCTATATACTTTACAAATCATAATGTTACAGATTTGTATGTAATATATTGCAAAGTAATCATGAAAGGAAAACATGGCATAATGGAATAATAATTACAATTTTACTTTTACTTTAAATGAGATTGCAGTCATGATATTAAAACTTGCATTACCTCCAGACAGAAATATCATTTATAGCCGATCTTTTGAATACAGGATACAAGCATGGAACTTTAAACATACAAAACAAACTTTATATGGATGATAAAGGCGTTTATTGAAAGAATAGTTTCATATTTTGTTTGGTGAGGGTACAATGTTGAATGATTCAACTTTGAGGGCATCCTCAGGTAAATAATGCCACACTGTTAAATAATTGGATCACAGGTTTGAAACAATGCCTCTTGTCAGCTATTCCGTCCAGACAATGCCTAGATACGCCTGACATAGCAACTATTTATCTTCATTCCAAATTGTTAAAGAGAAGGTTGAGTTCTGGGAAGAGGTGAAAAATAATTTGTGAGCATTACTCATTCTTATTATGCAAGTGTGGAAGAACATCAGATAAGACATGTTCCCTGAAAAGCATGGCTCTTCAAATGCCTTCATATTCTAAATATGCATGTAACATCGTAAAAATCAGGGGGGGGGGGCGGCTTTTTATGCCACGTGTTCGTGTAGTCCCATATACATCTTTCTGTGTACAGTGTTTGTAACTTTACCAAGACTTGGCCAAATTTCTTATCATTTTGATGATTCCAGAACCTTGCAATACACACAAATTCTTATATGCTAGATGATCTACCTTTTCTGGTTGGTTCCACACCGTTTCTTTCACAATGCAATCGCATGACCAGAACTCAACTTCATCTTTAAGTGTTTTAGCAGGAAAACGTTATGATGTTCACTTAAAAAAAATGCACGTAGTTAGTTACTTTAACGTGCCTACATTTAAAGTAGGGCATGAATCTAAAGTTGAATGGTCCATCCAAAATAGATACACTTAACACATTTGATTTCCACTTTGTAATCAAGTCTTTGGCGTTTCTTTGTTTACTCAGAGCGTTCACCTTAGTTTGATTTACGTAGGTTGGGGGTCTCGGGGGAGATGGAAATGTGGCTATATTTTGTTTGAGTGCTGGCATCACGATCATACTTGAACAGTGAAGAGAGAAAGTAAGTAGATATCATTAGTTAAGCGCCAGAAGGGCATTGACACAATAAGAAGTTTTTATAGATAATGTCTTTCTAGCACTCAGGAGAGCAGCTGCTCAATGATGAGGAAAAGTGAGGGGGAAAAATGTGGAATTGAGATAGAATTTTAATAATCATCCCATTGACATAGATGTGACTCTTGAGTATATTCATGTACATAATTTGCCTGCTTAGTGCCAAAAAAGGATAAATATTACCATTTTAATGGCTTAAGCAGGAGGTTCATGATTATGATAGCATAAAGATTCTTCTCAATTATTCATGAAGTCGGATAATCTTTATAGCTGGTAAATCAAAGTGCACAAAAGCAAGTGAATATATTTTAAGATATTGATTTTCTTTGGAGTGATTTAAGGTTGTTTTCTCTTCTTTCTCAACTAAGTCCCTGGGGTCGATTAGAATGTATAATCTATTGAGTACAGAAAGATAATTCCTTTCAACAAAGTCTACACAAAATGGAAATTATGTTGAAGCTTCAAGCAACTACCACTACCACTATACTACTTCTACTTCTACTTCTACTACTACTTCTACTGCTACTGCTACTGATACTGATACTGCTATGACTACTAATACTACTACTACTACTACTACTACTACTACTACTACTACTACTACTTCTACTGCTACTACTACTACTACTACTACTACTACTACTACTACTTCTCCTACTCCTACTACTACTTCTAATAATAATAATAATGCTTCTACTGCTACAGTACTTCAGTTATATGTTACTATTAGTCAGCTAACTTTCCCATTTCATATCAAATTTATATGTGTACATATATATATATATATATATATATATATATATATATATATATATATATGTTTCTTCATTATTTTCTATTTTTTCTGGGGGATATGCAACCCCCTGAACCAATAAATAATGTATGCATATCTACTTTCAAACCGCAATTGAAGTATTGAACCAGTATTGAAGAGCATGAAATAACAGAACCCTCCAAACAGACCTACATCGCAAATGGTCAATCCATCCACGGTCAGCTAAACATCTCATTTTATTAATCAAAGCAGATATCTCTAATGTAATTGACTGTAAATCGTCCACTATCCTCGCTCCCTCCCTCCCCCTCTCTTCTTAATCCTTTTGATATTCCTCATGATTGATTGAGATGGACGCTCCTAAATGTCAAAATTGCCAACTCTAATATTCCTGCTCTTGTCTCTTCAACAAATATTTTCTCCTGTATGTGCGGTCCATTAGTGATTAAAGGGGCAAATCAGGCCTTTTGAAAGGCTATAGTTTTTTTGTTGTAAACTCGTGTTTAAGTGAATGGAATCTTCCATAGTTAAACACAAACATGTTTCATAGAACTTCTTCACATTATACATACGTTTTGTTAATGCCGACAGTACTATTTGGTTTAGATATTATATCAGATTCTCGACCAACGAAATGCTGTCCCATGATCCCATTTGATGATCTTCAATCTAAAGTTTCATTTAATTTACGATAAAGGATAATAAATGATTTAGAATTAGGATGAAAATCATTAACTAAATGTATAATGCAGTCAACACCAGCTTGCCTCCAAAAACAGACAATAAAAGCAGTTAAAGAAAAGAAAAATTATGAAAGTGAATTCATAGCACAACCAATACAAAAGCCCCTTTCACGTATTTAAAATGCAAGGACATGCATTAATGAGTAGTCGTGGGACCTAGAGCTTGACATCCTATCCAAAGGACTAGGTTAATGAGTACTAATGCCATGTCCAAGGGTACCATGAACCTCTAAGTTGCGAGTCCTTCACTTGAACCACTGAGCCTCCCTGTCTCTTGTGGGGTATAAAGACAGAGATATAGCATCCTGCTGTGAAATTTGAAAAGAGCAATGGGGGGGGGGGGCATTAAGGCACAGGTCATCGCTTGAAAGTGGTATTACCTCTATAAAATCCCCACAAAGGCACGAAAGCTCATCATGAAGCAATTTCTTGTCTGCCCTTGCTTGCTTTCTTTTCAAATGACTAAAATTTGAGCCTGGGGGAAGAAGGTGGATAGGGGGATGCAATGATGCTAGCTGCAGCAACGTTCCTTGATTGCCTGAGATGATGGGAGGAGAGAGGGGATGAGAGGGGGGAAGGTGGGAGGACCGTGCTGCGCCGGAGAAGGACCCAATTTCCTCTCCATTGATTCTTTCTCCTTGGTTCCCGTTGGTTGTTATTACTGTCGCCCATCTATTGCCTCTTCCACTGACATTTTCGTCTGGGCCTCTCTCTCCATCTCTCTTTCTCTTCCTCTTCCACCATGTCAGGAAGACGCAGCCTGCAAATTACAGAGTTATTTATCCGCGGGTGCACTGCCAATGTCGTAATTATCTCCTTGTTATTGTAGACCTTATTGGCTGATCTCAAGAGGGAGATAGAGGAAGAGAGAAAAGAGAGAGAAAGAGAGAGATAGAAATAGATAGATATATATATATAGATGCATAAATGGAGAGATAGATATAGATGTATAGATATAGATAGAGAGATAGAGCTAGAGAGGCAGAGGAGGGGAGAGAACTAATAGAGAGATAGAGGAGTGGGGAGAGTGACATGTAGATAGAGAGAGAGAGAGAGAGAGCGTGGGTGTCGGTGGGTGTGTGGGCGGGGAGGTGGAGGTGATAGATAAGTAGACTATAAAGAGCAATAGAAGAGAAATGAAAATATGACAGGGACAGAAGGGTAGAGAGAGTTAAAGTGCAGGGAAAGAGTTGAAACATTCAAAGATGGTGAAGAAATAAAAAGAGAAATGTCAAAATGAAGAATAAAAAAAACATCGTTTGCTGACAAAGCAAAATAACCTTAGGTGCCATTTTGAAGGTACAAAAATACTGGTACAATCATATAGATCCCATATTTCTGCTTTATTTTCTTACAAGTTAATTTGTTTGAAAAGAACCATATTTGGGCGTTGATACAAGTTATTTTCCTTTTGATTCTTAGTAACTGACTTTATTGATAAAAAGTTGGGCTATCATTTTGATGCCATCTAGTGTTATTACAAAAGTTTGAAACAGAATGTCTGCAGTGCTCAAAACTGTTGTCATAATGATTCTTATTATATTTGAGGCCAAAACAGAAAAATAGGAAAAGATATGAAAAAAGGTAAGACACAAGTAAGCATAAATAGAGGAGGTAGTAAAAGAAAGGAAAAACAAGAAAATGTATATATTCTATGAATTTTTGCTATTGTTTTGGTAGATGTTATTTAGAGATGGCTAACCTAATATAAAACTTTTCCAGATATGTATGAATGATTTGTGTGTACAGTAAGTAACAAAGTTATTAATGTACATATAATTGTATCTCCGACCTCAGACACTAATGTATCTTATTTTCTCTTTCTTCCCTTTACATTTCAACTCCATGTTCACTTTGCTGTTCTCTTGGCCCTGGTCTCTATGAATGATATCTCCAAATACAGGTAAGTCAATACTGTTATAGACACTTTGATGAGAAAATTAATTTTTATATGTGATTTACAGCGAAGATCGTGAAAGATGGAAAAACAAAATACAGAGAGAAATAGAGAGGGAGAGTGCTTAGATAAGATATAGTATCCATCGATTGAGAGAGAAAGAGGAAGAGAGAGAGAGAGGTAGAGATAGAGAGGGAGAGAGAGAGAGAAAGAAAGAGTGAGAGAGATAGCAAGAGGGCAAACAAGAGGGGAGGAAAGAATAGCAATTGCAGATGAAGACATGAAAAATAAAGTACAAAATGGCTCAGGAGTTAGTGGAGGGCAGAGAAAGAGGACAATAGTTTTAGACATGATATGAGAGAAATATAGAGAAATGCACAGAGGTAGAGAGGAGGATGAGGGAGAATTAAACACAAGGTGAGAATGTAGAGAATCACACAGAGCTACCAATTTCACTAATTGCACAATCATAACATCGCTGTTTTCACGAAGTGACGGTAGTGAAAAAAAATTGCATTCACTTTGCGTTACGATTTTCCTCACTACCGTCACTTCGTGAAAATAGGGACGATAATACTGAAATGGATACATGTAAATTGTGTTGACTGAGCACATTTTGTTGACTGATCACATTATCACATTGTTATCCTGCCCCCTCAATAAGCGTGGTATTACATCTGACCTTCGCTTCGGGCATGTCTCAGCCAATGCGTTAATTTACCTTCTCGTAATGACGACATGTTTGACTTTTATTTTGACATAATTTGCCCATCACGTTCTTCGAACAATATGAGGCAAGGTTGAAAGTAATTATGTTTGACATCAACTTTTCCTTGCATTGTTAGAGAGCAGCTTCTTGCATCCAATGCAAGCGATTGTAATGATACAATGATGTCGCTTTTGGTTACACTATCTCTATTTTCATTGTGTGGGTGTTAATATGTAATCAGTTCGTTCTCCAATTGCTTGTGCATGCTTTTCTTAAAGATACCATTTAATGCTTTCAGTTGCAATGTGGGTAATACATGAAACAAATGAAGTAAAGTTAGAAGAGATATATTACAGAATGCTTAGATTTGGTTACTTACAATATATTTTATCACCTGACGAAGTGTTGCAGCGGCGCACGAAACGTCGTGATCTTTTAGATCCCTTGTTGACCATACATTGCGAGACAAACGAATGTCACTAGCGATATCATTTTCGATAATATGTTTGGAGTTTAACAGGAACATTTCAAATACATAATTTTTTATGAAATAAACAAAAACTGATTGATTGATTGATTAAGTGATAGACTGATTAATTATGATATTGAAATGATAGGTAGGCCCAACCTTATCAGACAATGCTAAACTTTCAACATGAAGTGTTTCACATCCCCCTCTCACCAAACAGACATAAAAGTCCCCCAAAGAGCAAAAATTGTAGTCATTTCTTCATCTTGTCATGTCAGAAGTTTGAACATAGCCAAAGGAGGATGACTGGGACAGAGATACATCAAGAGCGCTAATTGCCTAAGAGCAGAGTAAAGTGTCCTGGAGTTTAGTTTTCTTGTCTCATTGCAATTGGGCAAGTTAGAACAAAGCCTCAAAGGTGATAATGGGGGAATTGCAACACTAGGGCCCCATCTTATGAAGAGTTGATAATAATCGCAACTTATTTGTGAATGATATCAATCGCAACTATGTACATAACAGAAAGGGGACTGCAAACTTGCGAAACGATCAGAGGACTTGTGATTGATTTGGATCAATCGCAACTCTTCATAAGATGGGGCCCAGGAGCGCTAATTGTCATGGAGCCGAGCTGTCATGTCTTAGTGCATGTGGGAAACTTTGGGAAAAGCCAAATGAGGATGACACACTGTGACACTAAGAGCTGCATTTTGTCGAGGAGCCCCATTTCTTTTCTCATTATAAATGGCAAGTTTGAACACAGCCTAAAGAGAAAGATGATGGGGCATTGAAACCCAGGTGCCAAGGTTTTGTTTTTGTTGTTCATTGCGAATGAACAAGTTTGAACAAAGCGCTCAAGGGGAAGACCTTGGGGGCAATGTTACACCTAGAGCGCTAATTGTACATGAAAAGAGTTTTCTTCTATCATTGCAAATGGAAAAGCTTGAACAAAACCCAGGACAGAAGATGATTGGGGGCGGGGGCTTTGCTACAACAAGAGCACTAATTGCCGATTGTTTGGAGAAAGCCTAACGGGATGATGATTTGGCATTGATACGACATGAATGCTCATTGCCCTAGAGCCGATTCTCAACGTAAATGGAAAGGTTTGGAATTGGCCTTATTTGGAAGATTACGGTGGCATTGGGACACAGTACAAATAGCCCTGGGGGGGTGTTTCATAAAGCTGTTTGGAAAGTTACGCATGACTTTACGAGCGACTTAAATATGAAAAGCCAAATAGGATGCTCAATCATTTTTAACTGCGTCAACGAAAGTTGAACTGTGCAGATGTAGATTAACATTATCAATATAACAAACAATTTTAATGCAAAGTATATTTTTTGCCATAATTTAATTGAGGTTATTGGAAATATAGTCACACTTTGTTAAAATATCAGGAAAAACTTTGGGCATCCTATCTGGCAATTCACATTCAAGTCGTTCGTAAAGTCATGCGTAACTTTACAAACAGTTTTACGAAACACCCCCCCCCCCCCCCAGGTGGCTGAGTTTCCCTGTCTTATTGCACATGGGTAAAGTTTGAACAAAGCCTAAGGAGGAAAATGATAGGGCTTTGTTACGCTTAGAGTTCTGATTGCCCAAGTTGCGTTTTCTCCTGCCATGGGAAATGGGCAAGTTTGAACGAGCCCTATAGGAGGAGGATCGAGCAGGAGGAGGAGGATGGTGATGAGGGGCATTGCTACACCAGAAACACTAATTGCCCTGAAGCAGAGTAGGGATCCCATCTCCTCCTTCACACTGTCCTTCAGAATCCTGTTACACGTCTAAAAACCTCACCAGACACAACCCAAGCCGGAAGGGATGCAGAGAGACCTCTCTTCCAAACTATCATGCCGGGGATCGTTGCCAATGGTTTGATTGAAATGGAAATATGCGTTAGAATGTCAAGTGCTTGTGATGAATTTCATTGACATTACAGTCTGTTGGAGTCTGCCATGACCTTGCTCTCTGTGAAATATCAATACAGTAATGTCTACATCCCGTATTCTACTAAAATTCAAAATGAGCTCTGAGTTTAGGATTTTGTTAAAAATCAAGTTTAACAGAGGCAGTTGACTCTGTATAAAGTACACATTTATGACCTTGGGCCTCCAAACAGACAATACGTCACAAACTTGTTGGTATCAAGTCCTGCCATAGCTTATATTCTTCCAGTGGGGTGAGATGAAATGGGAACGCTCACCCAATATATTCTTCCAACTTTACCAGAACTTAATCTTCTCTTTCTGCAAGGCAAGATGGCGATACAAACATGGAATTCTTCATTCTTATCTCAAGCCAGCAGACTTGCCTGTGGATCGACATGCCACCGCATTGAGAATTAATTTCTTGTGGTTGTACCATCTCGCTTCGCGTTACCAAGCCACAAAGATGCAAATAAAAGAGTACCTAAGGTTTTTTTTAAAGGAATGGTTAAGAAGGTGGGAGGGACCACTGTCTCTTAATTTATTCAGATGTCTTTTGTTTATATCCAGAAGGGCATTAATTCATAGTATTTTTGCACAGAGAGTTAATCACCTTCTGGCTCCAAACAGACAGCATATTTACGCGCAATAATTGTTTGTGTAAAAGCCTCTGATGAATTTAGCTTTTGTGATTAGATTTCAAATCTTAATCATACTTCTATAACCCTTTCTCATGTGTTAACCAGTAAATACAATTATTATTTAGCTAAGATTCTTCAAGTTCTTGTCTCCCATTATTTTGTAAAAGATTCAAGCACCTTTTATATTTCTGTGTGAAAATTTGAACCAGTAAAACTCACATCTCGCTAATTCATTCAATCTTTTTATCAAAAATGTATTAGTTTGTGAGAATTAAACTTAAAAACAAAAAATCAATATAGCACTACTATTGTCTTCATTATGCTTTTTAGATATGAACTTGCTTAGTAAGTCTGGTGTGTGCGGGCAAGCTCTGAATCCAATGACGGAGGTAATAGTATATCTGTAAATCGCTTAGAGACATTGTATTAAGCGCTTTATAAGCAGAATATTATTGGTATTATTATTATTATAATGGCTCCTTCCCTAGTCCACTTTAAATGATTGTCCTAGAATAGTGAAGATGTTATGCTCTCTGTCATCTTGCAAAGTGCTGGTCTTTAAAACCACAGCATTTCTTTTTGAAAACCATGAAGTAGTTGTATATCTAAAGGCATCTAACTCTTAAGATAAACCTGCTCAGAATAATGTTGAGGTAATTCACAGGTTGTTCCAGTTACACTTTGGGGTTATTTTCTAGGATACACAAGCACTAGGTCTTATATCATACATCCTTTTTTTGGATGTAATGTGGGAGGAAATCATAGTACATGTTTGTGTAACAAGTGTATTTCAATTTCACTTGCATTTGCAGTTTGTGCTCATTACAGTTGTATTACCAGCAAGTAAAAATGGCAACATTTCAAATTTGGATTTGTATATGTTTCCATATTTAGCTAATCTAACCAAGATCAAAAACTAATAAGAGAGGAATTTTGAGTATTTTGAAATTTAAACCCTACTACACTAAGTAATTTCCCCAGATTTTTTACTTTGTGTCATACTCATACAGTGTTCAGGGATATTTAAAAGAAATTGAATACAAATGTGCTTTAGTGATCTAATTTAGATGTGAACTTAATGAGAATAATGTAGTATTTTACAATCTAACCTGGTACATTTGTTATACCCCTTTTATAAGGAGAAAGAGGAAGAACATGGCCCAGTTTTACAAAACTTTTCATTAGTGACAAATGACAGTTTTTGTTATAAGCTACTGAAATACTTGCTTCTGATTGGTTATAAGCAGATTTGTCACTGCGTTTTGTCTTTTGTAATTGAAAAAAGGCTTTGTAAAACGAGTCCCTGAAGTGTTTGTTTTCTCCTTACTGGTCAAGGAGCAAATCATCAAAATAATGATTCACCAATTTTAAGATCATCTAACTCAGATATGAACTTACTGGATGAGGAAAACATGTCTTTTAACCAATTTCACTGCGATTGAAGGCCCTTTACATTGGAAATTGCTGCAAAAAGATGGAATTAGTGTCAACCTCTTGCAGTGACGAGGAGCAATTCCACAAGAACCCTTCTGGGTATTCAGATATTAGCTCAAATAACTATGTGAACGTAATTGGGATGATCGAGGTAGTATTTTGCAAATTGCTCCTATTATCCAGGATACAGTTGCCCTGGAAAGATGAGCACGTGTTGCTCATTTTGATGATTATGGGCAATTTCTCCAAACCATGTTGTATCTAGATCATTTAACTCAGATTTAAGTAGAACACAATGGACTAGTTAGCAGTCTGATCTCGTTTCATGTATAGGCCATTGCTCTAGATAAATGGGGCTCTTGTCTTAAAGAGGAAGCCAAGTTTTGGTGAGAAATATTTAAAAAAATAGTTTGTGAGATTTTTTTTGTTGTTGTTGTTAGTTTGGGAGGATATCTTGGTAGAAATATCCCCTGAAAATAAGTGTTCTCCATATGCCCTCATATTAAAAACATGACAAGAAAATCTTTAAAAGTTTGGACCAAAATTACATGCCTCCTGTGTGTGTAGTCCAATATACCCATTTATATGTGCATTGTATGAGATTATCACCCAAATTGAGACAAGCTCTTTTAATTTTGATCATTCTAAAACTGTTTTAAAAGTATTTATGCATCAATCCTTATGTACCACATATCTAACCTTTTCTAATAGCTTCCAGGCATTTTCCAGGTAACAATGTGATTGCATGACCAGTGATGAATTGAAGCTCTTATCTTTTAAGCATAGCAGAATGAGAGTCTTCATTAATCAATTGACTTTTGAGGAACATCTTTTGACAATAATGCTTTACACTGATTCAGTTCAAATCAATTCAATCATTTATTTCCAAATTCCAACATCAATTAAAACAAGGTGTAAAAAACAGTCAATGGGCAATAACAAACATTATAAAACTATGACATTTCAATGAAATGATTACGCAGATAAAAAAAAGATAAAAAAGATATGGCATTCAATGAGAAACAAGGTGAAGAAAGGGGAAAAGTAGACCATATAATACGTAAATGACCCACATCATGACCCAATTATTTTATAGTCCAAGCCAGGTGGACCTGGCCTTAGTAATCTATCGTGGGCTAGCCCTTCATCCCCATACCTAGTCTAGTGTATGGTGTGGTCATGAGCTGCCAAGAACTGTGCCACTCTAATACCCCATATCCGCTGGTAGTATTTAGGTGAAACAGGTGCAATTATTGACATTTGCTCCTGGTGGCAATGAAGGAATCAAAATGAGGGGGATGGGGAAGAGCAAAATTGAGTGGCGAGGAGAGAGGGGCCAATAAAAAATCACTTTGCACCTTAATGAGAATTGGGGGAGGGGGGGGGGGTGTGGTAGGGGAAGTCACCTCAATGGATTTATAACGCATTAACTATGTGTCAATTGATTCTGTAAGCCCTTTTTTATTACAAACCCCCCCCCCCCCTTTAAAATATTTTTTAAAATAGATTTTAGGATGTTAGATGTCTCTAGTCTTTTAAAGTTTAACGTAATTGTATTTGTTTTTTTACCCCCACCCTCCAATAAGGAAAAGTAAAGAAAGAAAATGAAATAGGATTCATGTCTTTCACTAATACTGTTATATGGGCAAATCATCTAACTTTGATGTGAACTTACTCGGCAAGGAGGAGTATTGTAGTAGTTTGGTCAACTACCATTTCTTTTCTTAAAGTACTATTATAGAGTGGATGGTATTTTATTTCTCTCATTCCTTGGGAGGGGGGGGGGGTGCTTTTTATGTCCATTGTATGATGGTTGTATCGAGGTTAAACGGGTGTTCTTATTATTTCTTTAGGCTGATCTAGTTTCATGAAAATCCGCTGAAGGGTAAAGTGGAGGGATTATTATACTTTTGTTTGCTTTGGTAGGTGTTGTCCATGAATCATCTTGATTGGTGATAATTTCCTGATTTGAGGAGGTGCAGTGGATCAGTGGTAGAGCAGGGATCTCGTTAGCAGGAACTCCCAGGTTCAGAACCAAGTCGATGTGCTAGTGCTCTTTGGTAAGGCATTAATCCTCATTACCAAGTCCCTAGGAGAGGATTTAAAGCCATTGGTTCCGTGGTTGCCTACCAACAATCAAACACATGCTTTATTAGCAGTCAGGTAAAAACAAAACCATCAAACCATATGCATTTGCTGATTGATTTTTAGGTCAAACAGGTGCAAGACTTAATACTTACTGCTGAGATGAGTGGAGGGTAAATGGACAGGGGAGGGGGGGGGGTATAAACCTCTTCATATTTGTGTATCTGCTGGTAGGCATAATGCTTTTTAATGTCCAATTAACCCCCTGAATTGCTGGTGGGATTCAGGTTAAATGGGTGCAATTACTTCAGTTTCCTGATCAAAGCTCTGGAAAGTGAGCTCATGGAAGATGGGGTGCTACAGGTATTAAAATTGAGGTGTATACAAACAAATTAGAATTGCGTTTTGATCATCATGATTAAGAGTTTTTTAATTCCTATAAAAAATGGGATTAGGATATTATATGGACAATTGCACATTTCTAAGATTTGTGCATTTTTTAAATATATTTATTGATCTATTTATTTATTTATTTATTTATTTATATATTATTTACTTATTATTATTATTATTATTATTATTGTTATTTTTTTATTTATTTATTTTTTTTTTTGGGGGGGGGGTCATTTTAATATAATGCTTGTAATCTTCATCAAATTGAGTTGGTTAACATTACATGAATGGTATAAGAATGCAGCGGTGAAAACTTATATTTTGAAAACACCTCAGGTCTTTTCATGTCATGAAATTAGGAAGAAATGATTTGACACCAATAAAACAAGACAGAATAAACCCATGAACACAAGGGGATATTAACACCAAGCTAGAATAATGGATTGAGGGAAAGGTGCCCTTTGCCCTTCGTTCGTCTTTTCAAGATATTTGCAAAATCAGCAGTATTAGATCGAGGGACCAGGAAACCAGACTGAACTAGGAAGTATGTGGGTACTATGTCTCCCTGTAGCATCAGATGATTAGTTGTCGTTGAAAAGATGACGATGATAGATGGTGTATACGTAGTTGCCTTTAACTATGCACATGACTGATTTTTAATGTACATGTATTTCTTTCACATGGCAGCGAAGCAAATTCAGGATCTGTCACCTGTTATACAAAGTTAATCTAAAACTTGAGGCTGCTCTTCATAAAGCTCAATATATTTATACAACTTTTTTCTTCTTTCTGCTTTATAGAAAAGTGATTTGTGCCTGAATTCATGTCACATAATAAGTATTCTGGTATTTTTTTTAGGGATTTATCTTTTAGTGCAACTGCTAACAATCATTCAGTGTTGAGAGACTAAAACATAATTTTCAACCACATTTTTAATTTTTTTCACATTCAGTACCATTCTTCAGTACCATTTGTATTGCCTATTCAAATTATGTTGGAATTACATCTTTTATTGTCATGTTCGCATATTTCAATAGGTAATGCACAAGCCTGTACAAATTGCCTTATAAATTATATTTTATTTTCCCATGATCATGTTTATTTTCGCGATTGTACATTGTTTAAAATTGTGTTATTCGTCACTCTGTAGCATGCACTGTATCTGTTTGTGTGATATCTCTTTAGCGTTGAAGATGAGATAGTCTTTGTGGATTATTAAAGGTGACGTGTTAAAAGCCACTGGCCTGTTGAACCCGTACCTATCAACATCACCTAACAGGGAAGGGAGATGGTCATGACAAGATAGAGTTGAACAGTAATGGAAGGGGTAATAAGAGCGCCCCTCCCACCCAATCAATACAAATGACAAGGTGGTGGTGGTGGTGTTGAAGGGGGGGGGGGGGGTTACAAGATTAGTCAACATAAATTGCAGTGTTAATCCAATAGACTTGTATCAGGTTTAGACACAGGTGTCATTCCAGGGGCATTAATCCACATTTGTCTCTCTCAACCCAGGTCTAGTGAGTGGATAGGGAGGAATTCCTTAGATACTTGAGTGCCCTGTATTACAAACTTGGCTAAAAGGTGGGGTTATTATGATGCACAGTGCATTGTTTTCTCAGGGAAAATGGTTTTGTAATAATGATAGTAATGATGACAATGATGATAATAATAGAGAATAGAAAAAGAACAGAAATGATGATATTAGTGAATTATGTATTGTTAGCACTATCATTAATTGTCCTCTTCTTCATCTATCCTTCCTCTTTACTTTTTCAAGTTATTCTCTTACATTCTTTTTCTTTTCTCTTCTTTTCTTCTCTTTTCTTCTTCTTCTCTTTTCTTCTCCTTCTTCTCCTTCTTCTCCTTCTCCTCCTTCTCCTTCTCCTCCTTATCACCATTCTCCTCCTCCTCCTCCTCCTCCTCCTCCTCCTCATTCAGCATATGAATTCATATTCCATATATATGTATGAATAGGTAGTGGGTTTGGATGTTATCCTGCTGGGAAGAATCATCTTATCTGCATCCGTCAAATTCTGGGGTCTGTGACAGACAGTCTGCTAATATTCTCCCTTCAGTATCATTTACATCAGAGAATATATCTATAGCACTTTTGCATAATTGGAGGATCAGACGAGAAAGTAATCAGGTGTAAATGACTTCCATTTGTGATCAGCAATGGCTCATTTCCATAATAGGAGTACGTGTTTACACTTGTAAATTACCAAGTTTTGGCATACTTAGAGTAAGAGTTAATCTGTTGTAAAATATGTCAATGTGTGAACAGCACTTATCTATTTTCATTTATTGAAAGATAATCAGTGCATTGCTTTCCATAGAGTGGAGTTCAGATAAGAGAGAACATCTTTATTTGCTCAATAATCTGAAATAATTGAGCTTTACTCTATGTATTAAGCAGTAGAAATCAAATGATATACTCATATCATATCTTATGCAAAGGGCAATAAAGGATTTCAGCTCTTGTGTATATTATTATTATAGGTATATTATTGACCATCGTTCTGGCTCTCAACTGACAATATGAGCATTTATAAACCTGATGACTACTGAATTCTCTAATACCCATATGCTTAATGCAGGGACCACTTTATTCCAGTAGGTAATAGGTTAATGGTGACATCTTATTTTCTGTATACAACTATAAATTTATATCTAAAAAGAAAATCAGCTAAGGCAAAAAGAAGCTATGCTGTTCAACAGTGTGTGTAATGTCTATTTTGGGGGAATTGCATTGAATGGGAAGTATATGTAATACTATGACTACGTGTTTAGAAATTCTTGGAATGTCCCTAAAAAGAAGCCTTAATTGCTTCGCGCGCTGTTATTTAGGGCATGTATGGGACTCGTCAGGTGTATGGGATGACTGCAACCAAGAAAACCAGCTAGGAAATTCAAGACACTGTCATGACGAGTAGCCCGGTTGATGTTACCCTTGCGTCCTCCTCCGAGTGCCGTCAAGGATCTCGGCCGATGGGCCTATCCCAGGGCAAATTGGCAACTCGAGACGGCTCTCCGTCCAACGAAGGATTGTGCACTGCGAACTCCTACCGGCCAGGTATTATTGGCAGGAATATTTTAAAAAGCAGGGCCCCCCGGGGGCACCAAAATATGGAAAGTGGTGTGAGGTAGGGTGTCAAAAGATTCATGCTTGTTGATGGATAGCCGATGCTATTTAGAATGAAAGTTTCACAGAAATGTCAGGACATATCGATTATGAGCTCTGATTCTCTCTTGTGTTTACAAGAAACATGCAATATGTTTACAAGAAACATGCAAATCTTTGTTACTTCATGGATTTGTAAATGTAGATGGTATTCACGTTTGAAAGTTTATATTGCTGATGTTGAGGGTTTTAGAGAGGTATAAAGACATATGCCCTTTCAAAGTGTATAAATTCCAGATTATATGAGAGTTTGAGTGATGTTTATGACCCCGATAATAAGAGCATTGGGAAATGAACAATTCATATAGAGGCATAAAAGATTTCAAATGTCTTTCACTCAAGCACATGAATTTTTCTTTCGACAAACTCAACTTTTATGATATGACATGTTAACCTGCTGTATGAGAAAAGGTGTAATAAATCAAAATGATGATGAAGCAGTGCTTCGTCAAAAATGGAAGAAAAAAAAAGTAAAATTTATCTTTATCATCAAAATTAAAATTACATAACTTACATGATGATGAAGCAGTAATTTGTTGAATTTTTTTTCTAACAATGGTGAAATAGCCTTAACACAGGACACAAATAGAAGTTAATGTGACACATTAAATTACTTTATTATCTGTATAAAATTATATACACTTAAAATATTGTATCAAACCATATTATGTTCATGAAAATGTATGATGAAAAAAAGAAAAAAGATGCAGAAACCAATAAATCAAATCAAATCAAATCAAATCAAATCAAATCAAATCAAATCAAATCTATTTATCATCAACATTAAAATTACAATAAATTGAATTGATGATAAAACTGTGATTCTTAGAAAAAAAATATTCCGATGGTGGTAATATAGCTCTAAACCGAGACTCAAATTGAAGTTACTGTAACATATCTCTTTATCATCAACGTTTAAATAACAATAAAATTGAAACGATGATGAAACTGCGATTCTTAGAAAATAAAAATGATTCTGATGGTGGTAATATAGCCCTAAACCCGGGGCACGATTAGAGGAACCTGTGACATTTGTACCCATGAAGGCATGTGTACATAGCACGCATTCTGCTGGTGGAGAATCAATATTTACCAGGCTTCCTATGTAGCAATCCATTAACAGTCACTCGTACTGAGGTTCCTACGTTGCCGTGATATGCGTCCTACCCCCTCGCTTGGCTGGTACCTGTGGTAGGGGATTCAGAGTGGTTATCCCTTGACCTTGTCTTGGGTCATAGTCCCGTGCATGAAGGAAATGTGTTGGGTTCAGGTTTGGTTTTAGGGTTGAGGATGTGGGGGCCATCAACCGTTTTGCTCTCAAATTCCCCAAATGTACATTAAGAAGTTAGCCTCCACAGGTCAGTGATAAATTGAATAGTGTAGTATATTTGAATTGTAATTCATTATTTTTTTATAGTCTGTTGTTTTTGTATAAGAGATGACTGCTTTTCAAAGTTTAAAGCCATTTAGATATGTTTAATAAATGGTGGATAATATAATTTTTTATAAAAATGCACTTTAGGTTGGTTGATTTTGAGGTACTCATTTGGCCTCTTACATTGTTCACCCTTTTCTCTTCTCTTCTTTTGAATACCATTATAATTCCTAGAGTAGTGAAAAAAACTATTCATTTAATTTTTCACTCTATCCCCTCTCTTTATCTGTAAATTGT
This sequence comes from Strongylocentrotus droebachiensis, assembly GCA_035222895.1. NCBI lineage: Eukaryota > Metazoa > Echinodermata > Echinoidea > Camarodonta > Strongylocentrotidae > Strongylocentrotus > Strongylocentrotus droebachiensis. The sequence goes on along the minus strand of JAVYIG010000176.1, from coordinate 412,110 downwards.
TGACTTCATACTATCCAGATAAAAATATGTGGGAAAATGTGGATTGTGAGTGTGTAAGACCAAGAATTAAACAAGCGATATTTGTTATTAACAATGAAAATAACCAATTTGGTGATAAATTCACTGCAATATTAATAATAATAATAATAATCTTTAAAGTCCACTCCAAATTTTATTAAGTTAAACCGAAAATGGAAATTCTTTTTGCCCAATTGATCGTGAGCCCGGCAGCCACTGAGCAGCGCCAGATCGACGTTGCTCTATCCCTTATTGATGAACGCCAAACAAGGTAGCAGCAACTTGTGTCTTTTTAAAGGGATCGTTTAACAATATTAAATCTGAGTTACACGGCCCTACGTGCTATCAGTCTCTGTCATATGGTGGAATATTGAAGCCCTAAAAAATTGCGCTTCAAATTGATCAAGAAGTGCCTCAAAAAAGTAAAAATCTTTGAGTGACCGGTTTTACCATACTCGTTTTCCCCAATAGACTGTAGTGTTATAGAAACCGTTTGGCAAACGGTTTTCAAAATTTGTAATTCTAATCATAAATATCTAGATAATCAGACAGGCGATCAGCTTGTAGAAGTCATGGGGTTCCTGACTGACCTAAAGGTTTATAATTATCATTGCAGCATGAGCTAAATCCAGAATTTCGTTTCAGAATCTGAGACAAAGTTACCGGATCACTTTAACGTCTTTTGGTATGACGCGGCCGCGGTTCGAAACCATGACCTCCCGGTTGTGAGGCGGACGCTCTACTGACTGAGCCAACACACCGGTTGACCTCATATTGATGTACTCCAGCTTGCTCGTAACCATTTTCTTAAATGTCTCGTCCCCCAGATTCCCCTCACCCCGGACACATTTTCTACTGAGAGGTTCACCTTTTCCCCAACCACCTCAGCAATTACCAATTTGGCGATGCAATATTGCATTTTTAACTCATTTGCAGCCACATGAGTATGCTAATCATTTCAAGGTGGTCGGCTCTTATCCAAAGGGCGTCAGATAGGTTAAGGGAACACCTATTTGATGAGAACTTTATATAGCAATTCACATGGGTTCAGATTTACTTCGCTGGAAAGGTTACTCAAGGTTGCAACACATCCATGCACATTTTTTATTAGAAATCGTAATCTTTCTAATGAGTTGGACATAATGCTTTCAGCATGATATTATAAAATGTTTACCGCTACTGCAGTTTTCATCGTGGATAAGCAGATAATTTCAGGAAAGGAAACTTGTTCTATAATGATTTTGCGAAGGACTCTTTTATAACTTTTGGCTGTTCATGAGTAAACAAAATCATGAAAAAGTAAACTTTTGTTATGGTACATAATCGCATTTCAGTGTGGTTTCTTTTTTCAAAGTTTCTCCTGCAATTGAATTTAACGGTTTGTTTGCCATGTAAAAGTTTACAAGCTTATTTGGGAAATTTTCTTACTTTTTTTGTTAACCCATAGACTTCAGAAAGTTCATATTCCCCATAGGTTGAATACAGAAACCATGCTGTTCTAGTAGGCAAGGGGTCACCTGTATATCAAGACCACATGAGTTTGGTTAAGAGAAGTTGAAGATGGTCTTGAATCTTACCTGTGTAGCTATCCATTAAATTTCCAAGAGAGATATTCCATCCTGGTTGTTTTGTTGGGTATCCAATTGTCATTAAATTTGACTTACTAAGTTTTATTTCCATTTGAAATGTAAATGGTATGTATGAATCCTCGTTTCCCTCTATCTATTTTGCATGTTGATTGATAAAGTCTTGTACGGCTTGACAGTTCCCTTCCTATTTCCTCTCTTGAATTCTTTGAAAATTGAAGACCTTACTTTTCTTCGGAGGGGTGTACTCGTGACCCTTAGGGGGGTCATCAGATCACCATAAGATCCATGGGATGCGCTCATTTCCATATCATCAACGTCATCATAATGCCCAAATATCTTTCTTCCGCCATTTTCCCCTCCCTCCCTCTGCCCATCTCCCTATTCTTGCCTCTCGGTGTGTTTACCTAGATACATAACAAAATCCAGGCCATACAGGTGCATTAGGCGTGGTGAAATAAGGATGATCAAATAAGAAAATTGAACTTTTTCGAGAGTTGTTTGGTTAAAAGCGCTCTGATGTATTAGGCACTATAAGTGAGGCAAGTGCGCTCTTCTGTTGACACAAGGCTAAAAAGCGTTGTTTCATACGATGTCGCAGATAGTTTAGGTCATGAGGATGAAAAGTGGGACTGGGTCATTTTTAATGTATTCATGTATTCAACAAGGTTGATGTATTATGGGACGTTCACACATGGCACGATAAAACGATGTGACATAATAATAACGATTTTGGTAATTGGGGTAAGAGAAAAAGTATCTCTGCGTAACAGTAGCCCTATTAGTATTACAGGTAGGTCGATTTACAGGAAAGTGAAGTGCATTGTGCTCATGACATTTTATTTCTTAAAGGGCCACTCTAACCAAAAAAAGACAAGTAGAATAATTGTTGACAGATATTCTGAACATGACAATGATTTTTCTTAGAAATCATCAATAATTCTGGAATCTAAATTTAAAAGTGAAGACTCAGAACATGCAGAAAAAAAGCCCAGTTTCGGAGCTGTATTGCGGAGGGTGATTTAGGCATTAAAATGTCTTTAAAAGGGCAAACTATGATATTAATTGGGAAAAAAGACATTTATCCAAAAAATAATATGCACTTGATAATCCCAGTACGTTTCATTTATGAATTACAATGAGATTTTAAGATCCTTAGTTAAAGGACAAATCGGACATGCTCGCAATGACGTCAAATGCGTCATCAAGCCACATGACCGTATTACCTTTTTTTCGAAATGGAAATGAAAAATGGATGGTTATTATCATTTTTGGGTCAATTTAGAGATTTTCTGAAAAATCAAAAGCTAGAATATTAATAAGTAGAGGTGTATTCATGTTTTGAAAGGCTGTGTTAGTTGGGTTAGAGTGGCCCTTAAAGAAAATGTAATGGGTCATATGGGAACCAGGCTTTAATGGGCTTGAAACGAGGTGCTTCTCTCCTCTGTTTAAACAAAGCTTGGAGTCCTTGTTTCTAACTACGTTATACTCTTTTACGGTGAAGATGAAAGTAGCAATTGGGTCACTTTTAATGTGTTAAGTGCAGATGATGTATCTATGAATATATTGCCTGTTGAGAGCCAGATGGGTGATATACTCATTCTTTTACACAGACAGATAATGTAGGACGAAACAAAACTGTTTTATATCTTGAATTAATTTGGGGAGGCAAATTATAAATCAAGGATAATGTCAATTATGAATTAATAATAATAATTTTTGAGGATTTAGGGGGGGGGGGAGAGCTTTTGGAAATTATACATATGTTTCAGACTTAGTTCCCTTTAAGTGGAAAATGTCAGATGTTTTAAATAATGTTCTGGGAGTTTCAAATGCTGAATTAAGATGAAAAAACCCCACCATTTGGGAAGCATGGAATGATAACTATTTCTCTGTCAATATAATCTCTTGTTTTAACTTTCCATTTTATTGAGAGAAGCCCTCAAATGTGAACTTTGAAAATGAAAAAGGAAAGCAGAATTAAAAATCACCTGTTGGTGATATACTTTGTGTTAGAGTATATATATGAGCACACCCTTATGGTTCCAAACAGATTGTAGAAATAATGATAATAATAATAATAACAACAACACAAAAACAACAAAAACAATGTATTTATATATATTGCATTTTCCATATACATGTTCAAATGCTCTTTACAGTTATGTAGTAAGCAGTAAACGTGAGTTTTGAGATATTTTTTGAAGGTATTGAGAGATTGCTGGTTGCGGAGAAATAATAAAAGGCGAATATGAAAATGATTTCACTTCATGATTTGATTCATAAGCTTAGAATTAAAATTTGACCACCCTGACCAAATATTCTTTTTTGAGCTCTAACCAAAAACCACAATATGCAATTTTGGGGTGGTTTTGTGGTGCCTTGTCAAATTTTATTCACGCTTCTTTATTTTATTCACGCTTCTTTATTTTATCTCCTATGCATAAACTCTAATCTTCTAATGAGATCACTAAATTGGCAGTGGAACTAGTTCATGAAATATTTAGCCTGATTATTCAGTTTTGTTCTCTCCTTCAAAACGAATCATTGAATGGTCACATTTGGGAGTGAAACAGAAGCCAAATTATTTCCAACTAGCTTGTGGAGAATAGACACCAATTTGATAATCTAAAAAGAAAAGAACAATATGAATAGCATTATTAGCATCAGTCCTTTGTTAGACAAAAAGCAATCTTGGACAAAAGCAATTAATATCACTATTTGAGTGAAATAGATGTCAAATTTCTTCAGAGTCGACGAGCTTTTGGAGGAAAGAAACTAAAGAGGACGATGCAAGAAAGAAATAGAATGATTTGAATGGCACTAATAGTATCAGTCCTTATGAAACTAGGACAAAGGCAATTAACGCTTTCATTTTATTGGCAACACGATCTCTTCATGTTGTTTCAATGTTAAGTGCGGACGCGTGACTTTTTTTAACAAGCGTGCTGACAAAAGTGCAATTAAGAGATTTAGAGGGCTTTTTTAGAGGGCTGATTATACATAGTGCCGTAACTGTTTCATGATTTGCCAAAAGAGCGGAAATAACTAGTCCCAAATGTCATGGTCAATCAAATGTATTTGAATGAATAGCGTGATTAGAATGAGTTCTATAAAGCAATCATTGCGCATTTAAAGGTAAGAGCCTTGAATCTGAAAGGCTATTCTTCTGACTAGAGCTGTTTAATAAAACATTGGGAATTGCAAATGGAAAAAGTAATTACTTATAAATGGATAGATTTTCAAACAATCTATGTCTTACATGTTTGGACTTGACGTCATATTGTCAAAATATTTCAATCTAACTTAAACCTATGAAGGTCAAGAAAGCTACCCTGAAACACTGTATTATCTTCTGAGAATATTTGTGAGGAATTTGTGTAATAACTGCCATGAATGAATGTTAATTGCGAATTTGTGGCACAAAACTTTCTGGTATCAAAAGCTTTTTTAGTAAGTTTGCCTTAATTTCATAGATGTGAACAATTCTAGATTTTGTAGTATTTTACCTTTAAGAGTGCATCACATCTTCTTTGATCATGTATCCACTGCAATGTACTCACTCACATGATCTCATTCAAGTACTAGCACTCATGTTCACTCTGAAAGTCAAGGTCTACCTCCCATGTTCTATCAAGTATTTGCAAAGTTCAAGCACGAAGATGTGATAAAACTCACATCTCCGAGGTTCAAAGTACTTTCCTCAAGCTCCACTGCAAACTTAAAAAAAAGTGTCTTGTCTCTTTATTTGATTTATACTTGTTGGTTGCATGTTCTTGTGCTTTATTTGCTGAACAGCTTTTAAAAACTTTATCCGTTTTTCTTCCTCTTCATATTCTGTTTCTTCTTCTTTTTCTTCATATTATATTTCTTCTTCTTTTTCTTCTTCTCCTTTTAAGTTATCTTCTTCTACTTAGATATCTTTTTCTTCTTCTTCTTCTCAGTCATCTCCCTCTTCTTGCGTTTTGCTACTTCTGTATCTTTTGGTTCTTTTAATTAACTTTAACATACTTGCTCTCTTCTGTCTTCTATTTTTTTCTTCTTCTCATGTAAGTTTTTTTTCTTTATATTTCTTAGTCATCTTTTGTAGACTGTTGTCTTCTTCTTCTCCATCATCATTATCATCATCAGCAGCAGCATCATCATCATCATCATCATCATCACCATTGGTTTCTCTTTCCTTTCTTCCTCTTTCACGTCCTCTCCTTCTTGTTGTTGTTTTTGTGTTTATATCCTTCTTGTTCTTCCCTTTCTTTCCCTTTCTTTCCCTCCGCATATCAGTTCCCTTCTCCTATGTCATCATTGATTCTTTTCTTTATGTTGTGTCCTCATTTCATTCTCCCTCTAACTTTCACCCTAACCTTTCTCCGTATCTCTCTCATTCTGTGAGGTTTTAATTCCATTCTTATTTTCTTACAATTCAATTTGTTGAGTAACGGGCCTATAATGTACCTATAATTTACCTATAAGTGCTACTATTATCCAACATTTCTGTGGTATCATATTCTCCTTGCCAAATGCAGAAGAATTATTTCCATGTGTACTTGTATGCTGAGGTTTTTCTACTTCATTTAGATAAAAAGTGCTGCAAATTGTTCTTAATGGTTTATAACAATGAATAGATATTTAAAATGAATTAATTAACCAATAATACTTGTATATTTAACCACTAAAGCTGTCTTATTCAAGCAATTTTAAATATTAGGGCAAGTCCTGCAGGTACAAGTAACCAAGTAATATTGAATTGTATTATGGAATTGGGAACGTAAACTGACATAAGAATATAATTTTAATTGATGTCTTGTCTGATTCAATCTCTAGTAGGTCTATCAGGTTGATACAGTCATCAGGTCTTACATGTGATTGGTAACGTATGGGATGAAACAAAATGGAATTGCCCATTGCACTGCACACAAATTTCAGTAAAAATCAAGTCCCTTTAAATGTTTTAACGATCAATTTTTTCCAATTGAAATTGACTAGCCATTAATGCAAATCATCTATTGACACGAGGTCAGTTTGAGGCCAGTATTTCACCTGCTTATCCAACAAAGCACCTTAGATACTCATCAAAAGACAGGATACTCGGACAGATTCAATTATGCGCAATACCTTGGCTGGACAAAATTGCATTTCCAGCTTCTCATTAAAGGCACTACGTAGAGAAGTTGTTATCCTCCCAGAATTAGACCTTTCCCCTTATTTTTGTGTGTTTTTGTTTAATATAGTATTTTTTTAATGTGAAAAATTGAAGAGAGAAAGAGAGAGAGAGAGAGAGAGAGAGGGGAGGGGGAGGGGGAGGGGGAGGGGGGATCAGAGTGGTTAATAGTCAAGAGAAAGTAACAGAAGAAGTAAGAGTGAAATATATGGTCAAAGGGAGGGAGAAAGAGAGAGGAGGATGAAGAAGAAAAAAGTATTAGTAGTCCTTCTCTTCTCCCCCTTCCTCTCCATCCCTTCTGCCCCTTCTCCCCATTCCTCCTCCCCTCTCCTCCTACCCACATCTGAAAGACTATCAGCGAATCGATTACCCCCTGTTATATATCTCTGGGGTATCAATGTTTGTTAAGCTAGGGGGAGGGGGAAGTTATACAAGGCTAGTCCCAGTTGTCATGAATATCAACTTTCATACAGAGACATTTAAAAAGTGTATTCAATATCAGCAATGCCTTTCTGAAAAGTACTTTTGAAGTGAATCCGAATTTGTTTAGCTTAGTACTGCCTTGGAGCACGATTGCAGCCCCTCCCTCCCTGGAGAAAACACATCCTGCCTCTGGAAAGATGCTGGAGGTTTATCAAGAGCTACTGTCAATCGCTGGCAAATGTGCAATAGTCATTGATCCACGTGGAATGCACATATCGCGTTACGCTTTGCAATCTTTCCAAAGCCTTCTCTGGAAAATCACAACTCATTATTGAGGAAGCAGCGACGGCAAGAATAAATAAACTAGTTCTCTTTCCTTTGATCGGATCGGCGACTGTTTGTCAAAGCAAGGTGAAAAAAGCTCCGGCCGCAAAACGAAATCTCAAGCGGGACGACAGCGAACTAGATAAGTACAGGTCTGCCAATGGCATCACGATGTGTCATAGAATCGCTGCATTCAACAAATAAAGACATGTAATCTTGAAAAGTCGAAAGTGAAAGTAAGCACGTCATTTCATCTATACCCCATAAATCAAACAGATGTCAAAAAGTGCTTTGCCTTGGATAAGAAATGTTAGTATTTTTTTCCATCACCGTCTCATTCTATGGTGTCTTTCAATGATGCACTCGAAATGAAATCATGGAGAGGCTTGCTGTGGTGTCATTTGCAGAATGTTTTGGAGGTACTATCCTCCTATTGTGGAATTGTCTGAGTATGTCTGAGTTTTGTTGATCTAATATTGAAGAGGATGTCCATCATTAATCAGCTGACAGCCATTCTATTGACACATGTTCAGATCCAGACAATACATTACTTGGGAAAGCCTCAACCATTTTGTTTTGTTTGGTCCACGCACCATCCTTTTTGACTCAGTATGTGGTGTGTGTGTGTGTGTGTATAGAAGGATTTGTCTTTTCCTTTTCATTCCTTTTCTCTATCCCAATGCTTCGTGACTCTGAATATCTTTTCATCTTTATAACTCTTTCACTTTTTCTTTGCCACTGTGTCTTTCCTCCTGACTTTCTCCTTGCTCATCTCTCTCTTTCTCTACCTCTCTTTCTTTATTTCTTCATCTCTATTTCTTTCACCTGTCTCTCCCACTCCCTGTGTCAATTTCAATTCCTCATTTCTCTCCCTCTGATCACCCCTACTTCTCTATCTCATGCTGATCTGGAATGTTTCCTGCTTTCCTTTGTCTCTATCTCACTTAATTCAGTCCCCTTTCCATCATTACCACCATCAATCAAATTAAATGGAATCAAAATCATATTTATGCGATAACAATGGTTAAGTCAGTACATTATTTTTAGAGGTTAATGCTAGAAACATTTTAATTCATCTTCTTGCATACATTTAATTGAACCGGGAACTGGGAAATAGATTAAATACTGTTTCCAACAACAATTTTCTTGTTATTTCATGATATTCCTTGATATTCCCAAAATATAAAACTTCAGAAGATTCAATATTTTTTCATTGTTTTTATTGTTTTATTTTAGAATTGAAAATCTAGCATGTTCTTGCCTACAGGGCTTTGAAGAAAAAAACACACATTGTCTATATATGGGACAAGACTTAACACAAGTGAAATTGTCTGTTGCCTCAAGACATGCAATTGAGTGATTGAGATTTCTTTTTTAAGTGAAAAAAAGGGGAGAAAATACAAGATTTTGGTCAGATGGCTTCTATTTTCTTCAGATGATTTCTTTCAAAATCTGATATGAATCTGATATTGGAATTTCAAAGAAGATTGTTCGACTCAGGATATTAGATTCTTTTGTGCTTTTGTATTCCCCACCGAGGCTCCCAAAACTGATATCTCGGCCCAGTCAAATATCACAATCTTTCATCATTTTTCAGTACTGTACCTTTTGCTATATAGCCTAGGGACCACAACACCTCCACGAGACAGTACAATACAATTAATTAGTCAGACCGCAGCGTGCGCGATAATGAGGCTGTGCGGCAATTTTTATTCAGATTCCCGTTCGGTGAAAAGCTCGCTTACAACGCTCTCGTAAAACACGAGACCAACCACGGGATTTTGGTAGCATCATTTTCTCGCCCTCGTATGGCTTACAGTGCAATTCATCATGGCGGAATCGTGGGGTAAGTCAATCTCTGAAATTTTCGCTGTTCTTTGACACCAAATTTGCCCAAATTAGTTAGATTTTGCGCTTACTTTTATCGCAAACAAAAAGAGCGTTTTTTAGTCCTCGGAAATTAACTACTCATTACATAGTGTCGTTTTTTGCTTGTTCCTGACTGGTATTGATAATATTATTTCGAATTTTTGCATCCTACGTCGTCTTTGATAACCAGTCCATCGTTTGATGTTGAAAACACGTAGATGCAAGTAATGTTTGAATAAGAAATATGCCCAAATTATTGGACTATATTTTGGAAATGTACCGGAAGTAGACGGAAAATGATTCGAAACCGCGGGGAATTGCTATGGCTACGGCCTTTTAGTCAGGAATGGCGGGGTTTCTTGTGTGTCGCTGTGCCATTGTGTGGCGCATACAGCAGGAATTTATGTAGTCCCACGTGTATATATTTTTGTCAGCTTTTTAGTTTTTGTTGTCGCAAATCGACAGCAATGTAAATAAATCGACTGCTCATTGCATTAGTCATTGCTATTCATTATAAATCTAGATCAAATGATATGTTTTAAATGTATATTTACAAGGGTTTAAACATGTTTAGACAAGTAATGACAAGTTTGATAACTGATCAAATTGTTTTGTACTGGAATCCTGAGCTGAGCGAGTGAGCTGAGCTGAGCTGAGCTGAGCTGGATATTAAAATGACAAATTACTTAAAGGATAATTAATTATATTAATTTGGGATTCTCAAACTTTGGTTCTGCCTTCTGTTCAACTCAAACCTTACAGCCAGCCACAGTCACAGAAATAAGCAGCATTTCCTTGTGCGAGTTGTAGACCTATGATTATGAACAGAGCAGAATTAAAACAAAAAGCCAAAGGTAAACACTTACATTTTAGAACTTGTGCACATCTTGAAAAATGAAGGGAAAACTTCATGAATCTGACACCTGTAATTTGTTTTCATTTAAAAAAATAAATTTGAAAGCAAGCCAGTTTTGTCTACCATAAATGGCTAGCTACTTTGATTATTGATAAGATCTTTTCATATCCCCATACATTGAACTAAGACATTTTATTCTTCTTATCATTTGTTGTTGTTTTTCTGACAGACGCACTCAACCATCGAAGCTTGCGGGACATTGACAGACATCACACATCAGTCTCCATTGCATTCCTGGATCAACATTTGCTGGACTCCATGCCTTTGTTCGTTTTAATGGTTATTTATTTGAAGACTCAACCGCAGTTTTGCTTCACGTTGGAACAAACAATCTTGAACGGGGAGTTTGGGAGAAGGACGAGAAGGATTTTGTTCAGCTTATTCCTTTCAATAAAACAGAAATCTCTGATACTTCCAAAGTTCCAAGGTGGGATTCCGGAGCTTCACACGAACAAAGCATTTATTATATTAATAGAAAACTGACTGAACTGTCACCTTTATACAATTTAACAATACTTAACTCTAATAATACTTTTATTCTCAGCGACACATTTTATGCGTGTGATGGTCTCAACATAAATGTCAAAGTCAGTTTATAAATAAAATATAAATATTAGAAAATGCAAATTTTATTCGTAGTCCTATCGCATTTATTATTTGTAGTAGTGTTAAATTCATTTACTAGGCTATTCAGACGAAACCAGACCTGGTTTTTTGGGGGGTTAGTTGGCATGAATTTTGATTAAGAAATGTGAATTACACAGACCTGTTAAATAATAGCCCCCCCCCCCCCCCACAAAAGAAAAACAATCTTTTTAAAAGATATATTTTGCAGATTTGTATTTCATCCAGAAATAGTACCTACACAGGGTAAACATAATATAAATAGTCAAGCATTGACATATTTTGATATGTTGGTGATGATGATTGTGATGGTGGTGATGGCGACGGTGGAGATGATGGCTATGGTGATGATGATAATGATGACAGTGATTATGATGATGGCAGTGGTAATGATGTCGGTGGTGATGGCGATCATGATGGATATGGTGATGATGATAATGATGACGGTGATTATGATGGCTATGGTGATGATGATGATGATGATGACAGTGATCATGATGACGATGATTATCTTGATGGCAATGCTGATGGTGGTGATGATGAGGGTGATTATGATGGCAATGCTGGTCGTTAACGTGATGGTGATGATGGCAATTAATGGCGATGTCGGTGGTGCATGGCGATGATCATGATGACGGTGATTATGATGATGATTGTGATGCAATGCTAATGGTGGTGATGATGTAGGTGGTGACGGCGATGATGGCTATGGTGATGATGATAATGATTGTGATGGCGATGACGATTGTGATTGTGATAATGATGTTGAAGATGAAAATTAGAATTCTACAAGTTTTATTTGAGCCCTTCAGCCCACCGCACACTTATATTTCTATCCAAGGGTCATATTACACACAAACAAACCCCGAAAATAAATTTCCAGATATATATATATTCCGCGGGTCACTTTAAAACAAAATCAAACAGAAAAGAGAATAAGGGAAAGAATTTTGTAATATTTTATTTCCAGGAATACACATGAACTGGAGTAATGCAATTGACAAAAAAATTATGAAATAAAATATTACCATCATCGAATGTCTGGGAATTACCAAAAGAAATTCCTGTTTAAGGCTCTTCTAATTAGCCCATGGTTTACAAATATAAAAACACATTTCAGAACTTTTACAACCATGAAATTAATAGCAGGGATGGGAACAATCATATTTTCAATGTTCAATAACATTGCCCCACCCCCCCTGAAAGTTTGTATTTACACAAACATACATTTCATAACGAATAATGTGTCTTCTTTGTTAAAATGATATCAAAGCCTGGCCAAAAATAGCCTTTATAGACACTTAAATCCCCTCTTCTGTCCCTAGAGCTGGAATTATATATTGTACTTGTGTGCGTATCCGTATCCAACTTTGTACTTTCCGTTCACTTCTATAATTATGTAGCGCATGAGTATCGTACACAATAATAAGTATGTGGGGCAATACAAAAGCCTCTACGACCGGGGGTTACGCACACGAGAGTAATTCATGAATATCCCTAATCTCCGTCTATTTTCCGTGCGTGTTCACGTATAGCGCGGAGACTGGTTGGACCGCGAATCGACGCAGAGCTATATATAACGTGGTATCCCCCGGTTGATCTCGATGCGAAACGCTCGTCGATCGGCCATGTCTTATTTTCCGCCGGAGTCTATTATGCATCAGCTACTACTTTGCTTGTTCCTGACTGGTATTGAGACAGACATTGACAGGAAGTATAATATTATGTTAGGAAAATATCTACATTATGTGGTAAGCCAAAATTCATCGAGATGCACCCCCGATAAAAATGGTTATTTAACGTGTATATCCGACTCTTCAAATATTTTTTTTTGCAAGTTTTTTTTGGTGTTTTTTTCACATTTTGAAACTTCACTCACTATTTATTGAATAGTACATTATAATGTTTATAGTTCTGGCTCAATATTCATGACGAATTCAATGTCATTAAATGAATCCTGAGCATAGCAGAAAGATGAGAACTGTGCCATGTTTTTGCTTATTACGTATTCATGAGGAGCAAATTCGTGCATACGATATGAATAAATGGAAGCGAATTCGCGCACGCTGCGGTCTGACTGTAATGCTGAAAGTAATAGCACATTTGAAAAGAATGAGGACATTGTGCTTGTTTTCAGAAATAAAGTTTACTTTTGACTCAAAGTGGGTTTGTTATGGTACCGTCTGTGCCTCAACATAAGTATTTGATCGTTATCTTGAGCTTCTAAGGCACAAACAATTATTATTTTGCCAGGAAGAGTTTGGGTGCTAGAAGTAGTTGTGTTTGCTGTACAACTGTCTTCTCGAAGATTAAGCTTGAAAATAAGAAGGTAAAATAAAGTAGATACTAATACAAATAGTTGGAATTTAAGTGGAGTTCACTGTGACCTTACAGCAACTGTTGATGGATCATGTGTCATACATGTGTATGTCTTCATTGTCTATTGTTTGTTGAATGTTTACAATAGCACTAGAGATAATCTAGGTATGAATATTGCAGGATTTCTTTTGGGAATGTATATCCTAGAAAACCAATTTTTTAAGAATATTCTTGATCTGTAATGCTTTTGCGAAGACTTTGTGATTCGTTGCACAGAAATCTGATATGGCCGGGCAGCGAGATTTGGATCTAACACAAACACGATCCTATTATCACTCAGGTGCCAAAATAGCAGTGCACTTCTCTAGCTTGTATGCGAGCAAGCGGAAAGCAATTGTCGAGAGTTTCAGGATCATTAGAAAAGTTTTGAAAGGAGAGAGAGGAAGAAAGTGGAAAAAGTAATGGAATGTGAGCAGTAATAAGAGAGAGATAGAGAGAGAGAGATTGGAAGAGAGAGAGGGGGTGAGCAAGAACATGAAACCGAGAGAGAGAGAGAGAGAGAGAGAGAGAAATTTAAAAAAGAGATAGAGAAGGAGCAAAGAAGAGAGAAAGAGGAAGAAAATGAAAGAGAGAAATAGAGAAAGAGAAGAAGAAAAGAGAGAAAGAGAGTTTGAGTGTATTTGTGTGTGTGCGTGTGCGTAGGTAAACGCCATCAACCGCGGACCACTCCATAGAAAACTACCTCAAACCGCGGACGTACCTGCAATGGGGGACCGTCCACGGTTGCGATACCGGTTCCGCCGTATAAAATTTACGACGTAGGGGGCGTTTGAATATTAGATGTCACAGCGTGTAGGCAACGTCGAGTGGATCAGTCCTATGTGTATCGCGAAATGTCACAGCGCCCCCTTCGATGACTGCGCGGGAAAGGCGCGCTACCTGCTATCATCCCATAGCAGGTACGTCCGTGGTTTGATGTAGTCTTCTATGGAGTGGTCCGCGGTTGCAGGCGATTACCCATGCACACACACACAAGTACTCAATTTGGTCCACGTTTGACGCCATAAACGTGTAGTGGTGTGTGTGCGTGTGTGTTTGCGTTTGTGTGAGAGAGAGAAAGCAAGATGGAAACAGATGAGATGAAAAGCCATACAATTAAATGCAAGAAGCTTCTGTACATGTCAAATTGGTAAGAAGTTTAGGATGAGGACGATAAGATTATAAGCTAGCAAAGTCTAGGGAAATGTCATAAAAGGCTACTACCGGTATGCACATGTTTTCATTTTATTGGCAACACGATCTTTTCATGTTATCTCAATGTTAAGTGCGGACGCTAGACTTTTTTTAAAGCGTGCAGACAAATGTGCAATTAAGAGGTTTAGAGGTATAAGCTGGTCGAGAATCATCTCCGGTATGTTAATACCAATAGTAAGAATTAGTTGGGTAAGTTGGAGTAATTCCAAATTTGTAAGAAATCATCTTCTGCATTATTAGCAAAACTCATGAACAATGATCCGGATATCCAAATCAGATAATGAAAAGCCACTTTTTGTTCGGTTTGTGAAGGCTGAAATTCATCCTTATTTAAATCGTGACCAGATTGCGGATGCAAGCTGTTAGCCTCAACTTCCAAACCTACAATTTTATGAGAGTTTAATTGGTATTCCAGATGAAATTCTTGTCTCATATCTTCACAGTTTTTTCAACTTTTTAAATGAAATAGATCACTCTTGGGAATGCTTGTTCAATTATCATTGCTCCATTTATTTAGTAATTGGGTTTTTTAGAAGCCCTGATCTGACAAGTATAGCCGTTAATGATGGATGGGGCAGACAAATCCATGCATTTCTCTGTAGTCTTATTTATATGATGCATGGTCCAATAGAATATATGATTTGACTATGTTCACTTTTTTTTTTTCTTCAAGTCAGAATGTCCAAAATAAAAATGGAAAAATTAGGTGCCATTTGCATTTGCTTTCGATGACTTGTTTGTAAGAGTCATATCTGATTCTAAATCTCTGTTTCTAGTTGTTTTACCCAGCAAGCTTGAAAGGCAAATTTGTAAAGCCAGTCGCAATTATTTATCTTTTCTTATTTTGTTGAAGCTGATGGAGATGAAAACTGCATTATTTCTAGACTTCTTCATATCTGATTCTAAATCTCTTTTTCTAGTTGTTTTACCCAGCAAACTTAAAAGGCAAATTTGAGAAGCCAGTCACAGTTTCTTACAAACTCTGTTGCAAAGACAGTAGAAGCAATTATTTATCTTTTCTTATTTTGATGAAGCTGTAAATAAGACCTTTGCAAGATGGAGATGAAAACTGCATTATTCCTAGACTTCTTCCTACGCAGAACGGCGTCTTTGATTAATTATAATGCAACCGCTATTTGTGTGGATCTGTGGCCCAGATCAGATAATTCTCCTCACTTTTTAATCACCCTCCACAAACTTTTCTAAATCCTATAACTGGGTCAGACGGAATAAACTAGCTACCCTAAAATATGTTGGTCCATTTATGACTAAGCCCTCAGATACTCAAGTTCAAGCGCATGGCAATTAAAGTACATGAAGAACACTAACAAAAATAATGTTTGCACAGGCTTAAAGAAAGCGCACCTATCCTTCACTGATTGGCATATACTGTGAGATATGGACCCAATTCACACTTGAAAAATAAGAGCGTTTTAGTGGGATTGCCCATAAGTGAACAAGTAAGAGTGCTTCTTAGTGAGTGTGGAGACACAATACTCTGCCAAAATGTGGGTGCTCTGATATGCTCCAGTGATAAACACTCGCCTTGGTCTTTACTTTCTCGAAGACACAGGTGTAGGGTTAGGGTTGCAGTTGGGTTTTAGGTAAGGTTTAGGGTTAGGTTTAGGGTTAGGTATAGTGTTTGGCCCTGGTTGAAGTGAAGAAGCTAGTTAATGGAAGATATTGACCATGTAGCATTTGTTCCAGAGCATATGTGGTAGAGCAGTACCTTGATTTTTCCAGGAGTTCAAAACAAATTGTAGAGACGTGAAAACCTACACAGCTCAAAAATAGCTAGTAACTCTCTAGTCATTGAGCAAATAAGTCTGACATAAGGTTTTTAATTTTTCTCATTAAGACGGAAACAAACGCAACATGTGGAAAGTGAAAATACAAAAGCATTTTACTTGAGTGCTTTTCAGGGCAATGGCTGGGTGAGAGCACCGATTTTTATCACGTGTGAATGAAGTCCTGAGATATAAGTTGGCGATGCAGCACGGCGTGGTTGTAATGAGAGAGAAATTGGTCATTAGGCAAGTAGGGCATGGTGTGAAAGTACACCGCTGAGCCTGTAATCCAGTCCTTGTCTTTTAGTCGTGATCCGCCTACCCGTAGACTCCTCGACTGCGGGAACAGTTTCAGAACCAGTCAAATTTGTACTCCCTCTTTCGTAACCAAGTGTTCTTAGCAGCCAGCTACTTAAATTGATGGAAGAAAGTGGATGACTGGCAATTTTCTATTTCATTGACCTAAAACAAATTAAAAGCTTGTTGAAGTTTTACGATACATTCACCTAGAACTAATGAGAGTTCTGTGGTAATACCTTGATGCATACTTGAACTAGAGCAATCCAGGGATTCATGCAGATACCAATTACTTTTATCCATTACCCTTTGTTTATTTTGAACAAGCTGACGCCTGTGCGTCTGAATTAGTGTATACATATATTTACTCTTGGGAGCAGAAATTGTTTTTCATTTTACAGGTGGTTAGACTCGTGACTGAAGATTTTTATATTTTATGGATATTATACTTTCCTCTTTTCCCCCTACAATGGGTCTGTTCTCAGCAAGTATGCCTTCACTAAACCCAGATCTGCATCCTGAAACTGTACTATATATAGAATTACTGTGTTGAAGATGACAGTTGCAGTGCCTGAGTGGGTGTCCTACCATGATCGTAACAACCTTGTGTGAACAGATTACAAGAGACATCTGGAACGAAGCATCAAGTAATAGCTGCTCATCGACGTTTTGACCTAATTTCTGTAAGCAACTATCTGGGTCGCCGTCAATAACCCAACAATGGACCGCCGATGATTCCGTGCCAAGTTTACGAATCAGAGAAGTCGCAGGAAATTATCGCCATGGAAATTGTGAAACGGTGTACATTAATCCGATTATCTAGAGGATAGCATTGGACAATCCCGGGGCAATAAATGAATGTCGAGCGTGTTTAAGTAAATCAGAGCACATTCAAGGCACTTAGTTAAGCGCTCAGAGGATTAATTTGATCATGAGGAACATGGAAATATGCCTTGTCTTCCGTTGTGGAATCACGTCTTTGTGATAGGGCTTTAGCAAAAATCAATCAAAGACAATATAGCACATCTTTTTACCCCTGTCTGTGGAGACATCACTTAAGGTCCTTACATATGTGTTTGAAAGTTTTGATGATTCAATTCAATTCAATCAATTCAAAGTTTGTCCAACACTCTTCATAAAAACATTTAAAACATACAAATACAGAATGGAATGATAAAAAACAAGATAGTAAATAACAATGGCAATTTATGAGAGCATTTGGGATAGGCAGTAAGGAGGGGTTCCTTATATGAAATCCTACCACTAAAACACACACATACAAGAACAAAAGAACAGAACAAACAAAAAAACATACTAAAACATCATGTACAATCGAGTAAAAAAGTGTCAAACTTGCCCATGCTATTAATACTGATTATTATACTTATTTAACAGAAATTGTTTATATTTAATTTTAAAATGGTAATGATATGATAAGCTTCAGAAATTCATCAGAATTCCACCAAGGGGAACATTGTCCTGAACTGGGTTAATCCCTACTGTAAAGAGCCTCAGAGGCCATCTGTCTATGACGGCCACTTCTGGTATATCCTAAAGGCCCGGTCACACAGCCCTCCACGGGCGTATCGCGGCCGAATCACGGCCAAAAATTTCTGCCCGTGAAGCAGACGCTGTTGGACGCTTTGAGGTCGCGATAAAGACGCGATACAGCCGTACTTTACCCGTCGTTACACGCGGTAAGAAATTCACACGCGGTTGGCCGCGCGAAAAAGTTTTGGGCT
Source organism: Strongylocentrotus droebachiensis (assembly GCA_035222895.1). Classification (NCBI taxonomy): domain Eukaryota; kingdom Metazoa; phylum Echinodermata; class Echinoidea; order Camarodonta; family Strongylocentrotidae; genus Strongylocentrotus; species Strongylocentrotus droebachiensis. The sequence continues at coordinate 393,793 of JAVYIG010000176.1, read as the reverse complement.
GCCCAAAAATTTAGACCGCGGGTAATCGCGGGCAGTACACGTGGTACACGTGGTACACACGCGGTAAAGACGCGGTACAGACGCGGAACGAACGTGCTAGGACGTGCTACGGCCGCGGTTAAGACGTGGTTACACGCGGAATTGGACGCGAAATTTTAGCGGGTAATCGCGGGTGGAGCACGGTCATAGCACGTTTGTTCCGCGTCTGTACCGCGTTATTATCACGTGCATTAGCGTGTGTACCGCGTGTAAGCGTGGTAGGCCGCGGTACCGCCGCGCTTCACCCGCGATAAGGACGCGGAACAGTCGCCGGCGTCTGTTCCGCGGGCATACCACGGGTAAACCGCGGGTAAGCCAATTTTGCACATTTTCCACCACGGGCAACCGCGGGCAAAAAAAAATCGCGAAATTTTACCCGCGATACAGACGCGAAAGGCTGTGTGACCGGGCCTTAACAGAATAAAATGCCTAGCACAACTAGCCACTGCAAAGCTACAAACTGCAGACGGTAGATTTTGGAGGACTGGTGTCATTTGTGAAAGTGTTGTGATCTTGTTGATGCATCACTGGACTCTTGATCACTTGGTTTATGGTTCAATTAGTCACATCCTGGTTTAAGTGACCTTTGGTAAGACATTATTCTACATTTGCCACTCTCCACCAGGTGTAGTAAATGGGCACCTGGTTGGAAGTTATTCCATGGATGCTTTCAGTGCCTGAGGGCAGCTGGGCTAAAGTCAGGGTAATGATATATTAAATATACTCCACGCCCTTGGAGCAATATTCCTGTAGTTTAAAAGTTGCTCTCATCATTTTATCAAACTTGTTGTTATTTCTTTAGTTTCAGTCATGCTGTTATGATGAGAATTAAGTCCCACAAGATGTGTAAGTTACTCATCCCAATCACGAATCTCAGGAATATCTTCATTATTGAAACTGATGTGAAAGCACCTAGGAATTAGCAGGATAAATTGTCTCTGGCATGTCTGAAAGAATCTGTTCGCTGACATCATGTCACATGAAAGCGGTCCATTGTATCATGAGTCTGTTGCTGGTTCAACCCCTTTGATTTATTGTGTTCTGCTTGCACTATCATTGGATCAGTTTAGTGATTATCTCTGTCACTTGAATGAAATCTCTCTCTTAAGAGAATGTGAAGCTTGTTCAAAGCATTTGCAGGAACTTGCTTGTTCTTGTATTTTCCAGGGCTCAGTATCAACACTTTCTGAGCATCCTTGCATGGCCTTAGACCATCCATCTCAGACCCTTGTGCTATGTAGGAGGTATTTTATTGCATTCATTTCAGTCATCCTACCTATTAAGGAACATTTTTGGCATTATGATAATAATAATAATTTCATTCTTATTAGCCCTCATCTCTATTCTTGCTCAAAAACCTTTGAGGGCGGGGCAATATAACGCTAGTGCTACGAAGATGAGGTACCCTTCTAGAAGAGTACCCTTATCCGATTACCCCCATCACGTCATTTTCCTTACATTCACATCCCAAGTTTAGAGGAACATCATCAAAAGGTCTTTAGCTTTGAAGAGGATGCCCCTTTAAAACAAAAATAGAACCCCTGCTCTTTACCCCAATCTCCATTCTTGCTTCCCCAAAATACTAGGGAGGAGCATTATTCTTTGACTGCTACGGAGATAAGGTGTGTACCCTTCTAAGGAAAAAGTACCCTATTGCCCCCATTCCTTCTCTACCCTTCTCATCTTCATCCTCGATCCCCAAGCTCAGTGGGAGGAGCATCATGTTGTCTGTTGCCATGGTGAGAAGCGAGACATTTGTTTCACTGAACTAGTTCCTTGGCGGCTCATGTTGTTTGATCACAGATGCCTGTGGGCTTGCTCGTCTGTAGGCGCGTCTTCATCATCTCGAGATTGCCAAATAGCCTGCTATTTCTGATTTGGAAAATCATCTCGAAGTTACAAATCGCTTCTTCATCAGCTCGAGATTCAACCTCGAAAATTGAAACTTGACCTTGAGAAATTAGTTCGAGATATTCGCTCAGCGTTTGCGCATATAGTGCGAGTCTTCGGTCTAGTGAGGACGCACCGGACAAATAGCTGGATATTTTGCCAAATAGTGGGATATTTTGCAAACTATCCCAAGATATCTTGGGATGACAATCCAGACCAAATATCCTGCTAATTGCAACTTCGGGCTGATGAAGACGCAAATTAGCTGGATAGTTTGCGATCGGGATAGTTCAAATAGCGGGATATTTGGCAATCTTGAGCTGATGAAGACAGGCCTTGTGTTTGCCCCGCTGGCCACGGCTAATTGGCAGAAGTGATACTGGACAGGCAAAGATGGGCTTTCTTCGGCAGTCTTCCCTCACGGTAAAGCCATGATTGCCACAAAAGAATAAGATTTCACAATGTATAACCCTTTCCCTGCCGCTGGCATCAAATCTTTCCCCAGAATCTAGATTAGTATACTTATGCATTATCGGTCTAGAGCCAGAAGGGTATTGTGTTGAAGAATATGACTTGATATCTTTTTTGTAAATAGATTATAATTAAGCCTCGTTCAGATATGACACAGTAAACTGCCGCAAAAAAATCAGCTGCAGATTTTACTTTTTACTTGTTAATGAATGGCAACGGAGTGCAACAAAGGTCAACAAAGGTCCTGCATGTATATTGAGTCAGTTCTGTGTTATAACATGCAGAAAATGTGAAGCGTATTACCCTTTATGTCATCATAAAGAAACTGCTGCAATTTTGCTTGAGGCTTTATATTGGACATGGCTCAGCAAAAAAATAATACATTTTCCCCTTCATTTTTTGACTTTTTCAGAAAGTTTTTATCTCCAATTTATTTGTTTCTCAAGGTGGCGTCTGTAAGACTGTAAAATAATCATGACATGAATATTCTGTTCATTGTTGGGCCATTGTCTCTTTGTAACAAAACCTTACAATGGATCTCTTTCCTGTAAAATACATTGGATTTATGTTACAAGGAAGTAGTTTCTCTTTTTTTTTTCCAAGAATATCTAACTATCTTTCTCCATTTTGATGAAAGTTTGTCTGGTTAGAGCCAAAAGGGCATTAAACTTGTATACTTAGCACAGACTTAGCGCCCTTCTGGCTCCAAACAGAAAAAATATTGATGACTTATTGTATGTGTACATGATATCCAAGATTATTTAAGGACAAAAAGAAAGGAAAAAAAAACAATAAGAAATTTGTGTAGAATGAAGGAAAGAAAAACATGGTAAAGAGAGAGAGGGAGGGCGATATTAAGAGAGAGATAGATGGAGTGAAAGAGACAGAGAGAGAGGGGGGGGGGGGGTTGACAGAGAGTTAGAAAGTAAAAAGTGAGGTAGAGAAAAGAGATGTCGAAAACTAGAGGAAAAGAGAAATGGGAAAAGGTGGAGGAATTGAGAAATTGAAAAATAGAGAAATAGAAAGATAGAGAGATAGAGGAACAAGAGAGATACAGAAAGATAGAGAGAGAGAGAAAGAGGGTGAGAGATAGATAGATAGATAGAGTGAAGGAGGGTAGAGAGAGAGGGAGAGAGAGAGAGAGAGAGAATGGAAAAGAGAAATTGAGAAATGAAGTAAAAGAGAGATAGAGGAACAGAGAATAGAACAAGAGTGAGAGAGAGAGAGAGAGAGAGAGAGAGAGTTAGGGACAGTGAGAGAGAGCAAACAGGAGCGAAGGAGGGGAATGATGGAGGAAAGATTGACTGCTTGTGTCCCTAAAGCTTCTCTGGCTCATGAGATAATTAGAACAGGTGTGCTTGCAAAGAAGAATGTTCTATCATGTCCTTAAGCTTCTTCTATTCATAGGCATGAACGGTATTGTGAGGCATTTTTAAATAAGGTGAAATGTCGATGTGTATTAGAGGAAAGAAACCTTCATTCAATTGTACAAAAATAGCATAAGAGTAACGTAACCTGAAGGAGGAGTTGGATTTTAATGCTGTATGGTATAATAAGATGCTTGTACTAGGGGAAAGGGCTGCCTTAAAGGTGTCTTGCAAGTAACAATGGTTTGTATTTAGGGAAAATGGGAAAAGTTTGTATTAACCATTCTTTAGATTTCATGATCCTTCGCTGAAGCAACCATGTTGTAAATAAGTTTAAAAAAGGATAAAATAAAGTGAGATGCCTGTAGTTGAAAGGGCTGCCTTAAAGGTGTCTTTGCATGTAACAATGATATGTATTTTGGGAAAATGGAAAAAGTTTGTATTAACCATTCCCTAGATTTCATGATCCTTCGCTGAAGCAACCATGTTGTAAATAAGTTTAAAAAAGGATAAAATAAAGTGAGATGCCTGTAGTGGAAAGGGCTGCCTTAAAGGTGTCTTTGCACGTAACAATGATATGTATTTTGGGAAAATGGGAAAAAGTTTATATTAACCATTCCCTAGATTTCATGATCCTTCGCCGAAGCAACCATGTTGTAAATAAGTTTTAAAAGGATTGAATAAAGTGAGTGGGCAATTTTTTAAAGGCATATGCCTCTTGCAAGTAGACATCTGTAGAAAATACCACTCTTGCAAATCATATACATATGCAAGTAACATTGGTAGAGCCAAATTTTTAAAGGGGGACGGGAAGGGGAATCTCAACGGACTGTAAATGTAAGATTTCACCAGTCCTTCAAAAACAAGGTGGGAGATATTTCCCCAAGGCATATACAAATTCACTCAGAAACTCATCATCGTCGTTCCCCTTTGATCTTGGCTATTTTTTCTCTTTCTTCCATCTCTGTCTTTGTCTCTGTCTTTGTCTCTCTTTCTCTCTGACTGTATCTCTTTTCACCCTTTCTCTTCCTCTTTTATCTCCCATTCTATGTGTTACTGTATATGTGTCTCTGTCTTCCTCTCTCTTCCTCTCTTTGTCTCTCTCTTTCTCTCTCTCCCTTTCTCTCTCTCTTTCTCTCTCTCCCTTTCTCTCCCCCCTTGGTCTTTTCATATTGTAAAAGACTTGATTGTGCTGCGTGCATGATCCCAAACTGTTGCCGATGACAAGCTGCTGTTCTCAAGCAGGTATTAGAATTGAAACATAAGTCCGACACTACTCGAAGACAAGACTGCGCACTCCTTCACACCCTCATTGAGTTGAAAAGGATACTTCTAAACAAGAGAAACTGGAAAAAAACTATACATAGCAGTCTGACATTTTGGTGAGGCGGCCCTTAGAAGGAGTCCTGTTACCGTCCCACGCAGTCGTTTACGTGTCGACACTGTGACATAGGATGATGCTTTTGAGCAGCAATCCATGAAAATCTTCAGAGCGACTTTTATCCTATTTATATTAAAGGCCAAGATGGATCTGAGTCAACTGATATTTGAATTTAGATCATGTTTAGATATATTTCGTTGGCTCATTTTTTGAGGAGGTCATGAAAAATAGATGTTGGGAAGAAGAGGATGAAAAGTAGTGAAAATGGAGCATTAAAAAGAGATCAGGTGGGGAGAAGATGATAGTGAAAATGATAGAGAAAGAGAAAGAAAGGAGGGGGGGGGGGTTATGTGTGAGAATGAGAAAGTGAACAATAAAGGGGAGATATTTCAACAATAAAGTGGGGGAGAAATAGAAGAACAAAATAAAATAGATAAAATAGACGAAAAAAGGGAGGGTGAAGGAGAACAAGCTAAGAAAATTAAAGAATTATAAGTAAAAGATTATTTATAATTATATACTTCAAGGTAACCATTCATGTGTAACTGTTTATGTTACTAATATTATTGACAGTACCGGTATTTAGTTTATGGCATGGGAAGAAACAATTAAAACATATACAAATAGGTTTACATATTCATTGTATTAACAAATATTTAGCCTTGATTTAATGAGATAATGAGTAAAAACCTAGATATGTCATGTTTTCAGAAGAGCATTATTTAAGTTCTTATTGTATGTTTTCCCCCTTTTCATTTCATGATATCTTCTGCTGATGTGAACACACTTGGACTCATCTCCTGTTCTCTGTTCCATCTTCAACTAACAGGTAAGTTTACATTAGAGGCAATTTTTGGAAATCCAATCAGAGAGTGAACAAGAGAGACACAAAAAAGGAATAAAGGCTGAATTAAAAATTGAAGAATGTAATTATTTGCAACATTTCATGAAATATTTGCAATTATGTGTCCTGAGGGAACTCATTATTGGACATTGTGATTTCCTCTGTGAATTTATAATCAAAATGGGGAGGAAGAGATGCAGATCAATAATGAGAGAGAGAGAGAGAGAGAGGGGGGGGGGGGGGGGATCCACAGTGGGTTAATCTTCTAAATTACTGATTTAGTTACAATAACAGATTAGTCACAATAACAGATTAGTCATAATAACAGATTAGTCATAATAATCACCAGAGAATAAACTGACTCAAAAATGGCCAGCACTGCTTTTCTAGCCTTTCCTATCCAGACTCAATGTGCCCTTACGACACTTGGCATACAGCTGGCAGTGTGGTAGGAATTGTAATTCTACACCTCCCAGCACGTTTAGTCCCACACATGCTATTTGGTGGCGTCTTTGTAGCCATGTCACAAGGGATTTAGAGAACTCCTCATCTTTTATCTCAATCTGGAGGTGGATTCATAAAGTGCTCGGCAAATACCTGTGGTAGCCATATTTGCATCTAGCCTGCCCCCGCTGTGAATGTTAAGGAGTTTCGGCTCTATGTGATCTGAAGTCGGGAGGGAGTGCAAATCTAATGACATCCTCCTCACTTTAAGCAAAAATGCAATTTTACTTTTCTCTCGGAAGATGACAAACCTTTGTAGCATATGTTTGGAGCCAGAAGGGTGTTAACTCATGTGCTTTTAACACAGAGTTAATGACCTTCTGGCTCTTAACAGATGATATGAAAGCTAAATTGTTTGATCTGGAATAAATTGGAAGCATCCTTGTATATGTTTGTGAATGTTAGGGATTTTGCTTGAAAATGATGCAATACTTTGTGATACCACATCTTATGGTAATGATATTGACCGTCTAAGTGGATTCAGCCTACCTTGGTCTTTCTTGAGTTTTCTAGGAAATGCACTTTAGAATACAGACTAAGTAGAGGAGTAGAAACACAATAAATATTAGGAAAGATATGGGTAGAGAGAGAGAAAGAGAGAGGGGGAGAGAGAGAGAGAGAGAAGATAGAAAGAAAGAGAGACAGAGAAAGAGAGATAGAGAAAGAGAATTGATGGAGTAAAACAGAAGGGTATGTTACTTGCTTCCTAGCTAATTTATCAATAGAGAATAGAAAAGAAGTGCCATATAGAAAGGTTATCTTAATTTCTGGCAGTGATGGAAAACATATTCCCACAAAATCAAATGAAACTTCAAGACCTACATATTCAAGACTAGAAATTAGTGACAAATACTGGACAATTGAACAGAGAGATATTTGAACAGTCAGGTAGTAATTTCAGCCAAATACATTGTCACATTCAGTAAATGCAAGTTGTGCTTTTCATTGAATGTTTAATTTTGTTGTTGTTATTTTACCTTTTGTTTTGTCAAATAATTCATCAGCAACATGATGTTCAATACTATATTACCATGAGCCCTTTATCTCTTGCATTCATTTCTATAATTACCAAAACTTACGATCAGCTCAAAAATAAATTTGTAGCTTTATTTATGAATTATCGAGAGGAATGTGGACACAGAATAAACTTCTGCTATTTAGAATTCAATCTGTTTGGAAATTGTTCAAGACAGATTCAGTTCTATAAGGCAACAAAAAATCCCTTCTATATGTAAGGCCTTAATGCCTGGGTACCGGGATATCCAGTCGGGCCATGATCATCATGAACAGCTTCGTCAACGACATATTTGCCTTAGAACCAAAACTTTGCTTGCATGAAACATTTCCACACAGTTGTATTTCCTGAAAATTGCTTGCCTGGGAAAAAGGCCTTCGTTAACAAGTTTTGAAAGTTTCTAGTTTAAGAGTATGACTTGATATGGAGCTGTGAGCATGCTTGTGTGTGTGTGGGAGGGATGGGGGAGGGGGGGGGGGGGGTTAAATGATGATCACTTTGCTCCAGGATTAGTTCCACATGTCAATTAAACCTGACAGAGGGGTTAATCATCCTGATCAGACAGGACAGGTAAAAGAAACGCTTTCTATCCATTAGCCATCGTCTCGTGACACGCAGCTGATGCATCCTGGGCCTCCGGGAAAACGGTTGATCGGACCTGATACCTACACCAAAGTTCCTCCCATCGCAGGATATTAATCCCTTCTCGGGAGACCGTGCCCCGGGAAACGCCCAACGGTGACCGACAAAATTTAACAAGTGAAGAGCAGACATGTTAGGTTTGTCGTTTGAATTGGACGTGGGATTTAGCGTCGTTGGATGCCCCGTGGCGAGGCAGGTTTTCTAAAACAGGTCAACTGTGTATTTGTAGGAATTGAAATGATGTTTCAGAAAGGGAGAGGGAATTAAATGATAGAGTGTTTATATGACCAATGGGAAAACATAGTATCTGTGTAGTTACTGACAGAAAGAGAAAGAGAAAGGAGGAGATGAAGTGAGAGAATTGCACCCAATGGAACGATAGTATTCATTTATTTGAGTATTAAGAACAGGAGTATTACTCTGAGAGTTGATCTCATTAAATGAAGGCCCAAAGGAGATTTTAGTATGAAGGAGAGATAATGAACGAGTGTCAGGCACCAAGCCTCAAGTGTAACCCATCATGTAAACTGATTTGTACGTAAAACCTGATCTTGTTTTACTTCAGCTAGTTGAAATTGGGTTCCATTATAATGTATAGAAACATACCTCGGGTCTATGCATAAGAAATCCACATAAGGCGCATTTATACGGTCAAATACTTCATTTTGAAAAATCGCGATGTTCCGCGCACCCGTTTACACTTATGCGGAAACATCATCGACTGAAAAGCTCAGTGATGTTATTGCGTGTTTTGGTTCGTAATGTGCATGCGCGGCACTCCGATACAAAAACCTTCCTCTTTCTGTCTTTCCTTATGTTATTCTTTGTGTTATTCTTTGTTTTTTCTTCCTTTTGTATCACCTTCTCTTATGTTATTCTTTGTTTTTATCGTTCTATCACTTTCTCTTTCTGTCTTTCCTTATAGAATTTTATTCTTTGTTTTTTATCATTCCATCACTTTCTCTTTCTGTGTTTACTTATGTTATTCTTTGTTTCTTCCTTCTATATAAGAACGAGCTATTATTATTATTATTATTATCACCTTCTCTTATGTTATTCTTTGTTTTTATCATTCCATCACTTTCTCTTTCTGTGTTTACTTATGTTATTCTTTGTGTTATTCTTTTTTTTTTCTTCCTTTTGTATCACCTTCTCTTATGTTATTCTTTGTTTTTATCATTCCATCACTTTCTCTTTCTGTGTTTACTTATGTTATTCTTTGTTTCTTCCTTCTATATAAGAACGAGCTATTATTATTATTATTATTATCACCTTCTCTTATGTTATTCTTTGTTTTAATCATTCTATCATTTTCTTCAAGGACGAAAGCTAGCTCCGCTCCTAAAGTCACGCGACCTAACATCGCGATGTTACAACTGCGAGCGTTTATACTTGCCAAACACGCCAAAAGATCACACTTCGGGCTTGGCATTTTTGCCGGTAAAGCGTAGTTGCCTTGGCATTTTGCATTTTTTGGCATTTTTGGATGACAGTGTAAATGCCCCTATATTAAGAGTTATGTAGTTGAGGGAGGGGGGGGGGGGGGGGGCTCTTTTTGCCAGTCAGAAACTTTTGAGACCTACTCGAGCTTTGGAGGGGCGGTTGAACGATACCTTATTTTCAACATGTGCCCACCCCATGTCAGAGAATCCTCCATCCCCACCTGTAACTCTACCTATTAATGTACACCCTAATGTAACGCCTTTGCATTGAATCTAGCTTCCTAAAGGATTCATTCTGCTTCTAGATCTATCAAACTTTGTTGGGATAACTTTCCCATCAACACCAGTCTGTCTGTCAGGATGTTCTCTTCTTCACGATACATACGTCTTAGCGTTAACCCTTCAAGCTAGGTTTTACTCTTCCTATGTAGAGATAGTTTTTCCCAATTATTGGCAGTCCTTCTGCCCCACATTATACTCTTAGCAACAGGTAGCAGGGTTTATTTTACATTTAAACATGAATGCAGATAAAGTCAGGTTGATGGCTTGATTACCTTCATCTTGCATGTGATCGCACAGAAGCAAGGAGAGTCACGTACCCCAAAACCGAAATGATTCACCAATGTTTTGAGAGTTAGCATGTTCACTGCAAAAACCAAAGAAATTTCTGCAGGCGTTTCAAAAAGCACACTCTAGAGGTATGTTTTTAGATTTGGATTTGTTGTTATTGTTTACCAGTAGTTGCTAGCAACTTCCGACAAAACACTGGAATGTGAGAAAAATCAACCATTTTTTTTACTCGCAGTGTAAGTGATGCTAAAATACTGCCTCGATCGTCTGCAAATCTACTAACCCTTCACTGTTCCCCTTTCTACGATTCCATTTCTCAGAATTTCATGAACCCTTTGCAGATTTCGTCCAACCATTCCCTTTTCTCTCATACAACCATCAGTTTTAATATCACAGAGTGAAAAAAGCTATCGGTTTATAAATGTTATAGGCCCTCTGGCTGTACATGCATGTCACTTTTGGCTGGACAGCAAATACACTGACCTTTTCTGACCTTACTTGCCCAAGGCTTATAGTGATTTAATGTGCAATTTTTGGCACTCTTCATGAACTTTCCTTGTCTCATACTTGTCATTTTTCATGCTGTTTCTGGGAAAAGCAATATTGGTATGAGTTGATCTCATCTGTCAATAGAAAAATGTGTCTATCCAGAGCCAAAGAGGGTGTTGACTCTTTGTGAAAGCGTATGAGATAACTCCCTTCTCTGGCTTAAAACTAACAATGTGTGAAGACTTGTATTATCAAAGCAGGTTTAGATTGTGACCATGAGGTGTACAAGGCCATTAATAACTCTTTTATAGTCAACTCTTAGATATTGGCCCCCTCCCATACCTTGTTGTCATAATGATTATAAATCAAATTTTCAATTTTTTACATATTTGTTTTAAATCTCCATTTTGTTAAAAAAACAGGAAATATATAATGGTAAAGAGTAGAAACATTAAACGAAATACACCAGAAATCATAGTGTCATATTAAGGATTGTATCCTCCCTCTGGAAATTCTTTTGTAATTTGAATCTGTTCCACTGTTGTGATACCATCCCTCATGACAATTTTGTGTTCTTTCATATTCCTTCAATTTTTTAATCTTTCTTTGTTTTACCTTTTAATTCAAATATTTCTTATAATTGCAACAAATTGTCAGGATATGGCAAAGGTAACTCCTCCCTGTGTGACAATTTTGTGCTTTTTCTTTCTGTCTCTGTCAATATCTCTATCTCTGTTTCTCTCTCTCTCTCTCTGTTTCTCTCTCTCTCTCGTTCTCTCTTTCTCTCTCTCGTTCTCTCTTTCTCTCTCTCTCTGTTTCCCCTCTCTTTCTCCCCTGCCCATATCTACCTCTGAGAATTTCCATCTCCAAGTGTCCTTCCCTCTTCCTTCATTAATTCCAAAAGTTTTGCAAAGTGAACTAATTCCCATGTCATGATTCTAATGCTTGTACCCTCCCTTTCCAATTTCTTTTAATCTCTTAATCCCGCCTTGTTACTTCATTCCCTGTTTCAGAAAACATTTTATGCTGCAACGATTCAAAAAACGATTTCTCCTACTAATACCCTCATCTCTTCATTTGATATCCTGTTCCCCGGACTCATCATTTAGATATTGGTTTAATGTTATCCGCTTGGAGGAGAAGATGAAATCAGATATCATAGTAGCACAGAATTGCTCTGCTCATGAGCATGGTGTTCAATTTCCTACTTTGGAAATGATTTTCTTGCAATTTTGTTTAAAGATGATATCGTTCCCCGAGCTGTGATGTAATCGATAAGGGCTACATAACAATAGATACGAACAGGGAATGGACAAGTGGTGAGTAGAATAATAACAACAGCAATGATAACGGTGAGATAAGTATGTTTTTAGGGTATCTTTTTAACTCAATATTTTTCAAACTTTTCCTAGCACAAATTAAAGAATTTTACAGGGTATGTATGTTAAGAAAAATTGTGATTACCGGTATCATTAATTTAGGAAGGGAACTCAGGATAGCTGTATGAAATTGCAATTAAAAGGGACCGATTGAGGGGGTGTGGCAGTCATATATTTTGGTATGATTTCAGTTTTCATGGCTGCTGAGAAGGCAAGTATATATGCTTAGATATTTTTAACCATCCATGGGAACCTATAGATTTAAGTCCTATCAGAGAGACTTGGTAACATAGGATTAATACCTTAACAAAGGAAACTTGTGCATCGAAACTGAGTTTTGAGCTTAGGACCTCTTGGTTTATATGAGACCACTGCTCTCCAAAAAAAAGTGTATTGATCCAGCTCTCTTTAAATATATTTATTATAGATGTGATATATCGATACAATAAAACATTTATCTGAAAGTTGATATTCTATGCTAGGCTTATCAAATCTTTTACGCTTAAAACACATTTCTGCTTAGTGCCATCACACTGAAAATCAACCAAATGTATTCAGCCTTTGAATGAACTTGGATCCTAAACGTTGGTTACAATCTTTCACAGAATGCCCAGAGCCTTCGTCTCCCGTTGTCTCGGCTACAAAATGAGATATTATTCCCTCCTGACTGATGTCTATAATATTACCAGAAAGGAATCAATCATGTACCTTTCAGCAGAGCTGCATGAATATAATCAAGACAATCCTGGATTCATCATTATTCATCTTGGCAGCGCTTCTTGGTTTTATTAGTCATTAGGCGATAAGGATCGCGCGATCGGCGACTAAAATGTCAATTTCCGGTGGGGAAAGTATTTAATATTTCTTCACCCCCCCCCAACCGTGCCACTCTTTTTACATCTTCTATATCTCTGTATTCAGTTCATTTTAATTTGTTTTTTATCTAAAGAAAAGATTTGTTCTGGAAAGATTAATTTGTGAACTTTCCCATATCAGCGCGGAAGAATATTTTTTCTATTTGCAAAGAAATTTTTGGCCTGCACCCAGTAAATGAAAATCGAGTGCTCAATCTTGTACCTAATCAAGAAAAAGAATACACGTTTTCTATCAAGGATATATATGTGAAAAGGGAGATGACGATGATGACTTGCTTCCTCCCATGTTTTCAATGCCTGAATAACATATTTATGTATGGTTCCCATAAAGGTAGATACAAAATTGATAATGAATTCATAGTCGTCATTTCCTTCTTTGCCTGGAGAATTGTAAACAAATATCATATATATCAACTTCATGAATTCATATTTTCGTTTTTCAAATTATTTGTTTCTTTCCTAACTATGGCATACAGCATCTTTCAGTTTCTGTTCAGAAAAGAAGATATTTTTTTTCAGTTGAAATATATTATATGTGATCAAATTTCTTATGATTTTGTGCACATTGCCTTGAAGGTATTAAATTGCAAATAGAGTTTCTAAATTTGTAAATACTGCTTTCATAGGTATAAGGAACGTGGGAGTTAAAAGTAACAAGGTGGGATACATCACAAATGGACTGATCGTCCATCAGTCCGAAAAGAAACATTTGGAAAGTGATCCATTGGCTACACACCGGTTTACAGTAAGCATGCAACACAACATCATTCTGCTGCGTAAACGCAAGATGACAGTTCTACGCAAAGACACATTAGATCTTTCTCCCGACTTCAAGGCTGATAAATGGAGTGCAACGCACTCTTATGCACTCTTATGAATTCCTATATGCATGGTCGCGTAAATAGACAAAAGTATTTCAGTATGGATGCATGTGATTATGCTTGGGATTCTTGAATATATTTTTGATGTTGAAAGAGAATGAGGATATCAGATGATATGCTGTAAATTATCACCATCATCATCATCCTCATCATGATCATCATCCTCATCACCATCATCATCATCAACATCATCAATATCATAATCATCATCATCATCATCATCATTGTCACCACCACCACCACCACCACCACCACCACCACTACCATCACCACCATCACCATCACCATCACCACCATCATCATTATCATTATCATCATCATCATCAACATCATCATCATCATCATCATCATCATCACCATCATCTCATCATCATCAACATCATCATCATCACCACCACCACTATCATCATCATCATCAACATCACTAACATCATTATCATCATCATCATCATCATCACCATTACCACCATCATCATCATCATCACCATTACCACCATCATCATCACCATCACCACCATCATCATCAACATCATCATCATTCACAATATGTTCATCAACTTCAACTTCTGCGTCATAAAGTGTTCATGTTATCCTAACTATATTATTGATCAGTTACTTATTCGGAAAGTCATTATTCAACAGAAATATCAGAGAGTAGGGAGAGAGACAGAGAAACTGAACAAAGAGAGAAAGAGAGAGGGAGAGAGAGAGAGAGACTGATTCCAATAGACCTATAGAAAGACTGAGAAGCAGATAGAATAGACCCAGGAACAGATTGAAAATATACACAAACGATTTCATTTCATCATCAAATGCCAATTCCCGGAAATTATCGTTAATCATTTCCAGGAATTTAGTTCATAGGGAATATCCTTATGTCTCCTCTTGATATCGTTTGTATTTGGCTGTAGCGTATGAATCACTCACTGAAAAGTACATTTGAAAAGCATATGCATGCTGTAAAGAGTTGTGGAGACAGAATGAGAAGTACCATCTTGAGTACTTGGTCAGCTTGGATACTTCAAATATTTCTCCTACAGACATTTGTCAATTATCATGACAATTTCTATGAATGAATTCAAAGTGGTCCATCTTGAGTACTTGGTCAGTTTCGATGGAGAGTACCCTACTACTTCAATGATTTCTCCTACAGACATTTTTCAATTATCATGACAATTTCTATGAATGAATTCAAAGTGCATACCCTAAATTGAAGTGGAGACGTTTGGAATGAAAGTAATAGTTGGACATCATAAATGTCTGGTCAGGTTTATGTGAAAGTACTTTTGTATTCTATTCAATGTGTTGTCTTCAGTTTCTCATTTTGGTGGGGATTTTCTTTTGCAAGAATACAACTTTGTATAGGAACGTGGAAGAGAATAGTCTAATTTAGTGTGCCCCCAAAGAAATAGCCAAGATCGTATTGAGTGAAGTTGAGAGTAATTGTGAATTGATTGTCTTTGTATGGTTAGCGCACCAGTTTGTTTTGAGGTCTAAGTCCCTTTTTCTTTTAAAGATACTTCATCTTTGTTATTAATTTAATATTACCATCAATATGATTAATAGTATTATCCCAGGGGTTTTATGATGCAAAATCATTGCAAAATAATCATTGTGTAGTGAAAGATTACCAACAAAGCAAGCGCAGTAAACTATATTTCTCATAGAAAAAGGAGATTTTCCATACTAAAAGTTCACCCTTTTACCAGTTATTTTTTTGTCACTCTCATAGATTTCATATCAGGATCTTCTGTTTCCCATTAGGCTATTGGTTAACAAGTCAGTCAAAAGTTGTGGCATCATAGTTCTAAAAATATCATAAATTGTTTCCATATTCCGGAAGCTCCCCAGGATTGTCACATTGTGAAGACATCCATGTTTATCGTCCCTTTTCTCTCTCTCTCTCTCTCTCTTTCTCTCTCTCTCTCTTTCTCTCTCTCTATCTTTCTCTCTCTCTATCTTCTCTCTCTCTCTCTATCTTCTCTCTCTCTCTCTCATTGTCTCTCTCTCTCCTTCTCTCTCTCTCTCCTTCTCTCTCTCACACCACGCAACATTCATGTTGATCGACGAAAGCAAACAACAGAAGATTCATCAACGCCGCATGGACACCCATGAGTCAATTGGGGTTCATCCGCGTTCATTCATTGTCAGGGGCTATCATGAATTTTTAAGGGAAGAGACGGGGAGCTGTTTAGACATGAAATATTAATTCAAGAAACTGCCTCATGGTGAACACGAGGGAATCCGTAGGGGACGGATAGTGGAATGGTAGTCTGTCCTTTTTTGATGTCGCGAAACCCAATCTGGAGCCATTACGGAGGGGCGGAGGAACAATCCCGGAAATGTGAATGTATCAGAGCCCTCTATCCTGTCTCCAAGATCCGTCTGGAAGCGCGACTTCTTCTCAAAATTACAAATTCTGCTTGTACTTGTCAGCTCCTCCATCCCCATCCTTCCGAAACTCTAAAAAATTTCCCTTTTCCAGCTCAAGTTGCGCTTAAAATTTCCTTTGCAGGAAGCTAGCCAAATTTCAGTTTCAGCTTCCAACGTTCAAATGCATTTAATCCAACAGTACGATGAAAAATAGTATAGTATCTAACATTAAAATTTTACACAGATCAGAAATTACATTTTAGGTTGATTTAGTCATTTGAAAGGTGTGAAGTGCATTTGCACAATAGTTTGATTGTGTGATTAATATGATATATGTGATGTTAAATGGTCTTTATTAATAATAAAGACCATTTTTATGATGCAAACCTGATGGATAATTCCTTGCCAACCAATGGCAAGACAGTTCTTGGGATTAATAATGATCAAAAGTCATTGATTTGCCTAATTTGGGTGTTGCTAGGCCAGATGAACCTCACACAAGTCTATGAGGTGGTCTTTGAAGTTAGCATTTCTTTTCCTGAAGGCATACTTCCATTTCTAATACATCATGAAAATTGCCTTTTACTTCAGCTACTCGCTACCAAACATCAAAATGTAATTAAGAAATAAGATACAAGACCACCCTTGTAATCTTTAAACAATTTTCAGCTGCCAACTTATAGTATCATATCATCACAGGAAGAGCATGGAGGCATTTAAGGAATCAACTTTGTTAGATAGTTGATGATTATCTATATATACATATAAACTGTTGATGATGACTCCAAGTAGTCCAAATCCTTTTACAAATGCTAAAAAATATGAAAATTTGCCTTCATCTCATAACTCCCTCTCTTTATCTCAATATTTATCACCGACTTGATGACATGAATCCGGTTTTTCATCGTCGGAATCTTTGATAGCCCAATGCGCATGATCCAAACTATCTTGTAAAGAGCCTTGAACATGTAAACATCATGTAATCCATGCTGAAAGATGATCTTCTTAACAGTGCTATTAAAGATAATACTTGAGTTCTGGTAATGGGATTGCCTTTTGGGAGAAACTTTGTTGGTTAGCATTCTGTTGATGGCTTATTTAACCAAGCAAAAAACTTGCTAAAACAATGACATGCATGCACTGAATACAAAGTAATGATGTAGGTTACTGCGCTTCGCAGTATATCCCGGGTATTAGATTGTGTACATGTTCTGCTGCTCATGGCATTTGAGGGATTTATTTTTACCAGCCATTTTCTTCACCTGGGTGGAGAATGGCTAAAGTAGATAGATACATTGCTAAAGGACATTACTGTCATTCTTGGAAATGAACCCAAGACCCTTACTTTTCTGGTAAAAGGTCCCATTGGTCAACTTTTCTGTCTTCATATTTCATTTTTGGGGTACTTTTATAACCCCCATTTATACTTAAATTTGTATTGTAGCTCTACCATTTTGTTCTTGTTCAGGGCATTCTTCATAAACAAAATTGTATTTCCCTTGATAATTTTGTTTAATGTCTCAGGTCTGCATATTACATGTTGGCAATTGTATGCGATGGGATCCCAAACTCAGACTGTACCTTTAAAGATATATCATTCTCATCAGAGATCACATCATGTACAATCCCCAACATGGATGCATACCTAACTAAGACAGTTTTGAGCCATGACAAGCTATTTTTGTCAATCGTATTACATGCAGGTATGCCGATAGAGGGTAGATATACTCTCCCAATATTTTGAAGAAGGGAAAAAAACCACAGATGTAATTCACCCTTGATTGATTTGATGATGCTATCATTCGTAATTCATCATTCGTATTCAGGTCTTAAGTTTTTTTAACCCATTGCCTACTGTATCCGGGTGGTCTTTGTATTAAGCCTATGGGAATTAGAGAATTTAGTCGTCAATTGGTTAACATTTATTTAGTTTGTGCACAATGAGGTTTGTCATAAACATTCTGCTCAAAACTTTGATTGATTGGTGCATTTTGCACCTGAGAAAAGCAATACTTCTAGGTTAGCAGTCATGGGGAGTGTTTTACAAGACTAAGATTGACTTTAAATTCAACTTAAATATGGCAGGCCATTCATGATCTTTAGATAATATTTTTTCCTTCAATAATGAATTATCAAAAAATATAAATTCTGTAGATTTGTGACCCTGATTTGTACGTCCCTTGACAATATTGCATACCAAGTATTTTTACAAAGCATATATCGCATTTTTACAAATGAAAATAATATTAACAGTTATTGAAAAGTCTGGATAATTTGTTTCAAGAACACAAAGAGCATGTGACACCTACCATTTATCACATAGCAGGGCTATGAATATATTCATGATTATCTAAAAAGGTTACATTGCACCAGGAAGTGTCCAGAATCACAATAATTTAGGAAAGATAAGTACCACTATACTGAGCTTCTCATATAATAAATAATTACCTGAAATCATGTGAAGAAAATAGAAAAGAGATATACATGTATCCTTTTCTCTCTTTAAAAAGAGATCTGTGACCACCAACAAACCTCTTACTTTCTAATAATGCCATCTGTTGGTTGTCTGGTTTAATATTACCTTCTTGAAGTGCCCTATGCATTTTTAGTCGTCTGCATGAACCAACTTCAAAGTCATGCCGAAAGACATTGGTCCGAATTGAAGGCTTCTCAAAATTTGCTCCAGTAAATTGCTGACAGATCAAATCTGTTGAGAAACAAAAGGTCCTTACCTGAAATTTGTTTGGAGGGATTTGATGGATAAAAGCTATCAAACTTGAAGCTTCCATCCTGCTCTTCTCTAGTGGTAACAGTGATTTTCATATATTCCTTTTTTCTTCTTCAGATTGAATATAGGATGGATAATATTTCCCCCTGTATTTAAAGTCGAACATAATTCAAATGAATATTTATTTTTAATTCAGAGCACTTGAATTATGATCCTGTACATGTTTGTATATGAATCACCAAAATGTATTAAAAAACTTTTTTATGCCCTTCAACGATTTGTGGACGACAGCGTCTCTGGATAATCTTACAAATTTGTTCTACGTGCTGCAACAGCAGGCTCAACTGAGAGCTCTGATGGGCAAATCAATTGGTCCAACTAATCTACAATTTAAAAAAAAAATTAGTTACATATTTAGTTGATTACATATCATGTAAGAACGAACTATGGCAGACATGAAATTTATTTTTCAAAATGGGTCAATATACTGGGTAATTTTTTGTTTATTACTCGTCTGACTTGAGAAGGCTTCTTTTCCTCTCACTGTGGATATACTAGCACAGAGTGTCATGAAACCTTTATCAAAGTTATTGCAAAGATTGGATACTTTACAAAAAAAATCAAATATAATCCCCTTGTCAAGATTTAATGGCTTTGTTGAAGCCTATGTAAGGTTTGGGTAAGCCTTCAGAGCTTTATTTGATTGAAATTGTGAAAAATATCAAGATATATATTCTTCATTTATTATGAAAATAATGATGCATTAAACAAAAATCTATGAATAAAAAGGATCTAGACTGTTGTGTGCTTTCCCTTAAATTGTCTTGGGATTTCCTGTCAAATTTTCAAGACATGAATTTGAAATAAACAGGTCTTTCTAATTAATATAATGACAAAATATAGTATTTATGTTTTTTATGACTCTTGCTACTGATTGTTTGTGATACTAGAGGGAATGCCATTCAGACATCAAGTCTGTATGAATAAATTTGTAAAAATTAGGTGATGATTCCTTCTCACCATCCACTCTTTCTTCTTTATCCCATAACATCTTTGTTCCCAATGTGTTGATGCAACCATCTCTTTGAGATGCATCTCTTTCATGTCATCCCTTACTTTTCATTTTCCTCTATCCTACTCCTGTTCCTCCTCCTCCTTCCCTCTTCTTCTTTCCCCCTCTTCTTCTTTCCCCCTCTTCATTCTCCTCTTCTTTTGTCCCTTCTCATCCTTTCCCTCTTTTTCTCCCTCCTCTTCCTGTATATTCATCACTATGCCTGAAAAGATGTACTGATCTATCCCATTGATGAACACCTATTCCTTGTTATCCAATTTTTCTCATTTTCCTCCTCGTTCCCCCTCTTCCCTTCTTCCCCCTCTTCCCTTCTTTCCTTTCTCCTCCTCCCTCCTCTCTTTCTCTCCTCTTATCCCTTGTCATCTTCCTAGTCCTCTCCCTTTATCCCTCCATATTATATTTCTGTGATAATGCATCCATTTCATTGATAGACACCTATCATCTGTCATCCCTCACTTTTCCTCCTCCTCCTCCTCTACCACCACCTCCTCCTCCTCGTCTATCTCCTCCATCTCCATTTCCTCCTCCACCTCCTCCTCCATCTCCTCCATCTCCTCCTCCTCCTTCATCTCCTCCTCCTCCTCCTCCATCTCCTCCTCCTCCTCCTCCTCCTCCTCCTCCCCCCTCCTCCTCCTCCTCCTCCTCCTCCTCCTCCTCCTACTCCTCCATCTCCTCCATCTCCTCGATCTCCTCCTCCTCTGTCTCATTCTTCATTCCACACTACCATCCTGCCTCGGTCTGTGATGATCCACCCATCTCATTGATAAGCACCTATCCTGTGTCATCCCTCAATCTTGAGGGCACAGCGGTGCGTGTCGGGATCGTCTCGGGTGGCGGCTATTAACCCCACCTCTGTGTCTCAGCATGACATTGTCTCTGCTCAGGTGATTCTGCCTGGGTTCAACAAAGTACTTGAGAGATTTGTCACCTTACTAATATCTCCCTTGGCTATTTCATTCTCTCTCTCCTGTGATGTTTCTTTCTGTATTGCTTTTGCTCCCTTTTTCTCTTTCTCCTTTTCTTTCTCTATCTCTCTGCCCTCTATTCCCATCTCTCTCTCATTCTCTCTCTCTCTCGCTCCCCCTCTCTCCATCTCTCTCCCTACCCATTTCCTTTTTTCCTTTTTGCTTTCTCTCTCTGTCTTTTTTAAAATCACACACACTCTCTCTCTCCCTCTCCCTCACTATCCATCTATATCCCTTCCAATTCATTTCTTTCCCTTTGTTTTTGCATCTTACTCTTTCTCTCTTTAAATTTCTCTTTCTCTTTTTAATCTTATACATCCTTTCCCTACTAGCTAATTCCCCATCTTTTTCTTTCTCATCCATTTCTTGTCTTATCTCTTCACAATTTCTTCACAAATGACAATTTCTTTAATGGCATCCTTGTATTGTCAGCCTTCATTTACAAATAAACAATTGTACAGACGTCATAGCGTTTGAATAGACAGACATAATAATCATCAAATTCTGTCTCCTACTGCCCTCGTATTATCAGTATTTCCGAAGAGAAATGATAACCAATTAAAAAGGCGCTTTGCCCTTCAGAGTTAAAAGATATAATTATCACACAGTACCAAGGAAAGCTAGATTCCACTTTTCAGGTCATTAAGCAATTCACACATCCCTCCATTGCTGAGTGAATGATATACAGTTCAGCGACCGGGTGCCAGCACTTAATCGTCAGGGACACACCCGCCGTCCGTCCGCCGGCCGACTCTCCCCGACTAATATATGACGGTCACTTCCGCTCTATTTGACACGAAAGAACAAAACCCCAGCTAGGCGGAAGTCAATATCGTCCTAAGAATTTTGATTCTGTTCATTCTCCATAGGTGTTTGTTTTTTCCTCTTATTGCATTTATTGTTATATCATCTAAACTGAACTTATTTCTTTCGATTGGATGAGCTTGATTGATGGGGAAGGAAAACGGGTCAAGGTGGAATTTTTATTACCAAGGGATCTCGAAAGGACAGAGCAAATATAACATTGTCATAGAAAGTTCAGCTTGTTTCAGCTCCAGAGTGGGAGGGCTATCATGTCTAATTGCCTGTTCAGCCTATAGGGAATGTAAACGAAACTTGTATAAAGAAACATATAAAGAAACGTATAAAGAACGTTTAAAGAAACGGTGAATAAAGAATTATTGTACAGCGAAAGGAGCATACAGACTAAAAACAACATCATATAAAGACACTAATTTTTACAAGGTCAGTTGACATAGCAGCTGGCCAAACATTAATGTGTACTCATGATAAGTCTTGCCCAGTTATATGATAGTGAGTTTTTGATCGAAACAATCCTGAAACAGGTATTTTTGCTATACTTTTCTTATATAATAATCAGACTAAGACTAGGTAAAATTTAATTACGTATTGGGATTAAACATGTATATATTACCCATCTAATGAGCTATTTCTAACTAGAGTAAGCACTTTAACTTCAGGTAACCCATTGCCCACTGGAAAAATATGTTGGCCCTGTATTAAGCTTATGGGAATGAGAGACTTCGGTAGTCAGTGTGTTAATAACATTTGTGCAAGACCATTAATCAGGAATCATCCAAACATGCAGGAAAATGTTCATGTTGATTGGTTCTTTTGGAAAGATGTGGCATATTAAGAGTTACCTGATAATATCAAAGCTCTTTCTGCATCCCCTTCACTGTCTTTTCGCCATCGCTATGCCCCCCCCCCCCACCCCCACCTCCCATACCGTAGCCAAACTTAATCATAAGAAAGAATAATAATGATAGAACAGTTCTTATATAGAACAGTATACCTTTGTTCAATTGATGTCATCCATGTTGCGATGGCTACAGCTTCATTTGCAATTTTGAATTTCTCGTACCTCGTCAATTCTTGGCTGAACCCATCAATAAAGGTTTTTCGACTTGGAAGTATTATTAAGGATATATTGACTGCTTTGAGAGGCATAGTGGTTTCTATAGGGTCAAGGGAAACTCACAACCTGCTATGACCCCAAGGCGCTTGCGCCGCGGGGTCATAGCAGGTTGTGAGTTTCCCCGAGACCCTATAGAAACAACTATGCCTCGAATATTAAAAGCAGTCAATATATATTTTATATACCGAAAAAAAGGAAAATGTTGACTCACCCATTTAGGTTTCCATCTCTTTGAAGTCATGAATATTAACACCAACAATAACTTGTGTACAGTATGAAATCCAACAAGCTGTGCTCCAGTAGAACAGGGAATACCAAACACGTTTACACGAACAGTAACTTTTGTACAGGATGATATTACCAACAAGCTGTGCTCCAGTAGAACAGTAGAACATGAACAGTAACTTTATAAATTCACAAATTCGCAACATATTTACACAGACTGTGCGTCTAGTCTACTTGTTGTAGATGTTTATACAACACAGTTTTTGAAGGATCTTGTCCAGGTCTGCATTCGGAAGTCTGTTTACATCTCCGAGGTCCGTGTTGACATTTCGCAAGAACTCTTCAAATATTTTAATGCCGTATTTTACTGCATACTTCGTATTTTTGCTATCAGCAGAATCGATTAAGTCTTGCAGCTGAATGTCATCCATAAGTTGAAATCTTGGCATAGCTGTGTCCTCCATTTTGCCTCTTTATTGACAAAAAATTGGAAACAAAAAACCCCAGTATTTTGCGATCGAGACTAGTACACAAAATGGCGATCGGTCGTCTGCGCGCGCTGCGTGGATTGGTAGATTCGTCGCCTGAATGCAGCGACCAAAATCGAATTGCACTCAAACACCGTTAACGGTATTGCCCATCGGTCATCGCACAAAAGAAACTTATACGGTAACACGTAAACCAAAATGGGTATCGCAGCAAAATGACGTCACGTTTCACAGCCATGGAAAAAGTGCTATGAAAAATGGATATAAACCGGTAGAGCAGGAACAAATTACTATGAATTTCAATTAGCGGGCATGGTTAAGAACATGACTGCATTTTCAACCAATCAGAAGACAGGATTAGTAAAGAATCTTAAAATGAGGTTTATAACATCTTCTAATGTTGATTCTGTTCGAGATTACAGCGGATATTTTTAGGCAGATATTTGCATCCCAAACTCAAACTTGTTTGTCGTTAATAATCCTTGTACAAGTATATGTTTTACCCTCTGTTTTGTTGTCTCTCACTCCCGTTATCCTCTTTCTGTCTCTGTCTCTGTCTCTCTTTTGCTCTCTCTCTCTCTCTCTTTTGCTCTCTCTCCTTCCCTCTCCTTCTATAGTCCACATATTTTTTTCTATTTCTGTTTCCCTGTCTTTTCTTTTTTTTTCCCACTTTGAAAATTAATTTTATATTACTGTTCCCATTCTTTCGATATATGTGAATAATTAGTGAACATATTCATTACATTTGTGTTGCTTTTTTTGAGGCCTTTACATATATTTTAGACATGGCTCAATCATGTTATCTCCTTTTTCTTTCACAAAATTTAATTTTTGTTGCATTAAAATTATTGTGTGTCCTCGTCATAGATTTTGACTCTCTCTCTCTCTCTCTTTCTCTCTCTCTCTTTCTTTCTCTCTCTCTTCTCTCTCTTTCTCTCTCTCTTTCTCTCTCTTGTTCATTCATTTGGATACTCCTTCATGCTCATATACATATACCTGTCACCTATTCAAACAATGCAGAGCATATTCATGTGCAGGTACGAGATGCTGGTTACCATAGTAACCACCCACATCCCTGGTCCCAAATGTGATGGGCATCAGGCACCTTGGCCCCTTGATGATGCCCAGTGGTTGGTTTGTGGAGATGTGATGCAGACACGTTTTGGGGCTTTGATTACCTCATCACCTTGTCTGCCTGGGTCAGCTGCGTGAGTTGCATTAGCTGTCTCTGATCTTAAGGGATGATGCTCCTACCAGTGTCAGAGAGAGAAAGAGAGAGAGAGAGAGAGAAAGAGAGAGAGAGAGAGAGAGAGACAGAGAGGGAGGGGAGAGAGAATGGGAGGGGAGAGAGAGAAAGAGAGAGAGAGAGAGAGAGAGAGAGGGATGATGAGGAGGAGGAGGAGGAGGATGCTTGGTTGGTAGTATGGGAGGAGGGTATCATTGATGAGCAACCGTGCAGAACAGTAGTGACTCTATTACCAAAGCTTGGGAGCTTTGATCTGGGATGTAGGGGGCAGTTATCTCCCCCAGTATATAGAGTAGAGCAATTTTGCCCAGCCTTCCGATGGATACTAGCTCCTACCTATATCAGGGAGAGGGGAGGAGGATGGTTAATAGTTTTGGGAGGAGTGTGTCATTGGTGGGCAACCTTGCAGAACAGCAGTGACTGTTTTACCAAATTTAGCTAAGGGGTGTCGATCTGAGGGGAATGGGAGGGGTAGCTAGGGTCTTTATGGATCAGTTGTTCTTTGAATTATTTTGTACAAAGCATATCGTGCCTTAAAGCTTCTTTTGCACACCCCATCCATAAAAGCCTCTACCGGTGTCATCAAAGAAAGGATAATTAATTCTGTAGGAGAAGTTTGAATTCTTGAGGGGTAATTTACTTCACAATGTTATAGAAGAAACATGCCTTGCTCAAGAAGTCATCTTCACAGCTGCCAACTCTCCTCCAAGCACTTTGATATTTTGTGTTCCACTATTTTCAAATCTTGAGATTAGTCTAATTTCCTAAATTTTTTGCATGAAATAATCCAGAATAATCAAAACACCATTTTTGGGTCATTTTCATTTATTTGGCAAATCAAAATACAAAGAAATACAAAGAGAGACTTTGAAACTTTCTTCCTAAACAGGTGAGCTTTGAAATTAAATGACATTTCACATTTCTAAATTCAAAGGATATTTCTTTCTCCAAGGGTATGATTTTGAAGAGGAAATGGTTTGCTTCCCTTTCTTTAGATATATACATGGCGGAGAATCTCTAGCGGAGCAGAAACATGATTACTGCTACAAAAATACCCCATGGCATCACAACATGGTATCAGGCAGGCAAACTTATGGCTATTATGAGACTGAGGATTCGGCGATGAAAAATAGGAGATAGAAGAAGGAAGATGGAGTGATTGGGCGGGGGAGAGAGATTGGGCGTGGGAAGAGAGAGAGAGAGAGAGGGGGGGGGGGGGGTGAGAGAATGGGATGAGACAGAAGGGGAAAGAGAGTATTAAAATCTTTTTATCAGTTTCTTGTCAAGATTTGAGCAGTAAACTGAAAATAGGAAGAAAACAATGGAGTAAAATAAATATATAGATAGATATGTTGGTAGAGAGAGAGAGAGACAGACAGACAGAGAGAGCGGAAGATAGAGAATTAGTGAGCATGAAGATAAAGAGAGAGAGAGAGAGAGAGAGATAGAAAACAAGAGAGAGATATAAAAGGTAATCTCAATTTGGTTGCTTGCTGAGAATTTAACTATGAACTGCAAATGAGAATGGGGGTAGAGGGGGGGGGGGGGGAGAGAGATTTGGAAAGATATCAAATGATTAGAAGAAATGCCCCTTATCTCACATAATCTTGCATAATTGCTTGGTATAGAAAGGGGTATTAATGATTGGGTTAAAATTGAGGAGTTCCATAAATATGGAATGGGTATCTTCACTATGTATTGATGGTTTGTAAAAGTAGGGTAGAAGAAAGGAAGGATACAATCGAGAATTACGAAGATAAGAAAGAAGAGTGAAGGAAATATATTTAAGGAGTCGATGTTGGAGAAGAAGATGAGGAAAGTACAGAAGATGAAGAAAGTACAGAAGAGGAACAAAAATAAGCATCAAGAACAAGTTGATGTCTTATGTATTTCATCAATCAACTTCCCAGAATAACGGAGCCTCCAAACACATTCAATCAAAGTATAATTAAACTATCTCCCGCCAAAAACCCACGGGATTAAACTACGCAAATTGTTGTCATTTACGATCGTACCTATACGTGACCAATCCGCCAAAAGTCATCCTCTTAAACGCAGACACTTAGCAACCACTCGATAAGTAGTCCATCTCTGCGGTGTTTGCGTTTAATCAAAATATGATGCCATCGGATCAATCTTATCCAACCCTTTACCAAGTCCAAGAAATTTTGCATGCGTCATTTCAATCCTTCAAATGATGATTAATTCTTTGTATTTCTACACAGACACGCTTTCCATTTAAACAGTGAAATTATTTTCTGCATCCATGAATGGTAAACTGTTTATACATCAATGTTTGTATTTTCTTAATATATTTCTACATTTTCAAGTTGATGGGAATAGATAGAAGCTAGCTCTTGAAAATTAATTTTCCTTATTTAGTTTAAAAGCTGAAAACATTCAATTACTCTTTTAAATTAGTGACTTTAAGATGTTCTTAAGATGTGAAATATGAAAGAATTGTAATCTCCCTAAGATGTAGAATAATTAGTAAGATAAAAAAATATATCCTAAGTTTAATAAGTATTTCATTCTAAGTTGAGCTTGTGGGTAGTAGAGATGTGGTAGTTGAGTGGTATGAGCACTTACCAGAGATGGGTAGGTTTATGGTTCAAGCCCAGACACAAGCTACCCTTTAATTAAAGCAATGATAGACAATATAGGAAGCATTTAAAATTATGAATTTAAATGGAATCTTTTAGAATTGTGATATATTATGGATCAGATTCATTCTTTTTGTGCTTGTGTTCACAAACAAATTTTTCTTTAACTCTTTAGAAAGAAAGATTTGACAATATTTCTTAGGGGTATGATTGCATTGTATAAATATTATATTAGACTTAACTTGAATGGTATTTCTCTCATAATTTGGGTACTACTTTGTACCTTCTGATTGATACCAGATTTATATCTTTTCCTTGAGCTCAAAACATCTTTTTTTTGTTTTAATATCTGATGTAGAATTTTCATCAAATGTATCGAGTAGATGTCCTCCCTTTCTCTCTTTCTGTTTTTCCATAATTCTCTCTCCCCCTCATTCACTTTCTCATACTCTCCCGTACCGTTCAGATTGATATCAATTCTTCCACTTAGCACTTGCTTCAGCAGACACTGAAGAGATTGCAGAGATGTGCTTACCACCACTCTTTCGCCTGACTGCACACGCAAGCACAGAAGCAAACAAACCCCACGTCAGCTTCAGGATGTCATTAAGAACAATTTACCTTCTCTTCCCATCGTCAGAGTTTCGTCTCTTCGTTAAAAACATACATTTATATTGAATTCCACGGCCAAGGCTGCGATTAACTCGTATCGATTATTTCTCTTGGTCTCATTTCCACGTCCTTTTTCCTACTCCATATTGGAAATAAACTTTGAGAAGCACTTTAGACGGGAGTGAGGAGAATAAAATTGAAGGATATGTACGGATGATTAGAAGACGAATACTGATGAGTTGTGAGAGATAAGATATCGTGGCTCCAACTATATGAAATATTGCTTTTACTTAATTTTCATGCATTTATTTCAGTCATTTTTATTCATGGCGGCTCTTTCGACAACAAATATTGCTCTATAAAAGGAACACTTTTTATACAATTAAAAGTTGTGACACAAAAAATCAATACGTATAAACATATTGAATGCCATACAAATGTAGATAAAAAAAGATGACTCAGAAAAACACAATGATACAACAAAGATATAGCAAAACTGTTCAAATATATTTTCAAGATATATGTCATGCAATACGTGAAGTTTAAGAATATGCACTGCAGATGAATAAAGAGTTGCTCTCTAGAAGGCATTTTAAATATTTAAATGTCTGTATTATCTCTAGAAAGACAAGAGATAAAGTTTTAAAGCCCCACTGCACTACTTATAGCTACTTGCGCCCTCTATATAGCAAACAATGCCTAATCGGTGCCTGTTGGTCCTCCATGATCCCCTTTTTTTAATGTTAATTGAGAGCTGATTTGATGAGATAACCGCCTGTCAGTGACCTTGCAGGGAGGTCCTATCCCCCTGGCCAAATTATTACAGACAGGCTTTATGTCTATTAGACAAGAAGGTGTTGAACTTGGTAATGAAGTTGTGACTTTACCTATGCTGAGCTCAGATCTAGGATGCACTCAATCGTGTTTCTTTGTACCTTTTTTTTCCTTTGCACAATGAAAAAAAATATTGCCAAGTCTACCTTGCTATCCAGGATTATTAATTAACCCTAGGTTACTGGAGAGAAGAAAAGCATCAAACGGAAATGGGCGCCGGTGGTAGCCTCATTCCTTAAGCAGGACTGTTGGAGGAGAAACCACTTTTCAAGGGAGGGCATAGGGTTGGGGGGGGGGGGGGGAGGAATCGGGCAATCTGCCCCTCTTAACAGATTTCTGGATAAGAAATAAAATACTGTCATAGTAAACAGGTTAGGGAATCATTTGAAAGTAAATAATATAAACATGTTTTTTTTTAATATCACTGCCACCCCCTCCCCCCGTTATACACACCAGGGGGGTGTATCACAAAGATCCTAAGTTAAACTTATCTCTAAGTTGGACTTAAAAATTATGGAAAGCCAGCATCTTTGAAAATATTTTGTAAAAGTTATTTTGAAAGGCATAAAATGTTGGTTCAAATCATTCATATTTTCTATCATCAAGGAGACTTCATGTTCTGGATGTGGAATTCATAAAAAAAAGTTAAAATACTTGAATATCTGCTTTTGAATATATTTCATTTTAAGGCTCCAATGGCTGTCCATAATTTTTAAGTCCAACTTAGTGTTAAGTTCTACTTAGGATCTTTGTGAAACACCCCCCTGGGCCATTAATAAGTGTTTTTGCCCCTCTTGAGGGTAAGGTCTGGATACGCCACTGGGGAAAAATAGGGAAATTTGTCATCACACTGAAGACCATCTCTGTGTGGGAGAGAACATCAAATGGACCCTGGAAATAAATTAATAAATAAATTAGATTTTGTTATTAAAGAAGAAATTCTTTCAAATAGCCATTTTTTTAAAACAAGTCCTAATTGCATTACTGAGTCAGATTTTTAAATAAAATATTCAAACATACAAAGGGTAAAGCCTCTTTTGTATTGCAGGAATATCTTTGTAAAAATTCAAGAATTTGTTGAAATGCAGTCTGTGCTTTAAATTCAGTTACAACAAATATTGGATGCTGAATTATACACCCCCCCCCCCACACACACACACACACACAATTTGAAAATTTGTGAATGGAATAGTAATTGGAAATATCTCTGAAAAAGAGTGTGTAAAAGTAGTCTCATTGTGCTGTGGAAAATGCATAAATGATAAATTGTAACTTGAGAATGAGTAGTGTGACCAAGCATAGACTGCTGTTACATTGAGAAGGCATATTGATGTGTGATCTAACTAAAATGGAGTCATTCTTCTGAAATTGAATTTCTCTGAACAAAAAAAAACGAGTCATCTTTCATGGTGTCTGGTGTTAAAGAAGTCAAGCATAGTAGTTTTGGGTTTCAAGAGTTTTGGGTGTCTTCCAAGCAAGGATTGATTTCAAAGTCACCTTCACAATGACCTTGAGATGTCAAGGTTATGTTTATACCTAGGATTTTATTTATTTATTTATTTATTTCTGATCTTTTGACAGGGTAGCCCATTCACCAGCAAGTAGTGGTCTTCCATGGGGCCCTGAATGAACATATTTACATCGTTTATAACATTTATACAGAACAGTTACAAAAATAATACTCGTTTGCAAAATTAACATATATCATTAACCTAGTAAGCAGTAATGTCAATAGGAAAATATTAATTAAGTCGCAATTATGTGAATAAGACATGTAAATATTACAGAACATGCACGTAGTGTATGTACGGCTGAGCCATTCACAAATTACAACTTTGTTTAAACAATCTCTTAAATGAATTGACAGAGGAAGCCGTTCTCAACGAATTATCTAGCTTATTCCATTCAAATATGGAAGAAACAATTGGGCTACACTTATAACAATCAGTGTGAAATCTAGGCACACGTAAACATCCACTGTCTATTTGCCTTGTATGATGCTCATGTACATCATTAGGATTGATTAAGCCTACCTGAAGGTAAGAGGGTGCTAAGTTATGAACGCATTTATATATCATCATAACGCGACTTAACTCAAACCGCTTGTCTAGTGTCATCCATTTAAGACTTGTGAACAAATCAGCCGACGGTGTGTCATATGTCTTGTTCAATATTATTCTTGCGGCCCTCTTTTGAATTTTTTGCAGCTTAGTTGTATGAAAATGAAATCGGTTCGACCATACAACAGAGCAGTAATCTAATCGTGGCAACACTAGACTGTTATAAAGTAACTTTAAGGATTTTTGAGGCAAAAAACTCTTTGCTCTCTTTATCATGCTAATGTTTTTCTGGGTAAGTTTACTTACGTTTTCGATTTGTTTAGACCATTTCAATTCTTCATCTATCAAAAGTCCTAAGCATTTGGTGAATTGAACTCTTTTGATCAAATTGCCGTTTAATGAAATGGTGAAAGATTCAATTTTCTTGAGATTAGCAGGAGAGCCTATTAACATGACACAAGTTTTTTCAGTGTTAAGAACAAGACGATTTTCCTTAATCCATGCCATGACTCTGTTTAACGCAACAGTTAATTTTTCTTCCACAACAGTTGCATCATTTGCACTGACGGTAAGTGTCGTATCGTCAGCATACATATCTATGATACCTTCAGGAGTACATTCAGGTAGACTATTAACATATATTGAAAATAAAAGGGGACCAAGAATTGAACCTTGTGGCACACCTAATTTGATGGTTGATGGATGCGACTTGGCTCCTTTGAATTGGGTCACTTGTTGTCGATCCCCTAAATATGATTTGAACCAATAAATAGTCCTATTACTACAACCTATACAAGCTAGTTTATGTAGAAGTAGCTCATGGTCAACAGTATCAAAAGCCTTACGAAGATCTATGAAGGCAACTCCAGAAATTTCTTTGTTATCAATATTCAACGACCATTGATTTACAAGTTTTGCAAGGGCAGTAGCTGTTGAATGTTTAGGTCTAAAACCAGACTGATTAGGGTGTAATAATTTATTCACGTCCAAGAATTCACTGAGTTGTTGGTGGACGGCCCTTTCTATAATTTTACTCACGATAGGTAATATCGAAATGGGACGGTAATTATTCAAAGAAGAAATATCTCCAGATTTGAATATTGGTACTACCCGAGCCTTTTTCCATTCACGTGGAACAACTCCTGTAGACAGGGATTTGTTAATGATATCACAAAGAGACCCTGCGATAACATTCTTCGTCATCTTTAAAAGTTTACAGCTGATGTGATCTTCACCAGTTGCTTTATCTATACTCAGATTATCAATCTGTTTCAATACAAAATCCTCAGTAATCAAATTCAAATTAAATTGCGAATGAGTTGGACCAATATTATTGTCCTCGTCTACTCTCAGTTGAGACTTATTCCTTCGCAGGTCCTTTGTAATCTTAGTAGCATTAGAAATGAAAAAGTCATTAAAAGCTTCAGCAATATTTGCATTGTCTGACACATTAGCACCATCAACATTTATGCTATTGGGAGATATAGGTAATGACTTAGGCACAAGGTTTCTCAAACATCTCCACATTTGCTTACTATTGTTATGATTTTGCGAGATCTGGTCTGCATTATATTCTCTTTTTCTTTTCCTCATGAGATGAATAACTGTATTCTTTAGATATTTGTAGGTGTCCCAAAGATCATCACTTTTGTTAGCTTTAGCAGCTTTGAGAACTTTATCACGTTCCGTCATAAGCTTAACAATCTCGTCAGATATCCATGGACATGCCTTTTTTCTTATCCGCTTTTTACATACTGGTATGTGCTTGTTGATTATATTATTGAATAGAGTCAACCACATATCCCACGCAACATCAACATTATCTATATCTTTTATGACCTGCCAAGGAGTACTTCTCAATTCACTGTAAAATTTCTCCTCGTCAAGATTTTTAAACGAGCGAAATTCTGCGTATTCGGATTTGTTATGGATCTTTGCACTAAAATCGCGAACCGTATACACCAAATAATGATCACTTATGCTAGTTTCAAATATTCCCCATTCATTGTAAAGTTCCTTGTCTGATACAAATATCAAATCAATTAAAGTAGAAGAGGTATTTGTAACTCTTGTGGCAGTATCAATTAGCTGACTTAACCCGTACATATTTGTATAAAACATTAACTTTTCAGCATTCAGATCAAGTTGGTGTGGCATACAATCACAATTGAAATCACCTAAAATAATACAGCTCATATCTTCCGAGAGAGCAGAGTCCAAATTTCCGTCTAATTCTTCAAAGAAATCAACGTGAGAATTTGGAGGTCTGTAAAACTCTCCAACCAGGATGGGAGACTTATTTGGATAATGCAATTCAAACCAAAGGCATTCTAAAGTAGAAGAAATCAAATCATCCCTTCTTTTATAATTGAACCTCTTGGATATATATACAGCCACACCACCACCATGTCTCGTACGGTCTCTACGTAATAAAATATAATCATCTATATACAATTCAGAATCATCAATCATGGAGTCGCAAAATGTTTCATTTAAACCAATAACATCAAATGATGCATTTCTCAGAAGTAATCTAAGTTCGTCAATCTTAGCAACTAAGCTATGAATATTCAAATGGGCAAATTTTACTAGGATGATGAAAGGCAGAGGAAGAGAGATGGGCCAAGCCTAGGCCTAGGTTTTCACAGCTTGGGAAGCATTCATTTTGTGCTAAACAGTAACATGGTGATCACACCCTCGTCAAACACCAAATTTGTCCTGTGCCAAACACCAAACACTGAATTTTCCCTGCTCCAGCCCATTGCTTAAATAATTTTGTGGTGAACCTCATGCACAGGCTTCATTATTCGTAACAAGTAGTATATAAGACAAGCAAATATCACGTTAGCTCTTCAGTACTATTATAGGGGTGTTGAAAACTCTTGTATAAGCTCCAAAAGAACTGTTCATTCTCATTCAAAAAATTATAATTCATCTGTTCAGAGTGTTACAGTATATATGAGCAAATGCCCTTTTGGCTCCAAACAGATGCGTTGATGATTTGGATGGCAGTGAGGACCACATGACTTCTTTGCTAAATCTTTCAATTTTCTTCTGAGACGTTTATTGCCATCTTGCTATTGCCCAGTTTTGATCACTACCATGTAAGGGTTTTTTTGCAGCAAAGTTTCAAATGTTTGCTGTGGGCTTAATCATGACAGATCAGCAAATGGTTAATGTGTATATAAATAATTCAACCATATTGCGTTAGTGCTTTTGATGTAAGTCCACATACACATGTACATATACCACTTTAAGGGTAGTACTGATCGATGCCCCCTTCCAACTCACTTATATTAGAAGTGCCCCTCTCCTGCTGTGTCTGCATATATTACTTTACTAGGAGCTTGTAAGGGTAACACTGATGCCCCCTCTAAACCCCTTCTACCAGAAGGCCTCTATGCCTTTTAACCCTATGCAGACCCCCTTCTCCCTTTGAAGCTTGCAAGGGGTAATGAGTGCGCCCCCCTCCAAGTCAATTCTATCTGAATTAGGTCTTGGTGCTTTTTAACCCTCTGCAACCTCCCTCTTCCGTTTTGTGTGTCAAGACTGCATTGGTAATGGTACTTAGGGTGCCATTGAGGTGTGTCAAGTGGCCCTTGGCCGAGGGATCCTGTTCCCTCTTACTCACTCCTACAACGCTCCCCGCTTCATGTCTAAGATCATCGGCTTGTGTCTCCTGTTTCACCTCCCTGTCTCCTTGGCTATCGACCCTCTTCCTCCCGCATCTCTCTTCTCTGCGTCAGTTCACCCTGTACCCTTCTTCATCATCCTTCGACCATCTTCATCTTCTTTCTACTCTCTTACGTGATGTATGTCCTCGGGTATCGGGTTGCGCCCGTGAATTCCATTTTGGGCTTTTTCTGTTTGTCTGAATTTTCATGAGGATTGTTTCCTGACAGCCATGGCTCATGTGTATATCGGATGATGCACCGCGCGAGTTTAACCCAGAGGATCTCGCTCCCTTTCCTGTGGCGGTCTTGTCATAGACGGTCTTGCGTTTGCGGTGGTGACGGGGTTAAGCCCTGAGCGTCAGGCATGGGGAATGTGTAACCTCACCTGCCCGTGTGCGTAGTGCTATGTATGTTAATGTAATGTATAAACATAGAGTGGCACATGAACAATACTAAATCGATGAAAGAAGTAGATGTGTACATTCAACACAACACAATGTGCTTTCATTTAAAGGTAAGGTTCACCTCTTCTGCTATCAAAAATGTACAATGTCATCTGTTCAAAGCCAGAAGGGCATTAATTCTGTGTTAAATCATATAAGTTAACACCCTTCTGGCCCCAAACAGATGATGTATACAAAATAACAGGTCATATTTTTGTAGTGTTGATTTCATTATTCATAATAATACAAGCTGTCATCAACCTACCTAATGTGCCACCAACGTTTTCAAACATGAACCATACATCTAGCTAGATGTAAAGATATTAATACAAAACACTCCCTACAGGCTGTTGGCTCATATAAAGAGCCTCCACACTTTTTTTACAAACTTTCAAATTCTTCAACTTCCGATTGATAATTTGCAATAGTTCAAGAGAGCTGCAAGAATTAACATACACATTCAAGATGCATGTAGTCTTTGAAATGATTTGAAATGTTACAACATTCCATTGAAATAGGCTCTGACACAGTGAGGGTTAAGTCGATTCTTACCACTAGCTGGGTTTCCATGTTAAAAAGTGTCTTTGTAGGCAAACCATACCATGTCAATGCCCTGTCTAAGAAGTTTTTAATGATTTGTTCTGAATATTTTCATTGAAGAATAATATTGAACTAACCACCCTAAGGCTGAAGTAAGCTGTCAATGCACCTACAAAATTTAGCCATACAAAGGAAATAGAGTACAATTTTAAGAGAAACAGGAAAAATCAGATATTAAAAATGACCATCCATTATAATGTAGAATTGGGCTGAATGCCTGAGGGTCTTGTCCTTTTTAATATGTTGCTGTTCTCTTTATTGGAAATTCAAATGTCAAACATGAAATGGCCTAGATTTTGGAAAGAAATAAAAGAGGAGGAAAAAAAAGCCCAGAAGAGGTTGCTTATAAAACAGACCCCATGTCCACACAGAACACTTTCTGTGATTAGTTATACCGTTTTGGGATAGTTATACGATGAAATTGTGTGTGTGAACGCTTACTAACGATACGTCGTATAACGAAAACGATGCCCAAACTAGCGTTTCGTTATACGACGTATAAAGAGTCACGCCTAATCACGCCTAATCACAGAATATGTTGTGTGTGGACGTAACTAGTATAACTAGTCGAACCAGAACGTTATAACTGGGCGGGGCTTAACATGACCTCGCGCGAAAGGAGACCTGACCTCTCATTTCCGCTTCCATTTTATGACCGCAGTAACAAACTGCGCACCTATCGACGTTTCGTTGTTAGAGTTTCGGGATTACTTTATTGTGTGTGTGGACACCCTGGAATTTAAACGATAATTCTTTATACGACGTTTCTTGCGTGTGGACACCCTGGAATTTATACAATGATTCTTTATACAATGTTTTGTTATAGAGTTTGGGGATAAATTATTTTGTATGTGGACACGCTGATTGTCTTTGTCTCAGATTTACTAAATCATAATGACAATTTTCTGGGACTTGGATTAGTTTGAATATATCCAGTTCTTAAGTGTTATAGAAGATAAATGAAAAGATGAGGGGCTTGGAATTTGATCATCTTCTTTGTAGTCTTGTTAAATAAAGGGATAATCTACATTAGAATCTACTGGTTGGATATAGAACCAAAGTATTATATTACTTGGTGCAGGTTGGAAGATGTAGGTGGGAAGTTGATAACCAGTATTCCTACTGCTATCAAAGTAAACATTTGCAACTTTTATGTCAGATGCAAGCAAAGTCATTCATTATAATTTTTAATTATCCAGGATTGTTTTCTGAAAGAAAAACAAATTGTATTTATCTGGATCATTACAATGTAAATCTGTCAGATTGGAATTAAAAAGCAAAAGCAATTATGTATAATGTATTTTTGAACCGTTATATAAATGAAAATATGGAAGTTTTAATTAAATATTTAATTGATAATGAACAAATTATTAGATGGATGAACAATTGTATGGGAGTAGATCTATTGCAAGATTATGGGATAAATGCATTAACATATTGATAAATACTTAAAGAGAAGGTTGAGTTCTGGTCAAGCGATTGTATTGTGAAAGAAACGTTGTGGAATCGATTAGAAAAGATTGATCATCTAGCATATAATTAGTTATGTGTATTGCAAGGTTCAAAATGCATGCCATATTTAGAATATTAAGGCATTTGAAGAGCCATGCTTTTCAGGAAAGATGTTTTATCTGATGTTCTTTCACACTTGCATAATACAATGATAACGCTCACAAATTATTTTCCACCTCTTCCGAGAACTCAACCTTCTCTTTAAGATGAATATTGTATGCATAATAGATAAATAATAGAACAGACTGAAAGCTAATAACAAGGAGACATATTCAATTATATGTTTTTCAAACAGAGAAGATGAAGGTCCAAGTGTTGGAGCCTATAGAGAAGAGAGAGAGAGGAGAGAGAGGGGAGAGAGAGAGAGTGAAGAGAGGAGGGGAGAAAGAGAGAGAGAGAGAGGAGAGAGAGTAGGGAGAGAGAGAGAGAAAGAGAGAGAGAGGAGAGAGAGGGGAGAGAGAGAGAGTGAAGAGAGGAGGGGAGAAAGAGAGAGAGAGAGAGGAGAGAGAGTAGGGAGAGAGAGAGAGAAAGAGAGAGAGAGAGAGAGAGAGAGAGAGGGGAGAGAGATGGACACAAAGAGAGAAAGGCTGACATTTAAAAAGGGATAAAGAGAAATAGATAAAGGGAGGAAGAGATAGAAATGTAGTTAAAGAAGATGAATAGAAAGAAGAGAGAGAGAGAGAGAGAGAGAGAGAGAGAACAACAGAGAGAAAGATGGAGAGCAAAAGATTGAGACTACAAACTTGTACTCTAGTGAATAGTATCCATGTTGTTGTATAGACTATAAAAGAGCTTTCCAGACGGATAGCATCAACAAAGATCCTGCCACTCCTAGCCATCTTCCTCTTCATCCAACCCAACTCCCGATCGATACCCGACATTGTTCATCAAGTTAGGGATTGTTTTTCTTTCATCTCAATCAAGTTTTCTTTCAATCAACATCCAATCTGTCTGGAGTTGTGCCCATTGTTTTCTTTTCTATCCTCGATCCTCGCAAAGTACCTTCACGCTGTACCTTCACGCCGCAGCGAGTGGAGCTTTAATGAGACCATTGTCGCCAAATTAGAGTACACCTCGATAAACTACTAGCTAGGAGATTTTTTTATTTTGGAGGGGGGGGGGGGGAATGGAGGGGAAATTTATATTTTACCTCACCTATTTATTGCTTATTTACACTGTCTTACTTTCTAGATTGATCATCCAATGACATTTTTGTGATGACAGAAAGGACATAAAAGTCTTGCTACCAGACGGGATGATTTTTGTTTGGAAATGGAGGGGAACTTTGTACGTTTGTATTTATATATTATGATTTTTTTTTTTTTTATATAGATAAAAAATGGAAAAAGAAATATGATATAGAAATCGATAAATCAAATCAAATCAAATCAAATATATCTATCTCATGTCTACATCTATTTTTTTTTTAGACTGTTTTTCTTGAAATTCAAATCAAGATCACTTATTGCAGATTTTGGTACCATTGAACTACTAACTAAAGTATCTATAAAGATGGACAAAGAACAAGTGACTAATAATAGGTCCATTTATGTAGCACAGTTACTATATGAATATGCTCTACAGCGCTTACTCATACTATAACCCGGGTACCCATTTACTTCACGTGGGTGGAAAGTGGCAAATATAGATCAATGTCTTGCCAGAGGATATTAGTGCCGCGGCGGGACTAGAAGCGTGAACGATGTGATCCACAGTTTGGTGACGTATCCACTTGACCACAACACCTCTAAGTAAACAAAATATTGAACTTTTCTTCTGAAAATATCATGTGTGTTACCTGATAGAAACTGTATACTGAAAACGCTGTTATTTTTGTGTGATTAATTTTTTGCGCTGAGCGATCGACCCCAAAACATATTCGCGGGTTTAACACACGCATAAGAAGTCATGCTTATATTTTCGCAAGTTCTAAAATTTGCGCTTGCCGATCTTATAGCGCGATCCGCAAAAATTGATGTACCACAAATATTTATACTTTTACAGTAGTAAGTACATCACTTGTTAGCTGCCATTTTGTGCAAGCTAGGGATGCCATGGATGACAGAGTTCGGAAGTTGGTCATGTGGGAGGGGGCGGATTTATGCAATCCATGCCATGTAAATGACCCACATTGCATTGCTAATTTCCTCACCTCTCGTATTTAATTTCATGGGTGGGTACTCATGCAGTGTTGAGCCCATCCTTCACTTTCATCAGGCCTGTCTTCATCAGCTCGAGTTTGCCAAATAACCCGCTATTTTCAGACTCGGGATATTATCCCGATGCTCAAAATTGCATCTTCACCACCTAGCTTGGATGGGCGTAAACTTGCACACTATTTCCAAAATAGCGGGATATTTAGGAAACAAGACCAACATTTTTCAGGATATTTTCTTGACCAAATATCCTGCTAATTGCAACTGCGGGCTGATGAAGACGCAAATTAACTGGCTGATTTGCGATCGAGATAGTTAAAATAGCAGGTTATTTGGAAAACTCGAGCTGATGAGGACAGGCCTACTCTCTCTCTCTTCATCAAGGCTGCCCCTGATTTCATCAGCTTATGAAAACTGTCGCCATGGTAATGCATCACCTATTTAAAGTTGACAGGTATTTAGTCATCGACTCATAAAAGGCCTGTGAGGCCTGACCACCTTTGTCACATAAACTACTTATGGTATACAAAGAAATTTTAATTCAGATTTAGTCAAATGGTGCAGTCTGTAATGAAGAAATGTTTTCTACTTTTTTTAATTCAAGGGCATTGTGCTCATTAGTATTATTTGTTATGACCTATTGAATCTCAGCGGATGGATAATTTTGCTAAGATCCAGTATTTTTATGTTTCCAAATATAAATCCTGTCCCCTTATATCTACCTGCTCAGATATTCTAATCAACGATTACGTCTGCATTACATTAAAAAAAAGAATTCTTCTTTTACCCAAGTACAAGTACCTATTTCATAAGATATTCAATCTCAGCAAAAGTGAAAGCATAGTTGAGCTTTTCAAATATGACATCTAACTTATTTTCCTTTTTTTCATCATGCCTGATTTGATTTTGTGCTTATAAGATTGTACAGGTATATGATTTTTTTTTTGATTTTTTAAATATTTTTTATGGGGGGCAGTATTTAATAAGGTTTATTGAGTTTCAAGTTTCAAGTTTATTCTTCCACATCTCGTTTAAAACACAGCAAGATAATATTACAATAATTATGATAATAATTTCACTGCTCCTTCAGTCCCATGAGACAAGCAGATTCCATTTACATCATGATTTAGTCAGAATGAGTACATTCCCGTCTATGGAGCCAGAAGGGCATGGCGTCATATACCTTTACACAGAGTTACTGCCCTTCTGTTTTGCAGGAATACGAATTTTCTCTTAGAAAATAATTACGCTGCAATAACGTTCATCAATCCACTCCCAATTAATCAATCACGGATGATTCCAGGCAACATTAATGTGTTTGCGATTGCTTGATTGGAAGCGGACTCGTTCAGGAAAGTGGGTCATAATTACGAGACAATTTCGTACACCTGCATATTGGATGAGTTGATGAACAGCGATTCTCCTTGACTTTAAACCAAAGTCGTCTGCCGTCGTGAAAACAAGTGGAAATGTGGAGAATTTGGTAGTGGATGGTCAATATTTGCTCATTTAGCATAGACATGTTGTCAAGTTATATAAGGCTCCAATTATTATTTGGGTCTGTTCCAAATAGACTGTATTTAGATCACTTAATTGAGAAAAAATAGATCCCTTTTCAACCTAAATACCTGTAAAACAAAATACCATAACTAGGCCAACTGTTCTTGGAATTGTAAAGGAGCCCCATGAATAAAAAAGTGCGCTTATGAAAATAATTCCTGACATTAGGTTGAAATGCGTGAGCAAGCTTGTACTTGACCCTGTTTAAAAAGGGATGTAATTCAAAATTGCTATATAGACGCTTCTATAACATTTCCAAGTGGCTAGTAGCTTATACAAAGTGTTATTCAAACAGAATCAAAGAGGCAATGTTCGTGAAATGAATTCGTTACATCAACATCTTATTATTTATGCAGCTATTATATGTACCTGAAGATCAGAATGCCATATGAAATTTTATTAGATTATGAGTAAAATAACAGTAATTAGATGACAAAATTATGAGATTTCAGGCTATTTCAGTCATATTTCTTACTTTAACACCTTGCGGATTGTGTATCAGGATATAAAGCTAATGAGGTCATAACAAAAAAGATTAGATTATGGGTAAAATAAGAGGAATATGGGGGAAAGAGTGATGAGCTTCCAGGCTATCAATAAATAATTGTTTGATTATTAGTCCTATATCTTACATGAACACCTTGCGGTTTGTGTATCAGT
This sequence comes from Strongylocentrotus droebachiensis, assembly GCA_035222895.1. Taxonomy (NCBI): domain Eukaryota; kingdom Metazoa; phylum Echinodermata; class Echinoidea; order Camarodonta; family Strongylocentrotidae; genus Strongylocentrotus; species Strongylocentrotus droebachiensis. Next base: position 352,254 of record JAVYIG010000176.1, on the reverse strand, counting down.
TTACTTAAGCTGAGTCCTTAAGAGCATGACTTTTGTTAAGATCGGGAAGTGAAAACGAACAATATTAGATTATCTGAGAAAGAAGAGGGATACAAGGTGAAATCAATGAGGTGTTACGCTCTTATGCAGGTGTGTTATGATCAAGTTCATGGTGATCCCATTTTGTCTGAGTTTAGGCATGCTAAACGCATCAAAAATATCCATGAATGAGAAATTAATTGCTGAAATAAGTCGTTCAGTCAGTTATGTTCGTGATAATGACTTGATGCATTGGCAAAGCAGCTACGCATATTCCAGCTCATTCAGGTAAAGGAATTGTCAAGAAATTTATGAAAGCCACGTGTAATTACCATCAATCTTTACTCAAGATCTTCATTCTGTGTGATTTGAATAATAAGAGAGTTTTTAATTTATTCGTTTTCTTGGAAAACTGGATAGAAATGAATATGGAAAAGTCACAAAATAATATACTTCCTAGCTTAAAGTTGTCAAATCTGTTCGTGTTCTTGCATCATATGAGTGATCTGCTTAAGGCTTGCCTTGGCTTTGGAATGTATTAATTTAAGAAACGCCCTTCAAATCTTTGAAGACTTTGAAGATTTTTTTATTAAAACTTAATTTGGCAGTAGGTTTCAGGACATTGAACCTGAAGCTGTTAATTCTTGTTCATGAATTGTTCAGAAAAGGTCTATGATAGCTTGTAGCAGTTCCTGGAAAAGGGGCGTAGCCACAGGGTGACACCCCCTCCCTTTTGATTTTCCATTGATTTCAGTATAATGAATTTGGGGTCATATCAATATCCTGAAACATATGTTGCAGAGAGAGTTGTTTTCATTAGATAACAGCAGGTGAGGATATTTTCAAAACTTTTGTCTTTCTTTCCGTTCTGAGAACTACCATCTTCTTCGGGTCCTTGATCTGATTTTCATAAAATGTTTGATTGTGGAAAGTTGCCTGATCAATAAGAACAAGCTATGTTGGCTTTGTGAATAAGAAACTGGGGGAAAATTCTCTGAAATATGTTTGTCAGATCACCAAATAAGTACATTCATGTGAGATTTGCTTTTAACTGTAGATATTAACTGAAATCTGTGGGAACTTCTCCTGATCTGTTGAGTGTGAAAACACCTTTAGAGAGTCAGTTGAAGTCCTTGGTATTTTGACTCTCCGTAGTAGCCCTAGGCAGAGTGGGGGTGAAATAAAGACAAACTTAATTCTGATTTCTGGCAGTATTTTGAAAAGGAAATTGCATTAGTGAAGCTTTGCATCTGTGAGATCAAAAGTTTGATGATTCTTCTTGTTCTATTTCAGATTTTGATTTTAATTAGGGTGAAGGAGCTAAGCTTGAGAAGAAGGTGATTTAAATTGACAGATTGATCCAGGGGGAGGGGGGGGGGGGGGAGTGAATAAAGGGGTGATGAATAAAGGGAGAATATTGAAGGAACTAGATAAAAGATAAGATGTAACAAAAAAAGTGAATAAAAGGGGGATGAATAAATGGATAATATTGAGGGAACTAGATAGAAGACATGATATTCAAAAAAAGAATAGTATAATGGGGGTAAGAGAGGGGAAAGAAGAGTCAGAGAGAGCAGGAAAACGAGATAGGAAGAGAGAAAGAAAGGAAGAGAGAGGGAATGAGATAAAGAAAGTGTAAGAGCAAGGGAAAGAGTAACATACAGGCAAACTGGAGAGAAGGAAGGATAGAGAAAATATGAAGCTATGATGGAGAAGGAGATAGAGAGAGGGAGAAACTTTGCATGTAATACTGAAAGTGAGAGAGGAGGATGTGCTGCAGGGCACATTATTCCCCCCCCCCCCACAGAGCAGATGAGAGGGACCTTTTAATTCTCCAAGTGGGAGATAATGATGATCTCACCATTCATTCCTGGGACCCGTTTCACAAAGCCTTTTTTTCAATGACAACTGACAAAAATCAGTGACGAATCTGCTGATAACCAATCAGAAGCAAGGATTTCAGTAGCTTATAACAAAAACTGTCATTTGTCACTGGTGACAAGTTTTGTGAATCACCCCCCTGGTCTCCTCTCTCCACCATGTCTATATCTACCCCTGACGACAACTGGATTTAATAATAACAATAAGCTACTGGGAGTGAAGAAGTCGGTAGTCCATTGGTTAACCTATCTGCTAAGCTGAATAAATAGTCAAAATGTGGAGATGAAGATCATTTTGGAAGCACCCCCCTATCTCCGGTCTGTGTAAGTCAATACGGGCAAGACTTTGTTGTGAGAAAAGTACCCCTTTACCAGAGATTTGGGGAACATGAATGGGGTCTGACCCAAGAGTGGGGAGGTCCGGGGTAAAGGCCTAATTAGTCTTGTCTCATTATGCTATTAGGTCCATTCACAACCAGATCTATATATTATAATAATATTCAAAGATCAGTTTATAAATTGTGATCCAACTCAGAATTTTCTTCTTGCATGCACATGAAAATCTTTGCATGGTGTTAGGCTCTGGTCTCTGTTTAGTTTTGCGAGCTGACGTCAACATGTGTTTTAGAGACTTTCCCCACATTTGAACAGGTGCGTTCAAAAGATAAGATTCTATAATATAAAGTATATTCAAAGATAAGTTTATAAATTGTGATACACATCAGACTTTTCTTGTTGTATGATCATAAAAATCTATGGGTTTTTGGCTCTGGTCTCTGTTTAGTTTAGTTACGTTTAGAAATGATTCAATCTCTAGTTTTCTTTCTTTCTGTGTCCCGGTGATTGTGTCTATTGTCGATTGACACTTGTATGAACGATAAAATGACAAGAGACTTAATTATTAACTATAAACACACATGGCTTGTTCTCATTCTTTTCATTGATAGTTGAGGAGAGAAAGGTATTGAAAAGATAATAAATTTAATGATTCGTTGGGGATTTAGAGATGGTAATGAAAGGTGAGTCATTATAGGTTCCTATACTTGTAGTTTAAGATTATCACTGTGATTTATGGGACAGTAACAAGGGGCTATCAAGTTTGGTATGAGATGAGAAAGAAATGGGGAAATTGGGACTCCCCCGTAGTGAATAGAAAATTAAGGATTAACTGATTGCTGACTGGCAAGAATTTAGCAGGAAAGGCAAAAAAAATAAAAGACTTTGTGGTTTTAAATTAGAAAGATTTAGTTTTAACTGGACTTTGAAATGTAACATTTTGCAGCAAAGACATTTATTGAAATATAAAATATATATTAATTGATGCCCCCCCCCCCCCGGTTGTTTTTGTTCTCCAAAAAATGACTTTGAAGAAGATGAAGGATGTTTAAAGGGCATTTTTGGAGAACTTGGGAGGGGGGAGGAAGGGCCATTAAACATCAGATCAGAAAGAAACAGGATGAGAGATTTAAAATTGTTAAATTGCTGACATGCAACATTAACCAGAAAAGTAATAACAAATGGAGAATGTGTTTCAGTCTTTTATGTTTTACGATACAATTTCGATGGAGATGATGGATCTTCAGAGGGCATTTCGGAGAAGTAGGGAGGGAAGGGGCTATTAAACTTGAGATTAGAAAGAAAGAGGAAGGTTGAGGTTCAACTGTTTGCTGACATGCAACATGACATTCAGCGGGAAAGCAATCACACATGAATGGAGAATGTGTTTCCATTATCGTGTTTTACAATACTATTTTGATGGAGATGACCGGTTTTCACAGGGCATTTCGGAGAACTCTCTTGGGCTGTCACCCTTGGAATGAAACGTGAAAGAAACAGGATAATTGGACTCCCATTGGTAAAATAGAAAAAAATGAAGTTGAACTGGTTGCACACATCCAACATTGAGCATCAACAGTAGTCATTAAATATAGCTGGATGTTTGCGTTCTCTGATAACGTTTTGATGACGATGATGGGGGCTTGGAGGGTATTGCTAGGAACTCTATTACATGGTTGGAAATTGAGTATTGGTGGGCAGTTTAAATTGCAATAGGGAGCTGGTTCTCGCATGACGGTTGCCTGCAGCGAATGTAATTACAGGCGATTGGCATGTTGTTAACGTGCAAGGTCGGCCACGCCGCGCGCCCAGGCACTGTCATTGATGTGGCCACTGGGGACCGGTATTAAAAGGTGCTCATGGTGGGTTCGGGGTAACATTAGTATTGGAAAGATGATATGACGGATGTAGAGGAGGATGTGGGGGAGGGGGATGGGGAGTGAGGTGAGATATAGTTGCATTGCATGTTATCTACTGCTTTTATATCATTGTTTGCAGTATTCTTTTCCAATTTACTTAAAGTCCCCTATCTTTCTTTCCCTCTCTCTCTCTCTTTCTCTCTATCTGTCTATCTCTATCTCTCTCTTTTATCTCTCTCTCACTCTCTCACATTATATCTATCTCTTTCTATCTTTCTCTCTCTCTCTCTCCGTATATATATATCTTTCTATCTCACTCTATCCATCTCTGTCCATCTTTCTCTCTCTCTCTTTCTGTCACATTCTCTCTCTCTCTCTCTCTCTCTCTTATCTATTCCTCTCCTCGTGTCCTCTATTGTCTGCTGTTTGGAGCCAGAAAGGCATTGACCCATCTACTTTAACACAGAGTTAATGCCTTTCTGGCTGTTAACCAACAATATTTATATCTTGGGCTTGCATACTTGACAGAAGCTTCTGGTTTAATAAAGGGATTCAAACCATGTTCCTTGTATTACCATACACTGAAATTTCTGTTTATGCTATCTTTATCCTGTATAGAATTATTTCACTTGAATATCATCTGGGGCCAGAAAGGTGTTAACTGACATAGACACAATTCCCTTCTGGCTATAAACATACAGTATTTTGTAAAATGAGTAGAAATCGCCAGAAGGTAATAACCGTTGAATGGTGCATTTGAAGTTCATGCCTGTAAGATGATTACAGAATATCACACAGAGCAAACACCCAAAACATACATCATGGAGTCGTCATCAAAGGTTTGCAAAAACATTCAATTTGGTCTGGAGTTCATGGTGATTGTTAGCGGCAAGAAGAGACTCTTGGAGTTATGGTCAAGCATCTTCATCCATCATGTAATATTTGCGCAGATAAGCCGAGAATAAATTGAATTTCTAAGAAATTGTTAGTGATTGATGAGAGGGATCTGAAGATCGCATAAATTAATCTTTCCGTAACAGTTCCTCTACTGGGAATCGGGAAGAAAAATGTATCAACTCCATGATCAATCATTACAGCTAGGCCCTGTCAGTTTGATGCTTAACTTAGTCATTTATTATCTCTCTATCCCAGTATCTCTATCTCTCTCATAATCTTTAATCTCTCTCTTTTCTATCTCTTTCTCTCTCTCTCTCTCTCCCCCTCCCCCTCTCTCTCTCTCTCTCTCTCTCTCTCTCTCTCTCTCTCTCCCTTTCTCTTTCACACACACCCTGTCCCTTTAAAAAAAAAATCTTACTACTATGTTCTTTCCTTGCTTGGTGTGAATTCAAATTAAGCTGCTTCCACCCTGACAGGCCCTATAGCCCCGGAGTGACAGGGCACTTGCTTTGCGCTGGTTTGCTTGGTGTGATCTCGCTGCCGACAGCTCCCAGCGAAACATCGTCTTAATATCCTGTCCCGTTGGACCACCCCCTCTGGCAAGGTCATTTTTTGCGCAATCTCATCTACGATTAATCCTCTGCTTCCCGGGATTCATCAACCCCTCCCATTCAGACTATCAAGATTCATTGAGTGATTTCAAGTTGGGTGTTAGTGTTAGTGTTAGTGTTTAGAGCAGTCAAGAGCTCTTAAATCGAGCGGAAAATTTACTGATGAAATTAAGAGCCCAATACCGATATCAAAATCGATAGCTTAACACCAGCTGTGACGTCACACATACTTGATTTCACGACGATGATTTAAAAATAGTACATCAAAACTAAAGATATCGTGAAAAGTACAGAATAAATTTACACCTATTTCTCTGGTCTTATAAAATGACTCATTTTACACATAAGAATATATGAATTACCTGTTTCACATATTTTTATTTGATCGTCAGACAATAAATTGGCGTCGTTCGTGCGTTGACTGTGTGCGGATACAACACTAACACCGAACTGGAAATCAACATTTGCTTAATCCCTAGGGGCTAGTGTTAGTGAATATGACATTTGTACGTAAAATATTAACACCAGCCACAAAGGTCGGTTCAGCAGACGACAATTTTGCAAAATCGATAACACTAGCTACCGGAAGTTGACAATATTCAGAGGTCAAAGCCTTAACACCAGCTGATTTCCATTTCGGTGTTTAAGGCTGGTGTTAGTGTTTATTAAACACTAACACCAGCCTTAAACACCCAACTTGAAATCACTCATTGTATAGCTACGCAAGAAGATCATATTATTTCTTTCTAGTTGGAACATTGCATAACAAAACATCATGTAGCAAGAGCAGAATGATTGAGCCTGCTTCCAACGAAAACTTTATAAACAATAAGTGTCTACTTCTAATGTGAATGTTGTATTATAATACAAAAGCTGTTTAAGTGGGCGGGGCATTTCTGAATGCATACTGATGATTGACCGACTAAGCTGACTGTAAGCATAGCATAAGTCAGCTGACCTCTCCAAAATCTAGTCTCTTTTCATGATGATTTTTTCACATGCATATGCCCCTTTCACAATATGAGGAATCATTGTACAACCTCATATGACATTATTCAGATTTGGTATAACTTTGCTGTAGTCTGAACTGGCCTTCCAGGTTACTATCCAAAGAGTTGGCACCAACCCCTTGGGCTGTTGACGGCAGGAAGGTGTTGTGTGGGATTGAAAACATTGATTTGATCTTTATATGATGAACCCTGTAATGATGAAGCATGGTTAGTGGTCTGTGAGAAAGAGAGAGAGAGAGAGAGAGTTGGTAAATGAGGATCCAGGGATTGATAGCCCGCATTCTGGATCCCGAGATAAAGAGTGCTCTTGGTTAGGTAGCCGTAGATAACAAGGAAGTCCTGGGTTCACAACCATGCAAGTCTATTCTCTAGTTTCCTTCGGTTAGGCATCAACTCTTTGTTTGCCTGGAACTGAATCCTGGACTTCTAAATTGAACAGTCCATGGTTAGCACATGTCCCAAATGACCCCAAATATCCACAGATATTCAAAACATGAAGAAGTCCCACTTTCAATCACACCTACAGCAATGGAGGTGCTACATAAATAGACTTTGTTTCCCCTTTTCAAAGAATACCTTTACCTGTGTATCATGAAGTGCACTGCTTGTGCATACATGAATAATGATTTCACAACTTTCATTAGCACGTATCCAGTATTTTGTCTCTGTGTATTTCACAATTCGGTCTGCAATGACCTTTTTCTGCTCATGCTCAGACTGCAATTATGAACTGGCTTATTATTGTTTGGTGTAGGAACTTGCATAGATACTGTGACAAAAGTAGATTCAAGTTACCCATTGCATGCTCTGAATGTTGTCTAAAGTAGGAAAAGGGGTTGCATGGTGCTCAAGTTATCAAGTCCCTCAGATAGGCCTGGTGACAATGTCAATCCTTTGCTGAAGCAGCAGTTGCATTGGCTGTCAATCGGACAAGGCATAGTGTTCAAGATCTTGACTATTGCATACAAGTGTCTCCAAGGCAAAATCCCACCTATCTTGTCTCATTCCTCATACCTTACCATTTTGCAAGACCCCGTCTTCGTTCAAGTTCAGATAGCACTAAACTCCACGTGCCCAGAACAAACAGTAAGGCTGGCGATGATGCTTTTCAAGTCTCTGCACCACGACTGTAGAATGACCTGCCTGTCTGGAATGACCTGCCTGGAAATGATCTGTACGCCTGTCCCATTCATTAGATGTTTTTAAGAAGGCTCTCAAAATTCTGCTATTCAGTCATTATCGTTAACTTTTGCTACTAGTATGTTATTTTGGTTGAACTATGTGAAGACATGTGAAAAGGTTTATTTTGTGTAAGAGTGCTCTACAAATGACTTTGTTATTGTTATTATTAATGATAGTAGTAGTAATAATAATAATAATAATAATAATAATAATTAGATCATTTATATAGCACAGCTACTATTGAAATATATTCTACTGCACTGTGATGAAAGCAAAACTCCTAACAGTGGCCGACGATCCACCTGCATATCTTGAGTAGAACACAAATCATCATCACATCTTCTTGCCTTGTTCTTGTCCATTTAGACTGAAAAGACATTTTCAACGAGTTTCATCCATCATTATGTCTTAATAGGAAAGGCAAGAAATCTAATGGGGGAGGTCGGGATGTTGTAATTATGTGCCCCATTTCCCAAGCTTGAACCCTCATTGATGTTGACCACTTTCTTATGTTTTACTGGAAGCATTTTTCCATCCTCATCTTTAATTCATGACATTGTCTGAAATTCTAGACGTCTTCCCATTGAGGAGAAAATGCATCATTCTTGGACTATTTTGAGAACACTGGGGAAGAAGAATTTAAAAAAATTGTCAAGGGATTCGGTTGAATTGTCTAGAAGGGTCAATGACTTCTATAACATTGAACAGCATTTGAGGGATAGTTACGATGACTAGCTTTTAGATTAAGGGGAGGGATTGAAAGGAGTAAGATGCAATTTTTTGAAGAGAAGTAACCAGTAAAATGTATGAAGAAAAGTAACTAGTAAAATGTTTGGAGAGAAGTAAGTAGTAAATTGTTCAAAGAAAAGTAACTAATTGAATGTTTGAAGAGAGGTATCTTATTAAATGTTTGAAAAGAAGAAAGTAACCTGATAAATGTGTGATTAAAGTCATAGGAGGAAATTTTCTTTTCTAGGTGTTTTTTGAGGTGCAACATTTGGACAAGATCCCTTTACGCCGGAGCTATATGGGAACTAGTGAAAGTGAAAAAGAGAACCCCCTCCCCTCCCCCCCCCAAAGGATGATCTGTTGTTAATGCATAAGGAATATCATGAAATATAGTTTTGCTTCTATATCGTTCCCCAAAACCTGCCATTCAATTCATATACAGCATTTTTCTGAATCAACAAACCCAATTCTTTCAAGTATTATTACTTAGGAATTACTAACAGACATGAAAAATTGAATTTCATCAGAACAAAAATTGAATGTAATAAATTCACCCAATTATATTTGATAGCATCCAGCATTTATTACTTCTCCAGCAAAATCAGAATCACATGATCAATTTACTTTCCAACATTCCGCAAACAATCATCATGAAGTTAATAATCTTGATGCCACGGAGACAGAATTAAATCTGCCAATGCTCGGAAATGGGGAGTTCAGTTACCTTCAGGTGGGCCTGTGGCCAATTTGCAGTCATGACGACAATTGGCTCGGAAAAGGATTTCACATCTAAGCGAGATTGCCAGTGTAGAGGCTATAGATAGTTACTGTCATAGATTGTTTGCTGTAGGATATGATGCGCATCCGAGACACTACCCTGGTCAATTTCTTTTTTCTGGAAAAAAAAAAAAAAAAATGTAGTTCTGTCAGGTAGTTGAACCTATATCAAAGTTTATTGTATCAGTAAGGAATTTTTTAATTTAACGGAAGTAATAATACAAAGATTATTGTTTGGAGTGAGACATTAAAGGTGGCTGATGGTCAAGATATTTTTGCTTGTTCATTGTCTACAAATGATTTTCATCAGATAATTGGAGGGGCTTAAGTTTTCTTGGAAAACATGTTTAAGAAAACATTGACAAATGATATTTTGTGAGTGTGCCTTTATATTTGCTAAGCATACAGTACACTCTCAGAAAACTCATGCTTATCTTCAGTCCGCTGGCTATTCCCTTTTTAAGTCTTAGATATATAAAGCTGGTAGAATTTCCATGAATGCTCTCCCAACAGACCCCAAACCAAATCCAAATCCAAACCGACTCTATAACCAACATATTCTTGGCCATTGTGGTATCGTATTATTTTGTTTGGTCAGTTGTCAGTCTCTTGATGGGTTTATCATTCATTGAGATTACGATTTTATGAAGTGAATGAATATTTTACAGTTTAAACAATTTGGCAATAGGCGTCTTCAGCTCAACTCTCCTTTTGTTGATGCATGGCGTCTTTAGCAGCTTGAGCGTTCTTTAAAAAAAAAATGAATAAGTAAACACTTTGAAATAAATAATTTAAAAAAAGAGAAATCTTAGTCACATCTTGACAGATAGTGTGATCTTTGGAGCTTGAAGTCTTGTCCATTTATTTCATCTTCATCCTTCATCAGAGCATTTGAGATGAGTTTAGCATGGTCTCATACATGCCAACTGTTCAGATTAAAGAGGAACATTCCTCTTTTTGGGAGAAGATAATTATCATTTTAATGCAGGTGTTCCTCTTCCTGTACAAATTTGTCTGTAGTATTGAATAGGAGAGTTAGGATTGTTCCTCTTTTTTTTGAAAATAGCATAATTTGTACAGATTTCTGATTTTCAAATGTTGGCATGTATGTGGTCTCAGAGGGGGTGCCTGGAGGCGGGCCATGGTTACGGGGCTTGAATAATGATTGGGAGAAGACGCCATTCTCTTTCCATGTGATCTTTAAGGGACTATACAATGTGATAGATTATTTCCTGTCATCAATTCCAGAGGAAAGTGTAATGAGAAGAGTTGTTTACCCATTAGAATTCTGTGGTTCTTATGTTGTGATTGGCAAGATAGACTGTGATTGTCGTGGTGTTGCTCCAATGTCTCACTTTTCTCAGTTTCTCATTGATCCCTAGTTTCCTGATGAAATAAATGTTCAAAGACTGTCAATACTACTGGGCCAGAAGGGATTAGACCACACAGCAGGGTCACTGACAGGTGGCTATCTCATTAACCCAGCTCTCAACTAACATAAGAAAAAGAGGATCATGGGGGACCAACAGGCACCGATTGGGGAAGTTTTCTATATAGAGGGAGCAAGTAGCTACAAGTAGGACAGTGGGGCTTTAAAATATGCTTCTGATTTATTAAAGCCTATTTTCTTATTTATGTCTATGCAAATCACAGCGGCTGAAAAAAAAAATAATACTCAAGACGATTTCGATAGTCCTGTTCTTCCTGTCCTTCACCTTTAGAAATGTGTGAGCTTGATTCCTATGGGACACAGAATGAGGTATTGAAACTTGGCCTTGAGTTTATTTGTCGGAAGTAGGTGGAATCTTTTTTGACATCTTCCTTATGAATTTTCCTTTCTCATATTTGTCATTCCTTCCTCTCTCTATCATTCTTTTTCTGTCCCTTCTATTATTATTCAAACCTGCACTCCCTGTGTCTTTCTATCTGTCTCTCTATTTCTCTCTTTTTTTCTCTCTCTCTCTCTTTCTCTCTCCCCTCTCTCACTTCTTGTTTCCAACCTCTATCTCTCTTTTCTTGCATTTTCTCTATCTTTGCGCTTCCCTCTCTTCTCTCCTCTCAGTTTCTCTTTCTCTCTTTCTCTCTTCTCTCTTCTCTCTCTCTTTCTCTCTCTTTCTTTTCCTCTCCCCCTCTTTCTCTCTCTTTCTTTTCCTCTCCCCTCCCTCTCTTTCTCTGTATGAATATAATTTTCTTTAATTTCTCCACTTACTTAAACACACAAAAACAATGGGAAAGAAAAAAGATGTATATTCTTGACATGTTCACACTGGAGCAGAGACAACCTGCACAATTAGACCGGGAGCCAGGGGGGGTCAACCTAGCTGGGAAGGAAACCAATTTTCATGTGCACAGATGTGAAGATAGCATAGCTCCACATAACAAATTGACCGTCTGGCATGTTCTAAGTGGTGGGTGTGGCCAGGGGGACGCCCCCCACCAAAAAAGGGGGCCCTTTTGACGACAAAGTAGTATTTTGTAAATAACATTTTAAGGAAACCTTGAACCACTATGGGTTTGGTGTCATATGAAAGAGAGTTAAATTATCTACATTTTGATACCAATTTCAAAGAATTTGGGATTAATTAAAATCACAAATTTAAGTAAAAAACATGATTTTTGTGATTTTTTTCGAAAAATTGAATTTTATCAAAAAACATTATTTTCCATAAATCAAAATCGGAAAATTGAATTTTTTAAAAACTTTCCAGGAATTTGCTTATGTACAACGACAATATCCTGTGCGAAGGAGAGGTTTATATATTGTTTCAATAAAAAGTTATAGCAATCCAAAGTTATGGATTTGATTTCCACAAAAACAACATTTTTGCCCACATGTGTATAAACTGTATGCATATACGTGCATTAGTGTATTACCTGTTTGGTGTGTTTACATCGAGTTTTAAAGATAACTTTAAACTAAAACCTCTAATCACCATGTATTTTGTGTCAATAGATGGATAATAAAAATACCCTATTCTGATAACAATTTTAATGAGTAATATAGTGTTTAAAATATAAATTTTGAGCCAAAAAGGTGCTTTATTGTAGATATTCCTCTGGTTTTGGCCAGTATATCGGTATATTAACTGGACAAGTGATTGGAGATTTAGTAGTGCAGAAAGTTCAAAGGATTTAGAGCGCTGAGTGCAATTGATCAGTTCTTCTCCTGTACTCTGGAATGTTTCAGGAAATGTGGACATTGGCAGTTCCCTCCCCCCCCCCCCCCCCACCACCCCCACCCCGCCCCCCTCCAGCCGCTTGTCATAATCTTGCCCATGACCAAGAAAAGTTAGTGCATCGATCAACATGAATATAATATAATATCGCCATGTTCGGTTTAATGGTTTATTTTGCCTGACTACTAAGAAAACACGTGTATGCTTGTAAGCAACCAATACTCTGCATAATTCCTATCGTGATAAGATTAAAATGACATAAACTTTTCTCATGAAATAGTTTCGGCTAGGTATGCAAAGTTATTTTTTCTCTCGATTACAAGTAATTCGGTACAAAAATCCAAGGAACATTTTGAAACTAATTGATTCGATTGAATTTCAGTTTTAGTCTTCGTGTGTTTCAAATAGGAAGTTCCATAACTACAATTGAGATCAATTTGGATTTTTTTCTGCTTAGCCATGAATAATTTAAAATCGTTACTAACTACTTGAACTTCTAAGGATCTCACGATTTGATGATTGGAAAATGTCATTAGGTACCAGCTTATAATTTTGATAACAAATCACCGTCTACATTAGAGTTCTATCATGCCTGTTGCATAAATCATATGGTCTTGGGGGGGGGGGGGGGGGGTAAATTATACTTTTGTATGCCTTTGTTGGAAAATGACAAGTTTCCCAAATTTACAATAGGGCAAAAAAATGTGCTTATTTAGAAGCCTTCATGTCAGGGCCTGCAGAACGGTAGGGCTTGAACCCCCTGACTTTAAAAAAAAAGTATGTTAAAGAGAAAAAGAAAGAAAGAGAGAAAGAAAGAATGAGTGACCTGCCAGTGTCACAAATGTGGTATCAAAATATGCTCTTCTGACCGTAATTATATACCTAAAACCCCTGAGCTTCCGGGGGCTCCACACCCTGGACCTCACCAAGGGCCCTAAGACGGGTCCCTGACTGCTCATCTGACCATAATTAAATGCCTTACACGCTTAGCTTCATGGGACACAGCCCCCTGGACCCTACTTCAATTAGTGACCTGCCAGTGTCACAAATAAGTTATCTAAATATGCTTATCTGACCGTAATTTAATGCCTAAAACCCCTGCAGCTTCCGAGGGCTTCGCCCCTTGACCCCGCCGGGGCAAAGACACTGGACCCCATGCCAATTTACGCTGCACTCGCTCCGCTCTACCTGATCGTTAATACTCCACTTTGAAAAACGTTCCGCGGGGCCGGCATGTAACGTGTAAGAGTGATGGTGGTGCAGATTTTTCTTCTGCCCCCCAATTTTGTTTTGCTCATTACGCCACTGCCCCTGAAATGTGTGCCCCCTGGAATGTTTGCCCCCTCCCCCAATCCCAAACTGCTTCCGGTGCACCTGGGTGGGGTGTCTGTCAGACGTCCCTAAAATACCCCAACCTCAATATTGAGCTAGATCAGCTTGAAAGGAAACCCCAATGGAACCTATATGAAAATATTCGCCACAGGCCAACGATACACAAATGGCCATTGCCACACGATTTAAATGGTGGGGAGTGACTGCCAGACGCCCCCGCCCCCCCCCCCCCCCCCCCCCCACTCAATGTTATTTAGGGTACGCATATGCTCGTTCCCTCTTTTTGAAAGCACCCCCTATCTGAGGACTGCCAAAATTTCTGAACCCCCCTTTCGCGGGCATTTCGCGGGCTTTTCCTGCCTTGGAGACCCCCCTAAATTCGGAATAATTTCTCAGGAGTCCAAAGAGATGAGAGAAAAAAAGAAAAAACACCACCTTTTTAACAATTCCCGGGCCGGACTTTGTCGCACGAAAAGTACCCCTTTACCGGACATTTTGGCAACACGCATGCGATCATTCCGACCTCTGAGTGGGGGGAGGGGGGGGGGGGGGCGGGCGGGCAGACGCCCTTTGATGCTAGATATAGATTGTTGAGAGAAACCTCGCGGGACTAATGTTAAAGGCAAATTAAGAGAGCACTATTTTATTTTTGTTGGCCCTTGAAAATGTGAAAAATCGCACCCCCCCCCCCCCTTGAGCGCCAGGGCAGAAAGGGAAAGAAAAAAGAGAAAGAGAAAAGGCGGAGCCCTCAGAAACTCAGAAAGGGGTTTTATACATCAAATTATCGTCGGATGAGAATAATTTGATACCTTATTTGTGACACTAGCCGGTCACGAATTGGCGTGGGGTCCAGGGGGCGGAACCCCCGGAAGGTCAGGAGTTTTGGGCAGTAAATAACGGTCAGATGAGCATATTTTTATACCATATTTGTGACACTGGCAGGACACAAATTGGTGTTGGGTCCAAGGGGCGGAGCCCCCAGAAGCTCAGGGGTTTTACACATTCAATTATCGTCAGATGAGCATATTTTTTACCTTATTTGTGACACTGGCAGGTCATAAATTGGCGTGGGGTCCAGGGGGCAGAGCCCCCGGAAGCTCAGGGGTTTTAAGCATTAAATTACCGTCAGAATAGCATCCAGCCGTCCGCCAATAAGGCCCTAGATGGGGTCCAGGGGGCAGAGCCACCGGAAGTCAAGGGGTTTTAGGCATTATTTTAATTACGGTCAGATGAGCATATTTTGATACCTTTGATATCTTTCCCCTTTTATTTCCTCCTTTTATTTCAAATTGATCTCAATAGTAGTTGTGAAACTTCCTCTTTGAAACACACAAAGACTAAAACTGAGATTCAATCGAATCAAGTAGTTTCATAATGTTTCCTTCAATGTTTGTACTGAATTACTTGTAATCCAGAGAAAAATAACTTTGCATACCTAGTCGAAACTATTTCATGAGAAAAGTTTATGTCATTCTATATAAACTAATCACAATAGGGATTTTGCAGAGTATTGGTTGCTTACAAGCATACACGTGTTTGTAGTCAGGCAAAATAAACCATTAAACCAAACATGGCGATATTATATTATATTCATGTTGATCGATGCACTAACTTTTCTTGGTCATGGGCAAGGTTATGACAAGCGGCTGGAGGGGGGCGGGGTGGGGGTGGTGGGGGGGGGGGGGGGGAGGGAACTGCCAATGTCCACATTTCCTGAAACATTCCAGAGTACAGGAGAAGAACTGATCAATTGCACTCAGCGCTCTAAATCCTTTGAACTTTCTGCACTACTAAATGTCCAATCACTTGTTCAGTTAATATACTGGCCAAAACCAGAGGAATATCTACAATAAGGCACCTTTTTGGCTCAAAATTTATATTTCAAACACTACATTACTCATTTAAATTGTTATCAGAATGAAGTATTTTAATTATCCATCTTTTGACACCAAATACATGGTGATTAGAGGTTTTAGTTCAAAGTTTTAAAACTCGATGTAAACACACCAAACGGGTCCTTAATACACTAATGCACGTATATGCATACAGTTATACACATGTGGGCAAAAATGTTGTTTTTGTGGAAATCAAATTCATAACTTTGGATTGCTATAACTTTTTATTGAAACAATATATAAACCTCTCCTTCGCACAGGATATTGTCGTTGTACATAAGCAAATTCTCGGAAAGTTTTTAAAAAATTCAATTTTCCGATTTTTATTTATGGAAAATAATGTTTTTTGATAAAATTCAATTTTTCGAAAAAAATCACAAAAATCATGTTTTTTACTTAAATTTGCAATTTTAATTAATCCCAAATGTTTTGAAATTGGTATCAAAATGTAGATAATTTAACTCTCTTTCATATGACACCAAATTCATAGTGGTTCAAGGTTTCCTTAAAATGTTATTTACAAAATACTATTTTGTCGTCAAAAGGGCCACTTTTTTGGTGGGGGGCGTCCCCCTGGCCACACCCACCACTTAGAACATGCCAGACGGTCAATTTGTTATGTGGAGCTATGCGATCTTCACATCTGTGCACATGAAAATTGGTTTCCTTCCCAGCTAGGTTGACCCCCCCTGGCTCCTGTACTAAATATACCTTGCTAGATCCATGATCCCTTCGGTACCAGTATGAACGTTCTCAATGTTTTTAGCTTGCAGCATCACACCTGTCCTCGTTACATTTCTAGCACATGAACATGTGTCTGCATATATATTGATAAGAAAACAAGGAAACCATACACCAAAACATACTGTGTGGGACTGATTGATTCTCAAATATTTGTAGCTCCAAAAGTATGTGTATTTGTTATCAGTTACCACTTCCGCAAAGTTTGCCCTATTGTCACATCCCATGATCAGTATTTTTTTGTTTTGTTGAATGTGTAACATTTTATTGAAAGTGTGAATAATACAACTTTTAAAAATCTCTTCTCTTTTTTTTTTCTTTCTTGCAGTGCAATCCTGGGATGGGAACCAATATTTTTTACAACCTTCTTTACACCCCGCCCACAAAGATCATGATGTTGACTGGTTGCAGCAGTGTGTCAACACCGGTGGCTGAGGCAGCTCGGATGTGGAACCTTGTGGTGGTAAGTTGTACCGCGATGATAATATAAATGGTGGTGGGGATGGTGGTGTTGGTGGTGTTGTGGTGTTGTGGTGGTGTTGATGACAATGGTGTTGTGATGGTGGCAGTGCTAGGATGGGGACGGAAAGGGTGGTGATGGTTGTGGAAATGGTGATAATGGCAGTGGTGGTGGTAGTGGTGGTTGTAGTAGAAGTAAAGGTGGTAGCAGTAGTAGAAGTAGTAGTAGTAGGAAAGGGGCATGGTGGTTGTGGTATTGGTGGAGATGGTGATGGGGGTGATGCTGGTAAGATGATGGGATGGTGGTGGTGATTGTGGTAGAGATGATAATGATAGGAATGGGTATGTCAGGGTGGTAGTGTTTATTGTAAGATTGGGAAATATGGGGTAGTGGTGGATGGTGGTGGTGGAGGTAGTAGTGGAAGTGGTAATGGTTACATTGGGTGGTGGCAATGGTGTATATAGTAGTGATGGGGATGATGATAGTGGTTGTTAAGATTGGGTTCCACATAAAATGATGTTCACGGTAATGCTTTTAACTATTTTAAGACACAGATGTAAAATCAGAAGATGGTTAAATGGGAGCCCCCCCCCCCCCTCAAAAAAGAAAAATGAAGAAAAAAATGGTAGAATCACCAATGCAATAGTAAAAATAAACCATAAATCAAACTGTAGTTATGGAATTTATAGATAATATCTACTGAATCCTAAGGGAACAGAAAGGAAATGCGACACAGTTACAAAATTGCTCTTTCTGACTGGAAATTGCTATGTTTATGTCTGAAATTGCCAAAACAACACTCTCAATCCAGCAATATTTAGATCTGATGTGGAAGCATGACCACTCGACCACTTACAGTTAGGCCTGTTTTCATCTGCTTGAGATTGCCAAATATCCCGCTATTTGAACTATCCCGATCGCATATTCTCCAGTTAATTTGCGTCTTGATCATCAGCCCCAAAGTTCCAATTAGCGGGATACTTGGTCGAGATAATCATCCCAAGATATCTTGGGCTAGTTTGCAAAATATCCCGCTATTTGTCCGGTGCGTCTTAACCGAAGACTCACACTATGCGCGAACACTGAGCAAAATATCTCGAGCTCAAGTTTTAAGTTTCGAGGTCAAGTCTCCAGCTGATGAAGACGCGATTTGCATCTTTGGATTATTTACCAAATCAGAAATAGCGGGCTATTTGGCAAGCTCGAGCTGATGACGACAGGCCTTATGATCAGCTGTGTCAAAGAAATATGACTTTCAAAATAACAATCCGCTGGACAATATACAAGATTACAGAATTTGTTTATCAGATCAATGTGATTAGACTAACCAAAGCCGGAGCCTGTGGCAATTATTAGTTTAAAAGCTTCTCAGCATGTTACCAGTCTTTAAAATTTAATCCAATACTTATCTTGTAAACAAACGCTAGTTGTTCATATGCTGTTCCAGATGAAGAAAAAGCATTTGTAATCGAGCAATGCGGTTGAGTTAAGGCTTTCCTTAAACAAGTGCTTAAGTCGAAAAGAATCGATACAACTTATAACTTATCTTTACACTGTGCCATAAATCCTGTACATAATTCAACATTTATCCGTTTATTTCACCAAAAACTGAGAATTTCTTGTTATGACAATTGATCGATGACTCTCTTTGGTATTACAAACATTAAATGGTTATATCAACATATTTTCTTTTTTCTTTTTGGATATGAAATACATGGGAAAAATACATATTTCATGGGGGACACATTGCGCAAAATAATTGATTTTGTTATTCACCTATACATGCATTTGTTAAATCATTCCTTGGAAATCATATCATACATTCAAAGGGGGCTTAAAGTTAAACAGAATTTGTAACTTGCTTCTACAGATCCGTGGAGAGAAAATACTTTGAGTGTGAAAGACTCTGTGCAGTTGTTGAAGAACATGGGCATTCTTGAATAATCCACCAAGGTCAAATATATTCTTTCATTCTACATGCCCATAACTTTAATAGTTTAGATACACAACTGCTTTTATTGATTGACAGCAGAAATGAAAGTTATGTATTGCATCCATTATTCAAGTCTTCAAAAACTTCAGTAGAGGATTTATTACGACAAACAAACAGTTCTGAATCATGCATTGGAAGAAAAATGAATGTAATTTCATTTAGAAGAATCAGAATTTAATGAGATTATTTCATTAGTTTTGATTGCTTTTAGTTAGACACGCACAGGGGGTTTGGAAAGCTAGACTATTAAGGAGAAAAAGAGTAATTATGGAGCTAATGTGCTACGATACACTGTAATAATATTGACACAATCAGGTATATATTTATGTTAATAGCCCAGGGAATAAATGAAGTTCACTTGAAATGAATTCTTGGCCATACAAGGCCCCCCTCTCTCTTTCTCTCCTTCTCTCTCCCCCTCTCCCTTTTTGTATATATATTTATATATCTCTGACTTTCTCTCACTCCATCTCTGACTTTCTCTCCATCTCTCTGTCTCTCTTTTAGAGATGTTATAGGGAGAAAGATATATATATACATACATACATATATATCTCTGTATCTCTCACTCCGTCTCTGACTTTCTCCCCATCTCTCTCTCTCTCTCTCTCTCTCTCTCTTTTAGAGATGTTATATGGAGAATGAAGATAGATAAAGAATGAAACTTGGGTGATAAAAAGATAGGACAAAAGAAAATAGAAAGTAAATCAGGATCGAAAGAGAAGAGTTATAGAATATTTTTGACAAAATAGAGATGGGTGAGAAAGAAATATACCAGAGATAATACATTTGATAGGAATGATATGTGTGAGATAGATCAAAGAGAGAGAGAGAGAGAGAGAGCAAGAGTGAAAGGGAGAAAGGGAGAAAGAGAGAGAGAGCAAGAGAGAGAGAGAGAGCACGCAAGAGTGAAAGGGAGAAAGAGAAAGAAAGAGAAAGAAAGAGAAAGAAAGAAAGAAACTGAGAGAGGAGAAATGTAGTAGGAGCCAGGGAGACACACTCACGCACAGAGGAAAGAAAATCTGTAAATTGACGGAGAATGAGTTTGTAAGATTCAGACATGTTGTTTTTGTTGGGTCAGTCTGTGCCTGTGGAGTGCATAATTGAATCTAGCTGTGTATCATGTAACCCAATCATTTCAGTTCAGGGGGTATCCATTTCAACCGACATCGATACATCTAGGGCTACTTTTTCAAGTTCAAATTGTGTTTACTATCAATGGGCCGATTACCATAAATTGTTTATGTGGCAAGATGGGGGGAGGTCCTTGTCACAAATGTCATTTCACAGTCACTTACATCGCCTTCTAGAATCCATTAATAGTTTGGGTATATAACCTACAGCATTTTGATGATTGTATAGAAAAGGATAGGATGTTTTAGGATATAGAATAACAATGCCCGAATCTGTTCTATTATGGGTTTACATTTAAGAAGGCAGCGTAGCAAAATACAGTAGCACAAACAGACGCAGCCAGAATGCAAAGTGCATATTTTTTGTAAATGATAATTTGATGGCATTGTGATAGAACCATATTTCCAGGACAAGGGACTAATAGATATCCCTAATACCTTGATAAGACTCAATCTAGCCCCCCCCCCCCAAAAAAAAAAAACAAACACACTATTATTTAGATTTTTCATATTACAACTGTTTATGGACCAATATTACCGACTGTTACGTTTTTTTGCATTCCAGACGCCTCTCTTCGTGCCACTACATTTCACTCACAAAATAGGCCTACTTGAAAATACGATAAAGATATACTTTCTCATTAAACAATTTCAGATACCGTTGTAGTAGAATTGCCTATAATCAAGTAAATCATCTGTTCACATTCTTCTCCATCCCCTCCCCCCCCCCCCCCCTCTCGACCTTCCAGCTTGCCTTTGGAGCCAGCTCCCCTGCCTTGTCCAACAGGAAGAGGTTCCGCACCTTCTTCCGGACACACCCTTCTGCGACCCTCCACAACCCCACCCGCATCAAGCTGGCCAGGACGTGGGGCTGGAAACGCATCTCTGTCATCCAAGAGACTCAAGAAGTCTTCACATCAGTAAGTTACATTGAACTTTGAACCTTGACCTCCCAAAGGCTCATTATTGCACTTGTAAATACCATATTTCTTTTGCTTCCTCAATATGATTATCCAAAACATCCACAAAATAATAAACAGTTTTCAGTTGAACTGGCTAGGATTTGGGGGGAATGAATGCATCTCTCTTCACATCAGTAAGTTAAATTGAACTTTGAACTTCAACCTCTCAGTACTACCACATATTCTTACCTCATCAATCTAAAATTGTAATGATCTGAAAATGTCTTATAAAAGCACTATTTGGTAATTTGTCTTTAAATAATCTTGAACAATGAACTTCAACCTTTAGAAAAGCCAATGAATCTGTTTAAAAAGCCATTCATGTCTAAAGCCAGATTGATTGTATGGATGATTTTTTTAATGAAATCAACCCAACCTAATTCCAGGATTTAAACCTTAAACCACACTACCCTGCCATTTTCTAATTGATTACCTAAAAGATGTTCAAACTGTAAAGGCAGTCACATAATGTGCCTCGATTGAAGAAAGGGTAATTGCTCAGGGGACACAACATTTTTTGTTACAATTCTATGATTAGGCTGAAGCTAATGAAATGCAACCGTAGGCTGTAGTCACTTCTTATATACTGAAACATGTTTTTCCCCCTTCACAGCGCTTTAGAATGAAAGCCTGGGTTTGACTACCTTTAGGAGTTTTACAAGCAAAACAGGTGTCGAGCTTGTTGAATCTAATACTTCAATCAATTTTTCAAAGAAAACTCTGTTTTAACATACAAGTCTTTCTTTGAAAACAAGAATCATAATAGGTGCATTTATAGTGTGCACAAATCTATTCCAGGTGATGCCCAAGGCAACTGCGAAGTACTGTTGATACCCTGGCTTTCTCCCAGCTCCTTAATGAAAGGCATCGTTTAACAATGTTAAATCTGAGATGCACGGCCCTACACGTTATCAGTGTTTGTGATATGGTGTCATATTGAAGCCCTAAATAAATTGCGCTTCAAAATAATCATGAAGTGCCTCAAAAAAATATAAATCTTTGAGTGACCGGTTTTACCATGCCGGTACTCATTTTCCCCAATACCGGTGGACTGTAGTGTTACAAAAACCTTTAGGAAAACGAAAACGAAATTTCTATTTCCAATCATAAATATCTTGGTAATGAGACAGGCGATCGGCTTGTAAAATTCACGGGATTCCTGACTAACCTAAAGGGTTATAATTATGATTGCAGCATGAGCTAAATCCAGGAGTTTGTTTCAGAATCTGAGGCAATGCTACAAAGTCACTTTGAGGTGGTGAAAAATGGAAGTTCTACTAGGTACCCATATACTCAATCTGGTTGGAGGAAGGCAATTGTAGATTATTCACTTGCCAAAGGACATTAGTGCAACAGCGGGCTTGAACAAAAAAACATATGATTCACAGTCCACTAGATCATGACCTAACTCATAAATAAATAAATAAATACATTTTTTAGCTCATTTTCTACTCTTTTAGTGTTCTCTCTTGTCCTTTTCTTCTAGACCATTGAAGACCTGGAGCAGCGTGTCAAGGCAGAAGGCATGGAGATCGTCAGTCGTCAAAGCTTCCTCACCGTGCCCGACAACGCGGTACAGAACTTGAAGCGGCAAGATGCACGCATCATCGTTGGAGTGTTCTACGTTGGCATGGCCAGGAGAGTCTTCTGTGAAGTGAGTCTGAGAACAAAAAGTAGCAGTTCTTCTTATTTTTCTTCTTACTGTTACTGTTGTTGTTGTTGTTCTTCTTATTTGTCTCCTTCTTCTTCTTCTTTTTCTTTGCAATGACGACCTTCGTCATTGCCTTGTTTTCGTTCACATTCTTCTTATTAATATTCTTGGTTCTTCTTCGTCTTGTCGTCCGGAATCCCATTCGCTTTGCACGTAGTGCTTGTTATTCCTATCCAGGTCCCTTTTTCTTGCTTGATTCCTTTCAAACTTCGTAGGCGTAATCTCTGATATCCAATCTAGGTCACCTACTTTTTCGTTTTCTGAATTCACTCATGGGTAAACGTCCAGGCGCCATTTTGACCGTTTCTGGTCCATTTTAAGTCCTTTCTATCTTCCTTCCTATCTCCACTATCCTAGATCCTACAAACTTCTAACAAATTCCTCTAAATAGTCTAAGAGATGTTCTTTAATCTGCGACATATAACCTGCCCTTCAAAATGCCATCTTCATACTCAAAATTCAAATCTAAAACCGACTCCGTCAAAAATCTCCCAAATTCTTGAAAAATTGACCCCTAAATAATCTAAAACTACCATAACTTTCTCATATAAATTCCGTTTTGTATTCAAATCTCACAGTATCTTGATCTCATAATTGCACATAGTCATGTCAAATTTCACGCTCCAATGGCTTTGCACAACATAAATTGCGCCCTCTAAAGTTTTGGGAATGGGCTTTCTCTATGTGGCCGTATCTCCATAATGGTTCGGCAAACCCGTACCCTTTTTTGGATTTAGATACTTAAAGATATGCCCTTTCCAGCCATATACAAAATTATATACCCTATCACTGACCAAATTTGAGAAAATTGCCCTCCAAATTCACAATTTTCAAAAAAAATTGAGAAATAACTTCAACTTGCTCTAAACCGGCGTTCTTTATACCTACATCAATGAAACTTGGCAGATACATGTATCCATATACGTGACAACTGTCTGCTAAGTTTAGTAAATTGTAATGCCCTCTTCGCCAAGTTATCGCCAAAAATGATGAATTTACTATGCTTTACGTACTAGCGCGTTTGATGCGTGCAGTACGTTTTGCGCAGATGATAATGGTTTCAAACTGACCGCACTGAAGTGCCCTTTCGAATGATACCAAGTATGGTATATGTTCACGCAGAAAATTGTAAGTAAATCGCATTTGAACAAGGATCACTATACGAATTCCGCCGAGTTTCCGCCCTATTATAACACGTTTCGGCCATGACGTCATGTTTTAAGACTGTTATTTGGTTGTGTTAGTATGGGCGGCCGTTCGTGCCAAAGCACGCGTCGCAACATGTTCATCATGCACTAAGTCCTTTTGGTTTTGCACGCAGTGCTTGCGGGCCCGTTCTAGATCCCTTCCTCTACTCCAATTCCCTTCACAAGTCGTAGGCGTAGTCTCTAGCATTCCTTCAAGGTCACTAAATTCTTCGTTCTCCGGAAACCGTCATGCGTGACCGTCCAGGCACCATTTTTTCCGTTTTGGGCCGTTTTGATGACCTTTCTTTCGCCCTAACTATCTCCACTATCACAGAAGCTACAGACTTTCTTACATATTGCTCTGGATAGTCCGAGAGTAGCTCCTTCGTTTGACACGTAGAAGCATGGCGTCATTGCATGCACATCGTTGTGACACAATTGCATTTCTAGTCTTCTTCTTCTTATTGTTCTCCTTGTTCTTGTTCTTCTTTAGTAAGAGTTCTTTTTTGTTGTTGATGTTGTTCTTTTTCTCCTTCTTCTTTTTCCTTCTTCTTCTGTTATTGAAGTAAGTGCCACCTTCCTAGCGTATCTGCAGGTCTATAGAACTTGAAGTGGAGCATACAGCATGATTGTCATATTTGAGCCTTATGCAAATTTAAATTAATCTTAAAGACTATTGAAACAGACAAGAAGGTTACTCAAAAACACAGGTGAAGTACATGTAAAGAAAATATGAATCACACATGAAATATTCATGAAATATACATGAAACATACCGGAAACTGATGAAACATATATGTGCATCATAAAGATTAAAAATAAAAAAAACACGTGTAGACCTATATATAATCTGCAGATTGTAGTTTGAGTACACACAACATTTGGGATTGGAAGAACTGCAGCCTCAATCCTGGACTTGAAAATGAAATGCAAACTGATTTTGAAATATTGTTAGTTTCAGTATTATAATTTCTGTCTTTAGGAGTCACACAAACATCTCCTATGGTACTCGATCATGCAGTGATTTTGCCAGTGCTAGTTGGGCACTTAATTTTTGGCTGCACTATAAAGGCTCAGAGCATTGGATACTCTTTATAGAATGGCTAAAGATATAAAAATAATTATAAAGATAATGATTTTATTTTTGTTTAAAGGGATTGGGTATCTTTGTCTCAGATTCTGAGACGAAATCCTGGATTTAGCTCATGCCGCAATGATAATTGTAAACCTTTAGGTCATTCAGGAACCCCATGACTTTTACAAGCTGATCGCCTGTCTGATTATTAAGATATTTATGATTGGAAATCGAAATTTAAAAATTTGTTTTCCTAACAGTTTTTATAACACTACAGTCCATTGGGAAAGATAAGTATGGTAAAACCGGTCACTCAAAGATTTTTTTTTGTTGAGGTACTTCATGATCATTTTGAAGCGCAATTTTGTTTAAGGGCTTCAATATTACACCATATCACAGACACTGATAACACGTAGGGCCTTGCATCTCAGATTTAACATTGTTAAACGATGCCTTTAAGAGTCACAGAAACATCTCCTGTGGTACTCATGCAGTTTTATTTTATTTTTGTTTAACATGTATCTCGATTGAACATGAACTAGCAAACTCTTGAGGTGACTCACCAATGTAGTCAAAATGCTATATCTTCAAAGAAAGCAATGTTATTCCACAGAATTCATTAATTTGATACATGTTAGCATTGAAAATCATTCTTTATCACATATCGGATGTATTTCTGTACCCTTGGAAAGGAACAGGGGATCGATTGATTGAAATAAAGGCCTCCCAAACCAATGGGAGATGGTTTCATTTTTGTTTAACATGCGTCTCCAATGACTTTAAACAGAAAATGTGTAGGAGTCAAACTGCTATATCTTCAAAAAATGCAAAGGCATTTCACAGAACTCATTAATCTAATGTTTCACTCTTTGTCACATCAGAGGTATTTCTGTACCCTTTGAAAGGAACAGGGGATCGATAGATTGAAATAAAAGTTGCTTGAAGCAGAAGGAAATGGTTTCATTTTCGTATTATACCTCCAATGGCTTTGTACCAGAAATTCAAAGGGTGATCATTGTACGGTCATTTAGTCATGGATGACCTTTTTGGACAATAGATGGAAGGCTTGTAGAAAAATGTAACGCTTTCCAGTGAAGTTCTTTGTATTTCACTGTGAGGGGTTTCGCTTAAAGTTGGAAAAGATGATGATATTTGTCTGTCATGTTTGTCTTATGTCATGGAAAGACAAGATGCTTTCACTTGCAAGTCAACATTGATCATTTACAAATATCATCCAAACAGGTTTACCCATTGACTTCTGAATTCTCTAATTGCCATAGGGTTAACCCTATGTCAACTGGGGGGGGGGGTCAATTTGACCCCCCCCTGTAGAAATTTCGCGACTACTCCGAAACCGCGGCAGATATAAAATTTTCCTTTCACGACTTTTTACTTTCGAGTCTTACGCATCTTTTAAAACAATTTTTTCGAAAATCAAACCTACGGTTACAAGGTCACATGACCTTTTGTCTTTGCATGTCAGCCCGAAAATCGCTCATTTTCATGATTTGTGTACAAAACATATGTAAAAGTCATTTTTCCTAAAAATAGATAAAATATTGGTTATTGAGTCTTGTTTAAAGTTTAGATGTTTGTTTTTGGGTCAAAATAGTTGAATTGTAGTTATAAATGAAATAAAACAACAAAAACAATAAAATACATAAGTTAAAAAAACAATGAAATACATAAGAAATTATCAAAACAAGAGATAACATAAGGAATAACCTGGCTCTTCCAATTTTTTGTGTTGTATTATTATTCCAAATGGTCTAATAAATATATGTAGTGAAAAAGAATACTTAAATATGAATAATCTATGATTTATGGGCAGAAATGTGAATTGTATGACCTTATTTGCATAAATTAGCATAAATATGCAAATGAGTGAATTTTTCAAAAATTTGAAATTACCATAGTATTCTTTACACTTCACTTGACATGCATGCAAATTTTCGCGGCGATCGGCGGTGAAACGGCCGAGATCTTAGGGGGGGTCAAATTGACCCCCCCTCAGTAAAAACCTGGTCTGAAATAGCCCAGTTAAGATAGGGTTAATACAGGGACCACTCTGTTCCAGTAGGCAATGTGTTAAAGACCGTCTGCACTAGATTGGCCAGGGGGATAAGACCTCCCTGCAAGGTCACTTGACAGGTGGTTATCTCATCAAATCAGCTCTCAATTAACATAAGAAAAAGAGGATCATATGGGGGACCAACAGGCACTGATTAGGCATTGTTTGCTATATAGAGGGCACAAGTAGCTATAAGTAGTAGAGTATGCCTTTAAGATTTTATTTTCTTGACTCATTACATGCCAAACAAATGTAATGAAAAGTGCCAGAAGCTTTAATGTCTTTTACCATCAAGTAACTTGGACTTAATTGCGTGAGAGAAAATATCATCTAGTGAGATGAGAGCCAGAGGGGCATTAACTCAATGTAAAGTATGTCTGTATAAACTCCCTTCTAGCTCCCAGCAGAAAATGTTCATGCCTCCAAGCCTTGACGAATGCAGAAATGCCAACTGTTCCGTTTTTGCCGTATTTGTTCTGTTTTTTTGCTATGAATACGGCAGTATGTTTTTTGTATGTTTTGTTACGTTTAAAAAAAAAAAAAAAAAAATTATTGAAGTTTTTCTTAATTTCCGATCATGGGCTTTGTGTCGTAAGTGTATTATGGACTTACCATATTTGCCGGCGATAAGGCCGCACTGCCGTATAGGCCGCACCTCCGATTTTGACAAAAGTCGGGGTGCGGCCTATGCGACGAAAGAGTTAAAAAAAAAAAAAAAACATTTTTGTTGAAATGGATGCAAAATAGCGACTTCGCGTGCTGGATACTTTGCGGCAGCTCCGATAAACGGGCCCTTCTTTTACTTTTGCAATGCATTGGCACGAACTTAGATCAAGATCTATCGGCAGATGTTGTTTTTGGAAGTTTATTTTCGTCTTCATGTCAACAATGCAAGATAAAATTGTCGGTAAGATGTGTGGAAATGTGTAGTTATTGTACCGTTCGTAGATCTAGTCCCATATGTGCAAATTCGTGCTAGTTTTGACTTACTTTTTTTTTTTTTTTTTTAACTCTTTCGTCGCATAGGCCGCACCCCGACTTTTTGATATTTTCACTTCCAAAAATACTGCGGCCTCTACGCCGGCAAATATGGTATGTCTTCAAACGATGCACAAAGGACGTGATACGGGCCCCTAACTGCGCACATTGCGAACAACCCACGTGTACTGTATGCACTTTGCGCTCTGATCTGGGTACGTATACGTGGTACTGCCGTTTTTTTAAGCTGCTTGATTGGGCGATATGTTAAGGTGAGAGATTTTTTCAAAAATACTGTTTTTTGCTCTTAAGAATACTTTTTGTTGTTGATGAAGGTTGGCATCTCTGCGAATGTGGTATCATGCATAACCTCAACTCTAAGAAAGCTAGGCCAGCTTCTTTTGATAGGTTAACTGTTTAATATTCTTAAGTTCTTAGAAAGTATCTACGTACCTGTAAGTTAAGCCTTTGGGATTATTTGACCAGGTAACTGAGGGAGAATGGACGTTGCCCGAGGCCAGAAGTGAACTGCTTAATCTAGGTTATTTTATTTCCATGTTCGTCCTTGTCCGTTGAGCAGGTTCTACAACATAGCGTCTGTTTTTAGAGCCAGAAGGGCATTAACTCATATACTTTAACACAACGCCCACATGACTCTGTACAGACATATGCTGTTGACTCAGTCGGTAAAGCGTTTTCCTGTTGAACCAAAGATCGTGGGTTTGAATCCAACACAGGCGGATGACTGAAGCTTGCGTTGTATGTTAACGTGCCCCTCCTCTGTTTCAAAGACGCAGGCTACGTTAAAGTGGAAAACACACTGTCCCTAGGAAAGTGTGTTAAATGGAGGCCCTGTGTAAGAGGAGAGTCACCACCTGTGCACGTTAGGAACCCACTGCGCTATTTGTATAAGAGTAGGGGAAAACCCCGCCGTAATGGTCCACATGCACACCCCCAATCAGTTATACTGGGTGGACAGACCCGAGGGTTTCAGTGGTTCAGTTTACTTCTCGCCTCCCATACACAGGTAACATCAATACGTCATAACAAAAATAGTAATGCTCCTTTTATAATTTCCCTGTGGTCTGTTTTATGCATGCAAACATGGTTCCTGAATTCATTCTTTGAACAGAAAACTATAAATTACCCTAAAATTAACCCCCTTATACCTTTAACCTTACCTAGATTACAATCCTTGCCAGAATCCTACTCCTATGACAAAATATGCCCTAGAGTAATTATTTGCTCAGTATAAAACTTCATGACATTAAGAAGAAAGAAAACAAAAATTATTTTATCATTGAATGTCCCCCACAAAATAGAGTTAACTCTGCATGAGTCAGATCTGTTGGGGCTGCAAAAATAGTTTGACTTATGCAAAATTTGACTTTTAGGAAGTGTAAATAATCCATGTTTTGAATAGTTAGATCAAAACAAATTATTTGGCTTAAAGCCTATCTGCACTAGCATGGCCAGGAGGGATTAGACCTCCCTGCATGGTCACTGGCAGTTGGTAAAATCGCATCAAATCAGCTCTCAATTAACATAAGAAAAAGGGGACCATGGGGGATCAACGGGTACCGCTTAGGCATTGTCGGCTATATAGAGGGCGCAAGTAGTGCAGTCTCGCTACAAGGGAAATTCAACTTTTTCGACTTCAAGCTATGGAGAGTTAACTGTATATGCTAAAATCTCACATAAGTGACAAAATGTTATGATTGTCCCAAACCAATTAAAGCCTTCCATTACAAAATCACTGCATGTACACAGCATTGTAGGTAAAAAAAAAAGAAAAAGAAGGCCTATTTGCTAATCAGTGATTCAGACCACTGCGTCAAAACTCCCCTCCATTTTTTTAAAGCACAGACATTGTATTATTAATAGATTGAAGAGATTAAATCAATTTAAAACATTGCTTTCATTTCTGTTGCTGTATATTTCTCTGAAAATGAATGCATTGGCCAGAGTTACGGTAAGTTTTTTAGCACAGACATTTTATTATTAATAGATTGAAGAGATTAAATGGATTGAAACACTGCCTACATTTCTGTTGATGCATTCTCTGAAAATGAATACATTGAATTGCAAGATTTAAGTTTTTTTTAGCACAGACATTTTATTATTAATAGATAAAAGAGATTAACTGGATTGAAAACATTGTCTACATTTCTGTTGATGCATATTTCTCTTAAATGAATACATTGAATTGCAAGATTTAAGTTTTTTTTAGCACAGACATTTTATTATTAATAGATTGAAGAGATTAAATGGATTTAAAACATTGCCTACATGTCTGTTGATGCATATTTCTCTGAAACTGAATACATTGAATTGCAAGACTTAAGTTTTTTTAGCACAGACATTTTATTATTAATAGATTGAAGAGATTAAATGGATTGAAAAAATTGCCTTCATTTCTGTTGATGCATTCTCTGAAAATGAATACATTGAATTGCAAGATTTAAGTTTTTTTTAGCACAGACATTTTATTATTAATAGATAAAAGAGATTAACTGGATTGAAAACATTGTCTACATTTCTGTTGATGCATATTTCTCTGAAACTGAATACATTGAATTGCAAGACTTAAGTTTTTTTTAGCACAGACATTTTATTATTAATAGATTGAAGAGATTAAATGGATTGAAAAAATTGCCTTCATTTCTGTTGATGCATATTTCTCTGAAACTGAATACATTGAATTGCAAGACTTAAGTTTTTTTAGCACAGACATTTTATTATTAATAGATTGAAGAGATTAAATGGATTGAAAACACTGCCTACATTTCTGTTGATGCATATTTCTCTGAAAATGAATACATTGAATTGCAAGACTTAAGTTTTTTTAGCACAGACATTTTATTATTAATAGATTGAAGAGGTTAAATGGATTGAAAAAATTGCCTACATTTCTGTTGATGCATAATTCTGAAAATGCATGCATTGGCAAGAGTTAACCGGTTGACTACTGGATTGTCAAAGTCCCATAGGCTTAATACAGGGATCACCCGGTTCCAGGAGGCAATGAGTTAAGAAGCTAGCATACTTCATTCCTACAAGGACATCCCCTTGTTATGTTGTCTCTATCTCCTGCAATAGGATCCCCTTCTCAATAATTCATGCTTCGGGCGAAATCTATATTCTGCAGAGTGCATGCTTCTTCAGGTCCGGCCGGCTCTTCTCTAGCTGCTCCCCCCCCCCCCATATTTCCTTGGATTGAAGATTTGAAAGTGTACACACAGTGATGGGAGCTTTCACACTAACTCCAGTTTGGGTTGGCTTGTGTTGCTTTGCTGAAATATTCCCTTGTGGTCTTTGTATTAAACACACTTTTTTGTGACATATCAATTATCACTACTAACCATTTTGAAAGATGATATTTTGGAGGCAATTTGGAATCCCTTTTTGATATCGACCATTTGGAATCCCTTTTGGATATTAACAATTTGGCATAATAATAATAATAATAACTATTTCTTATATGGCGCTTTTCAGGAGGGCCCTATCAAAGCGCTTTACAGATATATATATATATTATTACCCCGGTCATTGGATTCAGGCTTACCCGCACACAATGTATGCACATTCTCCACTCCCTGGGGAGCATTCCAGCCAGGCGTCATTTTTACAAGCGCACACTTTTTAGGAAGATAAAAGTGTGGAATCCATTTGGAATCAATTTGGAAAGGTGGCAATTGTGAGTCAATTTGGACAGATGACCATTTGGAATCCATTTGGAATTGATTTGGAAAGATTTTGAATCCATTTTAAAAGATGACCATGGGGAATCTATTTGGAATGATGACCATTTGGAACCCATTTGGAATGCATTTGGAAAGGTGACTATTTTGAATCCATTAGGAAAATCAAACCATTTGTAATCCACTGCAAAGGAGATCATTTGAAATCCATTTGGAAAGATGACCGCATGAATCCTTTGGGAAGATAACCACATGAATCCTCTTGGAAAGATGATCAGAATTTATTCACCAATTTATGACGTGTGAGACAATGCACACATCATGATCTTTTACACTTGTGTGAACTGGTCAGCTGTGGCTCTAGCTTGCTGATGTTGGTTCGCACAGCTCTGGATTCTACATCCTTTTGACCCATTTATTGCATACTTGAGAAATGCGTTGCCCTTTCTCAAGCAGAAGGTTGTAAGTGATGTTAAAGACCGTCAATACTACTGGGCCAGAAGGGATTAGACCCCCCAGCCAAGTCACTGACAGGTGGCTATTTCATCAACTCACCTCTTAATTAACATAAGAAAAAGAGCATTATGGGGGACCAACAGGCACCGATTGGGGAAGTTTTCTATATAGAGGGAGCAAGTAGCTACAAGTAGGACAGTGGGGCTTTAAATAATGTTAGATAGTGGTATAAGAGCAATATCAGCAAGGCCTAATATATAAAAAGAGGTTGCCACCATTTGGATTTCTGTCGGAAATGACTTGCAGCCATAGAATTACAATGATGAAATAATTAGTAATCAGAAAATGACGTTTTATACTTGGATGATTTTAGAATACAGTCACGAACTCCCTTCTGCCTTTTAACCAATGATATAAACGTGCATCTTCTGTTTGGAGCCAGAAGGGCATTAACTCATATAAATTTACACAGAGTTAACACCCTTCTGGCTTTAAACAGCCATTTTTTTCATAGAGTTGATGCCCATCTGGCTCTTGACAAACAACATATGCTCTAAATAAATAACCACCATCACCAACTAGATGAGGGCCTTTGCTGTGTAAAACTGAATATGACGTGTTAACACATGTATTCATATCTATAGAATAGATCAAGATGATTGACCTCAAATCTGGGCTATTGTACAAAATATGAAAGAAGAAAAAAAGTCACCTGGTGAATCAAATGAAGGGAAAGTGCATTTACATTGTGTTTCTACATGATTAATTTCAAGAAAAGCTATTTCTCTGCGACCCCATTGACCTTTAATCTGCAGGTTGTCCTTTTTTGTGTTAATTAAAGCACCATGGTAGAGGTGTTATGAACCCAATAATTTTCAATTTTGAAGAAAAGGTGAAATCTCCTTCACTGATTATGCCTGGATGACTTCTGGATAAACTCCTTTTCAAATTTAAAGGAGCTGAAATATATTCCGAGGCATTTTGGTTTCCGCATGAACCAAGACAAGTGCATGCTGGGTATATATCCAGAGCAAGGGTCCACTAACCCAGCTTTCTCCTTTGACTTGTTCTTCTGAGAGTCCAGCTCTAGAGGGCAGCAGTTGTTATAATTTATCAGAGCCGTCTAGACACAGAGTTTGGCCAACTCGGTTTCAGTTGGTCACAGCATGGCGTATATTTTTTTGTTTTGTGCTTGACGAACAAATCAGGATTTGCCATATTGTATCCATGCATTCCGAATCAGGTTAGCAGAACTCTGTGTATAGATGTCCCTGTAATTTATTAGAGCCATCTTCAAACAGAGGTTAAAGGTCAACTTGAATTCTATTAGACACATCCTGATGTTTAGTGTTTGCTTGACCAACAAAGCAACATTTGCCACGTGGTTAGTTATTAAAACCAACTTGGCCAAATTCTCTACAGAGGTGATTGTAATTCATTAGATATTCATCGTTTAGGTCTACTTCATTTCACTCAATGTACTTGATATGTTGGGCAAGCACTAGGCTTAACTACAATACATATATATACACACATGATAATTTAGTTTGACTAACACAATGAATGTTATAGCTTTACCAATAGTGCATTTATTGGTATTTTCATTCTTGATGCAAATATACACATGAACACCAAAAAGTCTAGATTTGTGTAAAACATGCACACAAAAGAAAACATCTTATAAAATGAATTACTCATGAGTGCATGTATAGAAACTTCAAATCCGATTCAAATGTCCGACTCCAAATGACGGACCTTTAGAGGGCTATCGACCTTTGATTTCTCCTTCCGTCGAGAGAGAGAGGTAGATTTAATAAAAATCCTTGCCCTTTGTGTCCACTTGTCTGCCGAACATTGGTAGCCATGTCCAATTCAAAATGGAGGACCTTGTCTTAACCATCAGTTAGTCATTGAATTCTCCCTCTTTCCCTCAAGAGAAACAGAATTAACATAAGTCCTTGTCCTTTGCGTCTACTTTTCCACCTACTAGGCAAGAGAAAAGGATGTAAAAGCTACCTTACACTCTTGAAAAGCATGTAGGTAATGGTGAATTGTTATCAAAAAGCTCTTATAGATTTCAATGTGGTTTATCAAATTTAAATTAAAGTATTTGCAATATTTTGGTGCCTCAAGTGTCCATAAAGGACTGTTATGAACACTGTACAACTAATCGAAATAAATACCACTTTCATGACTTCATCTCCTGTGGAGAGTTTAAGATGTTTAAGTTGTCTGCATTTATATCACCATCAATTTTAAGGAGTGTAGCAAATAGTGTAAATTGTAGATTTTTAAAGAGATGAAGAAGTGCATTTGTAGACATTTCACTTGTAACTCTAATTGTCCCGTGTGACCATTCTTGTGTGGTGTTGATAGCCTTTTGTCTGAGGGCCCTTCAATGTTTCACAAAGACAGAAGGAGACAATATGCCTTTAAAAAAGCTCTTGCCACAAACACTTTCATGTCCATTCCATGATGACCAAATGGATTGGTTAGACAATTTATTCATTTATTTCCTCTTGCGGCTTTCATCCATTATACATCTTAAAGAGGGATAAATAGAGGGTAAGTAATTTTTTCAGATAAAAGGAAGTCTCTTGAAGCAGACAGGTCATCATTTATTTGAGTCCTTCTCAAGATATAACCTAAAGCATACAAAATGGGAAGCAGAACGTGTTCACCCAATTATATTTTGTAGGTTACGTCTTCTTTGGCTGCCCAGGTATATTTAGTTCAACAAGAATTGCAACAATACTTACATATGGTGTTGCCGTGAGCACTATATAAACAAGCTCTTGGCACAAAACGCTTGCTACCCTGCTATTTTCGAGCCTAAACCTTCAGAAGATCTAGCCTAAAGCATCAGTGGGTGGCAGAACATATTCACATAATTTCCTCTTGCGTACATACTCTTGCTTTGTTAGCCTAGTCACCCAGTTGCATTTCCGAGGTTATGCCCCTTTGTCAACTCAAATTTATTTTTGGTTCAAGAAAAAATGGCATTGTGGTTACATTTGGTGATGAGAGGTATATGTGTCTCACAACGAGCAAGCCTTCATTTGGACATGCTTGATAGCTGTCTTTTTTTAAGTCCAAACCTTCTGAAGGTCTATAGCCTCAAGTATCAAAATGTGCGGCAGAATATACTAACCCTTTTCCCCTCTTACTTTGTTAGCTAAGTTACCCAGTTACATTTTCTAGGTTATGCCTCTTTTGTCATCCCCAATATATATTTGATTTAAGAAAAATGACATTGTGATTATATTTGGTTGCACAATTTTTTGGGTGCTCCCTCCCCCCCCCCCCCCCCATTACTTGGAATTAACAAGCCTTTAGCAGGAGATGCTCGATATCTGGCTTCTTTCTTCCTCAAACCCTCTAATGGGCTAGCTCC
Organism: Strongylocentrotus droebachiensis; assembly: GCA_035222895.1. Classification (NCBI taxonomy): domain Eukaryota; kingdom Metazoa; phylum Echinodermata; class Echinoidea; order Camarodonta; family Strongylocentrotidae; genus Strongylocentrotus; species Strongylocentrotus droebachiensis. Next base: position 316,690 of record JAVYIG010000176.1, on the reverse strand, counting down.
AGGCATCAAAATGGATGGCACAATTATTTTCCATAGTTTCCATCTTAATATTTTCCAGGTGATGCTTCCTCAGTCAACCTGGAATTTAGTTCGCTTGAAATGATCAGGTTTTGACAACATAACTGGCATGAAGGATTTTGTCATTTTACGCTGCAAGCACAAAATAATCAAACCTTTTGGCTATGGAAGCATACCCACTTGGCTTTTTTCTAGCCCAAATCATCAACTATCCTACCCAGATCTGTCATTGTATCTTGCCATATCCCTGCAACCTCATAGTGCTCATTTCACATTCAAGAGTCCTCATATGTTCTTATATTGGATGTTCAATAGTATGAACACACTTTCATGTAGGTCTTTGTTTTGTCTAGTGCCCATTTCACACTCAAGAACTTCTTGTATGCACTAATATGGGCTGTACCATAATACAAATATACTTAAATGTAGATTTTTGTTTTTTTAATCTCATGCCCATTTCACACCCAAACTTTCCTTGCATGTGCTAACATTGGAAATACAGTAACATGACCGCCTAGATATGAAATTATATTCACCTCATGCAAATTGCCCACTTTACATGCCATTATACTGTCTGCATTTCTTTTTAGCATTTTATGTGGATCTTTAGCAAGAATTTGAAGATCTTCATCTGGCCGGTATTGCCTCCCTATCTATTAAACATTTCATTTATTTCTAGAGCCTTCAAAATGGGGTCATTAAACATTCTGATTCAATTTATAAATTTCATAACATAAAAAGATATAATATATAGTTAAAGTGTGCTAGTGATGAGGCCCTTGCTGTTCTCAGACTCTCAATCCCCTTTCTGTTGTCAATCCATGATCCCTTATTCTAATTCAAAGTGGGAGCAATTAGAATTAATCTGTTCTTCTAGAACAAGAGTCAAAAGAAGATTAAATTAGTAATACCCTTATACTCGTTTTTACTTCACACAAATCATTGTGCAGGTGTGGCACATCAATCATAATGTTTTAATTAGCTGCAGGAAATTGATTAGTTCCCATTTTTCTAATGCTCGGATGACAGATAATAATACTTCTAGATCTAATCATCGGTTTACCCCATTGCCAGTGCAAACCGGATAATCCCTGTATTAAGCCTATGGATATAAGAAGAATTGGTAGTCAATTGGTTAAGTTTGTTAAATTCTGGCATAGTATGTTACAAGGACCTACCATTAGTTGTGAGTAACGTTTATTGATGAAGAAAAGGTTTCCCATAATTTCTCCTGAAAGTTGAAACAGATTCAGGAATGGTGGAAATTGGTATTTTTACATTGGTATCAAGAATCTAACAATGACAAAAAATAGTTGACCATAATTTGGGAGTTGTACTGTGTTTCACAAAAGCTTGAAACTATACACTGTTTTCACTCTTATTTGGCTGCATGACAACATTTTTTAATGTGTGAAGTATTTTCACCTCAGTAATTTTTTTCGAAAATAAACTAGAAGCAATATGTAAACATATCTCCTCAGAAATACTTAAAGGCACAGGGATATTATTGAGTGACACAAAAAAAACTTAACCCATTCCCCTTGGGAACCAGAGCCCTGTTTCATAGAACTTTTATCAATAACAAGTTATAATAACTATCATAAACTACTGAAATCATGGCATTTGATTGGCTGAGAGCAAATTTGCCCGAGAAATTTAGCATTTGTTGTAATCAACAAGTTTTATGAAACGAGGCCCAGGTGGATACTTATTAGAATGATAATTCTGTAGTCAAATCAGTTAAGATCAAGTTTAATTAAAGAAATATGCAAATTTTGTCTAATGGAATGACCGGCTATCACTCTGAACTTCTCTGTTTTCCTGAACACACCAAACCTTGATCAAGAAAGACTTCTCTGATTTACACCCACCAACTAGCTTTTTTTTGTCAGTTCAGCCCGTGGCAACACTTCGAATTTGGACGTTGCTAAACTTAGTCCCGGCCAGAGTGGAAAATGTGGAAATCTCCGTTCCCACAAAAAAAGAAAAACATGGAAAGCTACTATTTGCAGTGAATACGGGCTTGTGGATGAAGTTGTGCTATCAAGACGAGTGAAAATAGAATTTTCTCGGAAATGGGAAATCCATTTGTCGCCAAATAGTTCTGATATTACCAGAGCAGTATTAAAGTACTTACTTTAAAATGTCTGAACTCTTGAATTCATCTGGAGTGTCAAGGATTATGTGAAAAACATAGCCTGTGAGTGGATGTCATGACTTAGCATATATTTCCCTTGCAAATATCAGAATAATTGTACTAACATTACATTGCTCTGCTTTAGTTCGAGGACATTAACATGTCATCTTCGGGGATATGAGGGGGAGGATTTGATAGTGACAGTTGTAGAGTACTTCATACTATGTTTCTAAGCACTTTACATTTGTAACTATTTTCACATAATTTTTTTTTTCTTCATTACTGTATCTTCTTTTTGATATATGTTTCTTCATCAGGGGCTTTCATTGACTATTTTGAACTCTTCTCTTTTAGTTTTTCTCCTTGCCTCTCCATCTCCATTATTTATTGAAATAATTTTCAATAGTGGAGAACATCTGAAAGTAACTGAATTAATCATTCTTATCATAACCCTAGGTTGTACCCTACAAGCTTTAGCAAAAAATGCCTTTTATTTATTTGTCAGATTCCTAATTTCAACTCTGGACCCAGCGCCATAGCTAGCCTTGACCCTAATCCTAACCCTAAACCTAAGACCCAATGGCAACCCTTAACCCTAAGCTTCATCCTAAAATCTGCCGGCAATTCTAAGCCTATCCCTATCCCTAAATGTTAACAGAATAATGCCACAAAAAAATGTTTTATCACCTCCACCTCTCCTTTGCTAATTCCACATCTAATTTAGATGTCTCTTTTGGGATTCAACCTTGCACTGCAGTTTTGGAAACCATCGTCATAAGGCCTTCAATGTTAATAACCACAACACCATCATCATTACCACTACCAGCATCACTACCACCAACATTGTTATTCCCTTGCTACCACTACTATCATAACCATTATAATTATCACCACCACCACCACCACCACCACCACCACCACCACCACCACCACCAATTCCATTACTGCCACCCCTGCCGTCACAACCATGACTATTAGCAATGCACCCCCTTATATCACACCCACCATCGTCATCACCACCAGAAAGCACCACCACAGCCACCTCCACTCTTCACCATCACCATCACCATCACAACCACCAACACCTCCACCACCACCACCACCACCACCACCATCACCACCACCACCACCACCACCACCACCATCATCACCACCATCATCACCACCACCACCACCATCATCATCATCATCATCACCATCATCATCATCATCATCATCACCACCACCACCTTCACCACCACCACCACCACCACCGCCCTTCCCAGCTATGCCCCTTGAGTCCTTTGCAATCAACATCACCCTTTCTCTCTTCTAAGAATCACAATCAAAATATTCTACTAACCCCAATCAAATCTCCATCAATATCCATGCTCGTGCATCTCGCATTATGACATCATCACAATCTAACTCCTCTCCACTTCATCACATTAGTACAGCTGACATCATTATCACATCATTAATTCCCCATCTTCATCCATACCTCCCCATCCTCCGCATCTCTCCCATCATCTTCTAAAGCCAGTCGTCACGACTACCTCCTTAGTCAAATCCACACCGGGGAGTCAATACAAACATTGTTTTCCTCACGCCTCCATCCCTCCTCCCGGATGTCTCCAATGAATTTCCCACCACCTAGGAAGAAATGATCTCCGTGACAACCAATTAACCTCCAGATTGCTCTTGTGTTTCTTCATTTTGAATAAAAAGAACTCCCAAAGTCCCCTCGGTAATCACCTGATGGTGAGAAATCCTTCAAACTTATTTGAGAAAACATGCGGACTATATAAACATGGCTCTTTTTCTTGGTAGGAAGATCACAGCAGCTCTTCTTGTTGTCTCACTTTTCTTCACCCTATTTGGTTGTTGATCATAATTTGTTTTTGACATTCCCAAATGCATTTCTCTTCCTGGATGACTTTATTCTATCTCTCCCCCTCTCTCTCTCTCTCTCTCCCCCTCCCTCCCTCTCTACCTAAACTACTTTTACATCTACCCCTCTCTTGTTACCTCTTTCCCTATTTTCGTTGCTCTCTCTTCATTTCATTCTCTTTCTCTCTTCCTAATCTGAATCCTTTTCTCTCTTTTATTTCTCCTTCTATCTCTCTATTTGTCTTTGCTCAATGCCCCCTTTCTCTTCATTCTCAAGAGAAACGGATTAATCAAACATTAGAATCCATCAAACCAGAGCGATTTTTGTGATTTCATCTACCAGATTTTCAGATTATCAATCGTACACTACAAATCTAATCAAAGAAAGTGATATACTGTCAAAGCTACTCAAACAAGATCATACAGTGTCTACAAAACACCCAATGCCATATATACCCTCACCCATACCGTAATTGCACTTGGCCCCTTTCTTTAATGTTACATTTACTTACGTGTATGGAGAGCAAACTTTAATGTTAGGAGGAGGGAGATGCGCTCCATGTTTACCCCGCCCTACTTACGGGTCCTAAATTTAGACCTGCTCCCTCCATTCTTCCGCTCTCGCTCTCGGAAAAACCTGACACGATCCGTCAGATGCTAGCTGTGAAAAGGGAAGTCCGACAGCTGACGTCGATATGCAGGTCAAGGCAAGCGTCCATGATCTTGAGGAAAGTCACCAAGAGAACGGATAGAACGTACCAAAAAGTGCTATTTTTGTGTCGTGTACGTACCGGCAAAGTTTGCAAAGGGTGTGAAATACGTACAATGTGTCCAGCTTCATATTGACACCTCTTTTCTTGCTAAAATGGAAAGGAAAAATTATTGTTAAAGATACAATTAAACATTTCAAATAGAAATTGATGAATTTGAAGTCCTAGCCACTGTCCTTTCCCATTGAGAGTTATGACAGTACGGTATAGTCCTGTGATCTCAAAGCTTCTGTAGTTTTTTCTGCTGGCACAGAACCCCTTGAAAAGCTTGGGATTTTCTAGTTTTAAAGTGCAATTCAGTTACAAAAAGAATGCACATGAAGCCAGGAGAGTGTGAGGGTAATTTGATGTATTAAAAAAAAAATTGTGAGATATGATCATCGAATTTCAAATAATGTAATGTCACTTGTAAAATTATTCAAACTAAGTCCAAATATAGATCAATGTCTTGCCAAAGGAAATTAGTGCCTTAGCAGGACTCAACTTGGAATTATGTGATCCACATGAATCCAGTGACATGTCTTAGTAGAGGCATTGTTCAATATCTGAAAAATACCATGCAAAACTAGATGCTTATGTATTTTTGATGTTGTTTTCTTCCTTTTACAGGTTTACAAACAGAAGCTATTCAAATGTAGCTTAATGTCTTGCCAAAGGAAATTAGTGCCTTGGCAGGACTCGAACAGTGAATCATGTGATCCACATGAATCCAGTGACATATCTTAGTGGAGGCATTGTTTGAAATATGAAATGATGCTTTAATATGTACCGGTATTTGTTTGTTTTTATTTTACAGGTTTACAAACAGAAGCTCTATGGGCCTAAGATAGTCTGGTTCCTGATAGGGTGGTACCCTGATAACTGGTATGATGCGGACGACAAGCATATCAACTGCACAGCAGAGCAGCTCAAGGAGGCGCTCCAGTATCACTTCACTACAGAAGGGATGATGTTAAAACCAGATGACACCCCCTCCATCTCGGGCATGGTGAGTAGGAGCACCCCTGGGCCCCTGGGCCTTTTCTTTATCAAGTTCTGGGGGGTGTTTCACAAAGATCCTATGTCGAACCTAACTCTAATTTGGACTTAAACATTATGGAGAGCCATTTGTAGCCTTAAAATAAAATATATTCAAAAGCAACATAAATTCCACATCAAGAACAAAAAATCTCCTTGATAATAGACAATATGAATGATTTGACCCAAATGTTATGCCTTTTAAAATATTTGTTTCAAAATATTTGCTATAGATGCTAACGGCTTTCCATACTTGTTAAGTCCAACTTACAGATAAGTTTAACTTAGGATCTTTGTGAAACACCCCCCCCCCCCAGGATCTGATTCTACTCTCTAAAAGACAGAGAAGTTGAAATCCTCTCTTTGAGAAGTCATATTAGAGATCATTTAATTTTTTGTTGTTACTCGATTCTTCCCCAATTAAAGTGGAATCTATTCAAAAACAGTGATTTGAATTAATCATTTGAGAGTTGATTCCACTCTTTTGGTGTTGATTTCCACTCCGATACAAAGTAATCCATAATATGACTCCGTAAAGAGTGGATTTTCACTCCTGTACATTAGTAGATGATGGCCGAATTGTTTGGGGAGAGGCAGAAGGGCATTTAATTCTATTATTATGCAAAGAGTTAATGCCCTTATAGCCTTCAGCAGACTATCACCATGTTCGCAAGGGACGGTTTAAGTTTTAAACTTTAATTATTCAAATTTTACTACAACGACCCACTGACAACAATGCAAGTTCACACAGGTCCAAAACCAACAACTATCTGAAGTATTAAACTACTAGCTCAGCAAGCGATCATTGTAACTACAGACTTGCAAAATGTTAAAGATAGTTTTGCTGCTCATAGTTTGTGCATTAACCATAAGATCTCTTGTGGATTAAAATGGGGGTAAACTCGAAGTTTTAAATCTTGAATGTCTCTGCATGGTCCAGATTTCTTTCAAAGTTTAAAACCATAAGCTATTTTTAAAGTTTAGGGACTCTCCTTTGAACCTAGTAAATGTGACATTCATCAGTGGATAGAGGGGTGGCTTGATAAATGACTTAATGGATCCTGATGCAGGTGAATGATGGATTGATGAACAGAGATGAATGAAAGTATGATATGGATTGTATTGTGGATGGGTGAATGAAAAATATTAGTAGATGAATGGAAAGGGGGATGGATAAATCATTGAAAAATAATAACATGATTGGATAGATTATGGATGGATAAATGAACAGATGAGACCAATTGATAGAGAATGATGGATGGATGAATGAATGAATGAATGAACGAGTAGATAGTCTTGTGAACGAATAATTAAAAATTAAAACTAGTAGATAGGTAATTAGAAAGAGAAATGAAAGAAAGAACGAAGGACATGCTAGCATTTTGCATGAATAAAATTTAGGTTTGCAGATAGATGGTTATAAGTAGCATGAGAGAAAGGAGGGTTGATAGTTGAATGTAGATTTTAAGATAAATTTAGCAAAAACAAAACAAAACAGTGCTTTGCATGCTTGTAAATACAAGATACATACAAGGAAATGGCGCCATGTAGAAGTCATCTTGACTGAGCACACCACCCTCCATCAATCTCCAGTAATTTTTGGATGCGGAATTGAGCACGAATAATTCTCCCTTCATATTTGATGAAAAGGAGAAGATTATGCTATCGTACTAGGCATGAAAAGAACCTTGAAATATTACAAAAGAAAGAAAGGTAATCAAGATATGAGCAAATCAATATATTTAGCACAGCCATCTTTATGTGGAAAATGTTGACATTCATGTACATGAGCCATTCATCTGCTTATGCCACTATTTGAAAGAGAAGGATAACAATTAGAGAGAGAGAGAGAGGAATACCAAGATGAAGTCAAAATGGACACGAATCGAGTGAGAGACAGTTAGGATCGAGACGGAGGGGGAGACAAAGAGAAAAATAAGAGAAATAAGAGAGAGAGAGAGAAACAGACAGACATACAGATGAGGAAAGGTGGGAGGTTGAATAATACTGAGATAGGGCGTCAAAATGGACACAAAACGAATAAGAGACAGTGAGGTTTGAGACAGGCCAGAGGGGGAGACAAAGAGAGAAATAAGAGAGAGAGAGAGAGAGAGAGAGAGAGAGAGAGAGAGAGCGAGAGCGAGAGAAAGACAGAAAAGGAGAGAAAGAGAAATTAGAAAAGATAGGCATTAGATCAAATGAGAAAATACTAGAAATATTTCCTTTTTCTTTCAATTGTATCAAATTTTGCAATTCCATTAAGGGTGCTAATGCGTCCAACCTTGCTCCGTCACGTCGATAATCAAATAAACGCTACTTCACCTTGTCGTCACGTATGTTTGGACCGCCGCGGCCACATGGATGACACAATGTTTAGGGCTCCGACGCAAATGTGTTGGCACGCAAGCTTCTCAAGATCTGTCTATGAATCACTTTGCAGAGTGCATTAGCATGGCAGAAACAATCTCTCAATACATCATCGGTTTGGAATCTACATCGCGCTTCTCCCTCTTAACCGCTCAGCTACTGATTTGTCTAATTCCTATAGGCTTAATACAAGGACCATGTGTTTCTCATAGGCAAGGGATTAATTAAACAGGAACACAAGGGGATAAACCTAATCAAATTCAGGACAGTGAATTCATGTGTAGTGCATTTACAGGACTCATTCACGTAAATGTAAATATTTGATGTTTGTAAAAATAATTTTGGATGAGTCATATTTTGTCTTACTTGCCGTTCGTGACTTTGACTTTTTAAAAAAAAGTTATGTATTCATCATAATCAAAATGACAACTTTGTTAGAAGTAATGGATTTGTTCTCCTAAATGTCATGGTTAGGGTTTTTGACGGATGCACAGTCTTTAATGAAACATTCATCATGGAGGCACATGCTACCAAACGGGGTAAATTGTGTTTTAAAATTTATGAGGTTGGTCACAAAATTTCAACAAAATGATTGAAGAACACTTGGCTTTGATTAACATTCTCTTTTCCCAACGGAGTTAGTAAAAATGAAAGGGAAACGCAGATGGAAGGAATAAGAGTTAGTTAAGAGTCTGGGAAAAGATCCTCTTACCACAAGTACAAGGTTGTAAGAGGTTTATAAAAAGAAGTACTTTTGAAACTGTTTTAAAAGAAAATGATATCATTAGAATTTAAAAGAAGAAGGGGTTAAACCCTTTTAGATATATAATATGAGTATTGATATTCATGGGCAAATTGTTTATGGAAGATGGCAATTTACACTGATTTTCTCTGACAAGTCTCTAACAAAAACAAAGAGTGTGGGGGGTTATTATATTACAGCTCAGTCACAGGATCGGTATTCAAAGGATCTCATGCCCTCATTTACAGTTATCTATGTCAGCAGCCATCATCTTTAGTATTCATCTTTCCCTCATCTTTGTCTTATCCATCTCACTCATTCTCATTCTGTCTCCGAGATGCATTAATGTGACACAGAAATGCCATCAATCATTATATTCCAAGAAAGAGAACAGGAGATGGACAGAATGATGATGATGCGGTCTTTGATCCCGCATGCATTCTCTGGGTGCATGGCGTAATGTTGCATCATAGACATGATGACCTAGATGAGTCTATTCATGAGATTCAATGACATGTTTACGCCATTATCTTGCTCAGATTGACTCTAACTGCATTTACACTCCAAGCAAAAGTCATGGATTTTTCTCACATTCAGGGGGGGGGGCGTTTCACAAAACTTGTCATCAGTGACAAATGATAATTTTTGTTATAAGCTACTGAAATCCTTGCTTCTGATTGGTTATCAGCAGACTTGTCACTGATTTTTTTGTCATTTGTAATTGGAAAAAGGCTTTGTAAAACGGGTCCCTGGTGTTTCATATGTAGTTGCTAAACTACCTGCAAACAAGACAAAAAACCCAAATGGAGAGATCCACCTCTGGAGTGCGTTTTTGTTTAAATTCTTGCACTAATTCTTCCAGCGTAAATCCATATCCCCACAATCGCCTTCTTTTATCTCTGTTTCTATCCTTCCTTCTGTCTGTCTGTCCGTCTGTCTTTCTCTCTCTCTCTCTCTCTCTGTCACCATCTGTGTATCTCACTCGTTGTGTCTCTTTTTGTCTCAGACCCCTCTGCTCTTTATATCTTACTTTTTAAAAACTTTCTCAGCCCCCTTCTCCCTCTCTCTGTATTTATATCTCTTTCCCTTTGTGAATCTCTGTGCATCTCTCTCTTCATCCATATATCTTTAAATCCATCTTCTCATTTTTGCTCGAGGCAGAAGTAATGCTTGTCTGTTCACTGAACTGCAACAATCGTTTTCCAGTGTAATTTAGCCGGGTGCTAGAATCTGGAAAGTCAGTAGGGCAGAAAGCTTTAGGGCGTCTATATGTGGCCGTCATCTAGGGCAAAATGGCAAAAATTGTGTCAATGAGGAACAACAAATTAAAGCGATCAGGGTTGGGAGGACAGCGAAGCATGCTGTGTAAATCTGTGAATTATATTCAAACCATTTGACATTTCTTACCCCAGACATTCTTGCATGCCGTGTCTTAGCATTTGGCTTTAATTGAGGTTTCTCGGATTTGAAATTGTTAGCTCTTCTGGCAGGAACCAAAAGGACGTTGAATATATATATATGTAAGTGTATATTAGGTAATGGCCTTTTGGCTCGCTTCATTTTTCAGGTCCAGAATGATGATTTCATTTTGTGATTATTTATTAATTCAATGTATTTTCGAGTTGATCCAAAAGCCTGTTTAGTTATTCAGTTAAAATATAAAAAAAGTCAGAGACGAGTGTGAAAGGGTAGAAAATAGGCATTTATCAGTTATAAAAATTAGTAAACATATTTAGAGGTAGAGGAAAAGCAACATAGGTATATATGTAAATACAGAATAATATGAAAAGAGAAGAAGAGGTGTACCAAAATAGTAGGGTTAAAGATATAAAAATTCTATACAAACAGAAACTTTGGCGCGACAAAACTTGTGCGGCTCTTGGGGCTCTTGGGGAAAAAACTTTTGCAAATTGCACAAATTTTATGATCTGATTCAGTTACTTCTTGAATGTGCACCACTCATAAATTCATTAACAAAATTCTGAATATAGTTATGAAATTCCAATGTTATGATTTGATATAGGTATGATGCAGTCTACCTGATATTAAAGGTTAATTGCCTTTGATCAGAGTTTCATTTAAATGGCGTTTGCCCCGGAACAGAAAATAAATGCCATTAATTTCTGGATTGTAGTATAAAATAGGCCATGGCCATGCTTTAATGAGATTAAGGTATGTTAGTGTAAAGGCTTGTGATGGTCTGATGTGATAATACAAAGATAGGATGGAAGGGGGAGAGAGAGAGAGAGAGAGGGGGGGGGGGGTTACAGGGTCGGGAAGAAAAAAAGCATAAACCTGAGAGAAGAAAAAATGGTTAACAAATATAGAAACAGAGAGAGAGAGAGAGGGAGACTTTTTTTTTTGGGGGGGGGGGAGGGGTTGGAAGATTGAAGACGAGGAAAAGAAACATATACATTCTCTTCCCTCTCCCCTATCATCTCTCTCTCTCTCTCTCTCTCTCTCTCACCCCTGCTGTATCTTTTCTGTCCCTTTCCTCTTTCTCTCCCCTCTCACTTTCTCACTCCCTCTCTTGTCCCTTGTATCTCCCACTTCTTCTCTTTCTTTCTTTTTCTTTTTTTCCTTTCTCTTTTTTCCTCCTCTTTCTCCCCTCTTTCTCCCCTCTTCCTTTCCTCTTTCCCTTTCATCCCCCCCTATTTATTTTACCCTGACAGTCCGAACCGCCTCTGGGTTCATACTTACCAATCCATGGGTCACTCATACATCTTCTTTTACTTCACGACCTTGACAGACACACACCTACCAGGGGTGGGTAAAGTGCCGAGATTTGATTAAACATTACAGCTAGAGGTCTCCACGGAAGTGCAGGCTCCCTCGCTTGGGCGGGAGAAAGTGTGAAGATTCTCTTGCCCCCGCGACAGCTGTGATGATGCAGCGTTATTTGATATGGATAGCCTAGGATGGAGATGAGAAAAGAAAGCTGACAGAAAGACGAGAGGTATAGGAAGGGTAAAGTGATACCTACCAATGTTGTGGAGATGACAGAGAGAGAGAGAGGGAGAGAGAGGGGGAGAGAGAGAGAGAGAGGAGGGGAGGGAGAGTGAGAGAGAGAGAGGGAGAGGGAGAGCGAGATAAAGAGACGGACAGACAGACAGAGAACGGTATTCAGATTGGGTGTTAACATAATTTAAATTATTATGAAACTTTTTTATCACAGACATTTGTAAAATGTATAAGTTCATATCTGTATGAGATAGCAGATTCAACAATTGACTTTAGCGTTAGCTTTAAGATCATGATCATTAAATCTAACATTTCCATTAGCATAATTATAACAATTGAACAATATATGTACCACTACCGAAACCACCACTGCCACAATCATCACTACCATTGCTACCACAATTATCAACACAGGCATAACTACCATATGATCATCACCATCATCACTACCACCATATTCAACCACTGCCACCACTACTATTTTCACCTCAACTATCACCACCACCGTCTCCACCACCACCACCACTGTCATAATCACCATCACCACCACCATCATCATCATCACCACCATCATCACCACCACCATCATCACCAACACCATCATCATACTCACCATCATCACCACCACCATCATCACCAACACCATCATCATCACCACCACCATCACCACCACCATCATCACCACCACCATCATCATCACCACCATCATCATCACCACCACCATCATCATCACCACCATCATCACCACCACCATCATCACCACCACCATCATCATACTCACCATCATCACCACCACCATCATCACCAACACCATCAGCATCACCACCATCATCACCACCACCATCATCACCACCACCATCATCATCACCACCATCATCACCACCACCATCATCACCACCACCATCATCATACTCACCATCATCACCACCACCATCACCACCACCATCATCACCAACACCATCATCACCAACACCATCATCATACTCACCATCATCACCACCACCATCATCACCAACACCATCATCATCACCACCATCATCACCACCACCATCATCACCACCACCATCATCATACTCACCATCATCACCACCACCATCATCACCAACACCATCATCATCACCACCATCATCACCACCACCATCATCACCACCACCATCATCATCATCATCACCACCATCATCACCACCACCACCATCACCAAACCACCATCACCACCATCCTTCTTATAATCAGCACCTCTTTTTATCAATCATCAAAACTGAGCTCAAATCACCGAGAGCTGAGGTGAGATTGAAAAGAGCAAGCGAAAATAGTTCAGCTCGGGAGCAAGGAACTTGAGAAGAAATCTTTATCCATCTCATCAAGCTAACAACTGGGCCCCATTTCACAAAGCCTTTTCTCAATGACAAATGACAAAAATCAGTGACAACTCTGCTGATAACCAATCAGAAACAAGGATTTCAGTAGCTTATAACAAAAACTGTCATTTATCACTGATGGCAAGTTTTGTGAAACGGGTCCCCGGATCATCGGTCATCACCTGCCTCTTTTCCGGCGAGGTCTCTAAGGTTTATAGGGATGGGGGTGGAAGTTTAATTATCAGGACCTTGTGTGGATATTTCCGCTAGGGGGATGGGTCAAAAACAAATCTTTGTCCAGGTCTTTTATGATGAATAGGAGAGGAGATGTTATGATGGGGGTTTAAGGGTTCGGTAAGAATGCACTTGGTCAAGTGATGAGGGTATCATGATGATGTTGGTTGTTGTGGTGGTGATGTGAAGATGGGTCTAAGGGATAATGATGGTATCGAAAATAACTTGACTTACTTTAAAGGCATCGTTAAACAATGTTAAATCTGAGATGCACGGCCCTACATGTTATCAGTGTCTGTGATATGGTGTAATATTGAAGCCCTAAAAAATTGCGCTTCAAAAATGATCAAGAAGTGCCTCAAAAAAGTAAAAACCTTTGAGTAACCAGGTTTACCATACTCGTTTTCCCCAAAAGACTGGAAATGAAAATTTGATTTTGATTTTCAATCATAAATATCTTGATAATCAGACAGGCGATCAGCTTGTAAAAGTCATGGGGTTCCTGACTGACCTAAAAGTTTATAATTATCATTTCAGCATGAGCTAATTCAAGTTTTTTTTAAAGGATCTAAGACAAAGTTACCGGTTCCCTTTAAAACTATACTTAATGTTAACTTGTACACCAGTGCTGCAATGTGCTTTATACAGCAGTGCTACTGTCACATTAAAAAAGAGACATTAAACATTTGATACCTCAACTGCTATGTGATAACGAGACTCCAGGGCCATGAATCGTTATGTGATCGTAAATCATGATGAAACAATATAATATTCATGATGCCCCACCATAAAGTGAAAGGCATGTGTGTCTTTCTTTATATGATGTATAGTGTCATATGTCATATAGAGAAAGACTCTTTTGAACATTATTTCAAATAAAACTCGATAAATCGTCTGAATGTCTAATCGTATGAAAACAATATATAACTGGGCAGCCTTTTTGAGATGATTGGCCAACTTACTTGTTAACCAACCTCTTCAAAAAAAAAAATCTTTATACAATGATTTTATCAAATGTGAACACCTCTTTCATCATACGATGATTCTAAATAGTTTTTTTGTATGAATTTCTTCTAATTTGAACAGGCTATTAGTTTTGTGTTGTTTTTCATACTTAATGATACATTGGATATGGTTCAATCAAAATAGGTATTGAAATGAATGAAATCAGTACACTGTTATTTATAATCATAATTAATTATATATTATATAGTGTACATTATGCTTTTTTCTTCAAATACATACAACATTATTCCTAGTAAGGGACTTTAATAGCCGAAGGTAGGGTTGTGTAATATTCATCCTGAATGTGAAAATACATAACTGTTGAATATCATTACTTCTTGCGTATACACCTAATAGGGGTAGGACTATATCATTTGGACAAAGTTGTTAGAAATATCAGTATTACCCTTTTTAGGCTAAATGTTACTCATTGAGATTAATATACATAAAATTAAATTTGTAAGTTCACTAATATCTTGCCCAAAATTATGCCTTTTTGTAGTGAAAATGAATTTTTACGTGCAATCTCATTTAGTCAAGGGACCAGCCGTCAGCCATTGTACCTCCTCATGATTTACCATGCATGAATACACCTTTTAACATGAATATTAATGAAGATTGATTAATGGTATTTATATAGATATTAATCAATGAATATGAATATTAATGGCATCGAATAATGAACAATATCATGAATTCAATGAATAAATATGCAATGTTTCTTTTGTTCTTGTACAGACTTCCAAAGAGTTTTTAGTGCGATTGAACAAAAAATTGACCACATCACCTCAGCAGACTGCTGGGTACCCAGAAGCTTCCCTAGCCTATGACGCCATCTGGGCCCTAGCTCTCGCTCTCAATAAGTAAGTACATCATAAGCATTTTGCACTTATTCACCCCCTTCTTGGTCACCCCAAGATAACATTTATCAAAATGTCATCATTTTCTTTTTTCTTTCTTTCTTTCTTTCTTTCTTTCTTTCTTTCTTTTATTACCTCTCTCTCTCTCTCTCTCTCTCTCTCTCTCTCTCTCTCCCTTTCTGCTGTCTTTCTTTCTTTCTTTCTTGCTCTCTCTCTCTTTCTGCTTCTTTCTTTTTCTCTTGCTTTCTGCTTTCTCTCTCGCTCTCTCACTCTCACTCTCTCTCTCTCTCTTTCTTTCTATTTTTACATCACTGCAGTTTCTTTTTCATTCAGTCAAAATGTTATCAATCATTCTTGATTCCAACTCCCCACCAAGATAACCTCTCTCTCCCTCTCTCTCTCTCTCTCTCTCTCTCTCTCCCACCTCTCTCTCTCTCTCTCTCTCTTTCTTTCTTCTTTCTTTCTATTTTTACATCACTGCAGTTTCTCTTTCATTCAGTCAAAATGTTTTCAATCATTCTTGATTCCAACTCCCCACCAAGATAACCTGAGGTGCTCTCCAGACCATTGAGCTTTATTTGCAACTCTCAGAGGGACATTCATGTTTGCAGGCCCACATAATGATTTAATATTAACATAGATAACATTTATCAAAATGTATTCATTTTCTTCTCTTTCTGTTTTCTTTCTTTCTTGCTTTCTCTCTCTCTTTCTTTTTTCTCTCTCTCACTCTCTCTCTCCCTCCCTCCCTCCTAGCTCCCTCTCCCTATCTCTCTCTCTATCTCTCTCTCTCTCTCTCTATCTCTCTCTCTCTCTCTCTTCTTTCTTTCAATTTTCACATCACTGCAGTTTGTCTTTCATTCAGTCAAAATATTTTCAATCATTCTTGATTCCAACTGCCCACTAAGAAAACCTAAGGTGCACTTCAGTTCATTGAGCTTTATTTGAAACTCTCAGAGGGCATTTGTGTTTGCAGGCCACCATAATGATTTCATAATTAACATACTACATCACATCTTCAGACAAAGCCTCTACTTTCATGAGGCCGCTAAATGCTAATATCAACCAGAAGCAAGGCATTCTGTTAAAGGGTGGATAGGCAGCCAGTTTTCCTGTATACTTCACCGCTCCTAATCGTAGCAATCTGAACCAGAATTCAATTGAACATTTTTGAGAGAGAGCCATTAGATATTTTTGATGTGTATCATCCATTTAACAAAAATACCCCAAAAATGGACATTGAGGGGGAAAATATGACAAATAGAACGAGCATCTCAATTACTTGAACACACAGTTCCACATATGCATATATGTGTCCTGATTTGTATTAAATGTGATTTAGAGCAAGGTTTCAACATTCTTTTTAACTTATTTGATTAACCCTCTCATTTAAAATGAGTGCATTTGATTGCACACTTTGTACAGTGGATATGTCCTGCTGTTTGAGAACTGCAATCAGATAAATCAGGAAAATTTAATTTCTGGTGCTTAAAAATTCTTTACTAGGGTTTTAATCCATCAGGGAGGTATGAATATGTGACCCGGCACCACAAAACCAACAAAAAGTCGCAACCAGCGATTCTCCGTAATCAGCTAAAATGTCAATTTAGGTGAAAAAAATAGATTTTTGTTTTTTTGCATTTTCTGAAAGAGTGGTCTTTTCTGTACCTAGTATCAAAATTTGGAAGTCTAAAACATAGTAGAAGATGTGTTTTAAACGGTTTTTCTAGACCAGTTTTTTTCGCACAGCCTTCGGTCTCTTCCAAAATTTGATCACTTTTCCCGAGCGAAATTATCGTAGTCCGGAAATGGTCGGTCGTTGCTAACGGGTCGTGCTACGCGGGCTGTGATTGGTCCGTTATAGCAATCAGTGCGGCGCGCCATTTTGTTTGTATCCGCTTTCACATCCGAGTTCCAGATTTGCGTTCGTCTTATATTCTCCGTTAACGACTTCGAGTAGCTTGATTGTACATCACATATCCAGAATTTGTTGATCAAGAGTAGACCTAAGAACATTATTATATTTTATACATTTGAGAGTGACAAGTTGCGAAAAAGTCTACAACGTCGTTACAATGCCAGGTTTTGTACGTGAGCAGAGCCGTGGGATGGTACCGGGGTGCACCAACGCAGATGCCCGGGTAGCTCGGGCGGTCAACGAAGCGATGATGCGGGGGCTAGCTGCGGGGGATCAGGCCAACCTTACAGCTTTGCTTACTGAACACTTCGGGCAAGACAGCGACGAGAGAATTCCTGATAATGTGGTTACAAATAATTGCCCAGATGTATACAAAACAAAATAGGTGACAAGCAGTGTTATGTAAGGGGGAACAAAAAGACTCCGGGTCCACCATGAATAGGCATTGTCTAGTGCAGGTGTCTCGGCACTATGTTGCAGTTCACTTAATCTGTCCAATTACAACTCTATACATTTACAACATAATTACTTTTGAAAGACTTAAGTCCACACATTGAAACCTCAGAAAAATAATGAACAATGACTATGTTTGACCATCAGGCCAAATTTCAGCCTAATCTGAAAATCTCTTCATAGTGGTTGCTATGGCCTTTTGATTCACCCTTCTATTGATTTCCCTGTGGTTTGCTTGCTCCGCATGCTTGAATAGCCCCAAACTTTAAAGCTCTCTTTCTCACAATTTAATACCAGTAACCTCCCTCACCAGCTCTTTTCATTCACTAAATTGAAAGGGTTAGGAAGCTTCAATTTGGACAAGTAATATACCATTTTAATGAGGAGAACTTCTTCTTTCATAATCAGATGAAATCAGGAAAATATTTTTTTGCGACTTTTTGGTGGTTTTGTGGTGCCGGGTCACATATTGACATTTCCTCCACTGCAATCTTTTGAAATCTGGTGCTCTACATTTTTCCAGACGGACTTTATCCCGATCGATCGATACTCATATTTTCCATGTGCCTAGTCTCATTTTATCGACCAGAGCAGGTGACTGCACCAGTTACCATTTTTAATGCAAAAGTATTTCCCCTCCGCTTCGATTTATTCTCCTTTCGCAACCAAAATGGAATGAATTGTGCCCGATCAACCTGTTCTATAATGCAGAGAAGTGCGTTTACTTCTGTGCTTGGCTGTCTTGAAAGATTAAAGAAATGGGGATGGAGATTGCGAATAGCGATCAGATTGGGGAGGGTATACGTCGAGTACTTTGATAAACCTGTTGTAGTTAGTATTGATCTATCAAGAGAGAGAGAAGATCGATAATGTGTTTATATGCAGTGCGAGTCAAGAGCAAAGTGTAGAGGCGAATCTCATTCCCACCTTTTGCATTCATTTAACTTCTTGATTGTTTTGTGCGTATGAGCACTTTGGCTGCCATTATAGGCAATTTTAAATTATTATTTTTGTTACTATTATTATTGTTATTGTCATATTATTGTTGTTGTTTTTGTCATTGTCGTTGACATCAGCATCGTTTTCATTATCATCATCATTTTGTTATTATTACCATCCTTATCATTATCATTATTATTTGTATAGTTATTACTACTATTATCCATATCATTATTATCATGATTGTTATTATCATCATTATCATCATCATCATCATCATCATCATCATTAATGTTATTGTTGTTCTTATCTTCTACAGAACACAGGAGCGACTAGCCAGCAAAAATCTCCGCCTCGAGAATTACACATACGGGAATGCTGACATAGCAGACGAAATCTATATGGCCCTTAACTCGTCTAATTTTGAGGGTATTTCGGTAAGTCACTATGTTGTTAATTCCATGCAGTGGGGAAGGGAGGGAGGGACAATAGAGGTAGGAAGGGTATTAGTATAAATGTCACGTTAGATAGATATCATCTACTCATATAAGTTCTATAGTGTGAGGAAAAAATTATTCTGCAAACATCATTGTAACATTTTAAAGTTTGCTGTTAGATTATGGATTAGATCCTAAGGTTTGTCCGCCCTTGATAAATTATGTTCTTATTCTTGCAATACCGGCATATCTAACCTGTACCTGGACAATAGGTCTATCACATCGTTATATCGTATCAAGCACAAGGCCAATAAAATGTTTAAGAAAAAATTAGGGAGACACACTTGAATATACTCTTGAATGATAAATTGGATTCTAAACTAAATAGAATGGTTGAATTATGTACAGTTCATACCCCTGTGTTTGCACACATCCATAAAATTGATCTATGTTACGTTTTATTAACCAGAAGCCCAATAAACGGCGTGAGAACAAATTAGAAAGCAATGTCCTTGAAAAAATTTGAACATATTCCTGAATTTATTGATCGGTTTTCACATCACTTAAAATTGTTAAATGTGTGACCTACTCTTGCAATATATTCAAATTAGAAAGTAATGACCTGGGATCAGTCTTGAATATGTTCCTAAATTATTGATCAATTTTCGCATCACATAAACTGTTGAAATTATGACCTACTTTTACAACATATCCAGCTCCAACATGACTTTGCAAAACAAAATCCAGAAAAGTCCTTGAAGACTTCATAAATGAATAATAAGATTGGTTTCCACATGAATTATATCTTAAAAGTACATGTATGCTCATATTGTTGCAAGTTACCCAGTTCAAACATTAATTTTGTGAGAAAATTATCCAGGTATATCTTTGAAGGATCCTTAAGTTTGTTCTGGAATTATAGATTACTTTCCTTATCACATTGGAAAGTTTGTTCTTACCGTCCTTGCAATAAAATCCAGGTTACTCTAAGAAAGTTGAGGTATATTCCTTTCAGCCACATATACCGCACAATTTGAAATTAAAAAAATGAGTTATGGAAATGTTCCACATGATGTTTTGTGAGAAATATACCCAGGCAAGCCCTTTACCATTTCAAAATTTTGGTCTTGAATTATACACTGGTTTGTTTGCACATTAACCTGTTGTTACTGGAACCAGGTGGTCCCCGTGTTAAGCCTATGGGAATGAGAAAACCCAGTAGACAACGGGTTAACATTTGGAAGTTTTATACAGTAGGCTTGCGGGTGCACCATGTGAGAGAGAGAGAGAGAGAGGATTGAGGAGTCCTGAAAGTTTGTTACAATAATACTATGTCTTGTTTACCGTGTGTAACCTCATTAGTAGTAATACTCTTCCCCCTGAGGGCCGTACAATCATAATCATTAGTACCCTAGCATACATCTCCTTTCAATGGCTCAGCTCACTCTAAAGCCCACCGCACACCGCACACCGCACACCGTACAATCCTCCTGCGATCCAATTTTCGAGGAACTGGCAATAATATTAGATACGGAAATCTTAACAAACATCGTCTTCCAGATTTAGGTTCTAAATAATGATGAGAATACTAACTACTAGACTTGGAGTGTATTTATCTCTACCAGTCAGAATAACAGCCCAATGAGCTTCAATTCGTACACAGGTGCACTACGGTCTGACATCTTTACGGTTCTGAGCCGATTAGATTTTATCATCTAAGAAAGAATAAGATTCCCTGAAATTAAGATTGTATTAATTGTATGACTATTCAGATCCTCGATCAATGAGATTTCACTCGCATGTCTGAATTCATGTTTGTATCAAATGTTTGTGAATTCTTCCAAAATCAAATCATAGTCAGATCGTATAGTGTGTGGTGGGCTTAAACAATTTTTCTGTATCTGTTAGCCACAAGTGTACCGTTACATCTGGAGAGAAAAAAAATTGTAGCAAAATCTTTGAATTAATCTTGGATGATTTTCTGTTGAGAGACAGAAGGATGTTGCTAATCACGCTACTAGCCTTTATGGCTCTTACTAGCCAAAATGGACTTGGAAGTTATAGAGTGGTTTCCCAATCATATAGATTATAGAAAGTATTACAAAATTTAATTGCAAAGTCTTTGAAACATTATGTTTTAGGCTGTTCTCTTGAATAATTATGTATTAGATCCCACAATATATAGAACTTTCAAATTACCTTGATACTTACTGAACACACTTGTAAATCTATCCATACATCTTTTTGTTTTTTGAAGTGCCATTGGTTATTATAGGATATTATCCAGCAAATTCCTTGAATATCCTTGGAATATGTTTATTAAATGTAGGCTCTTAAAAATAAGAGGAAATAATGAGGGAATGAAAGTCCTTGAAATGTTTCTGAAAGTATGATTTCGAATTACAAATCAGATCCCTTGGATGCATTTAAGATTTTTATAATGATGTTTCTGACTACTGGAATATATTAAACACACATTGATTATGATGTAGACAGTGCGTAGCTCTCGCTGAACCGCAATCATTGAAATATTTGATACTACCCTCGATGATCGATTTACATCGACACCTCTAGAGCAATATGGCCATTTCAGAATATCGAATGTGACGAGAGTCTGTGGAATTGATGGTTGTTTTAGATTATAATGTGGTCAGATGATGTAGATATACATTGCTCTTTCTCTTTCTTTTTCTCTCTCCCCTCTCCTCTCTCTCTCTCTCTCTCTCTCTCTCTCTGTCTCTCTCTCTCTGTCTCTGTCTCTCTCCCTCCTATATATCCCCTATATTTTCCTCTCTCATCCTCCTTCTCTCTTTCACTTTTCTTTTCCTCTCTTACACTTCTACACCTCTTCTACATCTCTTCACCCTCTACCCTTTCACTGTCTGTCTCTCTTTTTGTCTGTCTGTCTGTCTGTCTGTCTCTCTCTCTCTCTCTCTCTGAATACATCTATGTGTCTCTTTCTCCCGTTTCATTCCATAAAACTCTTTTTCCACACTTTGTTTACTTCTCACAGTCTTGGTAATCATATTTTAATGCTCTCTTGATTCAAGAATATTTAAGAAAAGCTGAAATACTAGCCCTTTTTTCTTTGATAAATATACTCTTTTTCTCAGATAAATGCTATTATGATCGTTAAGAGACACAAACAGTACTCAGAAGCATTTATCAAGGACTCCATATTTTGAAAATAGACCTAATGACTTGTAATTATCACAATAAATTATCATGGATCAATGCACGTTTTTGCTAACTATAAAGGAAATAAAACAGATCCTTCCAAATAGTAATTATTTTTCAGAGTGCAAATTATCTCTGTCAGTTTCGTGGATGACAATGAAAGCGTGAAGGCATTGTTGAGAGAAAACAACTGAGAAAAATATCACGTATGTAAGACAGAGATCTTATAAGTTATCTGCTGTGATAACTACATTTCCCATTCCTTGATATTTAGGAACATGCATGTGTACAAGTAGCTTGAAGCATAAAGTATATATTGTAGGTAAATGAAACATACTGAACAATTAGCACAGCATTGCTCTCATTTTTATTTGAGGAATTTTTGAAAATCTTCAAGAGAATGAGGCATTGTATGTTAATGCTTGAAGGTGACTAGTCAGACGGATAACAAAATACATCTTTCAATAATGAAGTTCTTAGGAGAACCAGAACAGCTTATATTACCTTCTAAATTATTTGGGAGCTACAAGGTAACGCCCCCGCCCCATACCCCTTATATGATATTCTTGCCTGGGGCTCCTACCCTAATATGGTTCAGTAGGTCCTAAAGAAGCCCTGTACCAAAACTGGGATTGTACAACAAATCAATGTTATAAAATGATTTGGGGGCTCAAAAAAGACGCCCCCGCCCCACACCCTTAAAGGAGCTACACAAAGAAAATTCATTAACAACTCATAATTAGAACAAATTACATATGGATGGAAAGATTTTCTCTTGAAAACATGAACAATTTGCTGAGAAATCATATAGATATCATGGAAAGGCGTAAAATGCAATTTTTCAAGACCCTCCTTAGACCCCCGAACGCCCCTGAACGCCCCTGAACGTAAGTCAAACACACAAGCGTAGCGAGCTCTGAATAGTGACGTCACACACTGGAGAAACAGCTCAGTGCTGTGTAGCAGTATGCAGCTAGCCAGCCGTGGCCCGTATGTGACGTCACAAATATTGACGCTCTACAAAGGACCGCTGAAGGCAGAAAATCTGGATCTCAAAACTAACATTTTTGAGAGTTGATTACTGCCGGCCCCAAACATATTTTGAAGAGAAGAGTTGTTGTATTTGATCGGCAAGGCTTCCCCTTCGCAATGATATGAGTTTTGCATCAATTCAAAACACTTTTGATTCTT
This sequence comes from Strongylocentrotus droebachiensis, assembly GCA_035222895.1. Taxonomy (NCBI): domain Eukaryota; kingdom Metazoa; phylum Echinodermata; class Echinoidea; order Camarodonta; family Strongylocentrotidae; genus Strongylocentrotus; species Strongylocentrotus droebachiensis. The sequence goes on along the minus strand of JAVYIG010000176.1, from coordinate 293,237 downwards.
CGTGTAGTTACTTTAAGTTGACTTTTTTGCGAGGGCTCCGAGCCTAATATCCCTTAGTAGGTCCTAAGGAATTAAGCTCTGTACCACAAATGATGATTTTATCCGGCAAGTAACAATAATTGATAAATTTGACGCTAAGCCACCTGACAAAAAAAAAAATCATTGTATAGCAAAAAAAGCTTACAGACTAGGAAACAACAACATTTTGATGAGGTCAGTTTACATGACAGCTGGCCAATTATTAATGCGTACGCCCGATAATTAAGCCCCACCCAGTTATATGATTTCCATACGATATAACGTTTGCACTAGAACAGTACCCAGACTCTTTATCAAGTAACGGGTTGCATTTGTACAATGTTTTGTTGAATAAAGTTTCTTTTAAGTAACAGGTTTCGGTATGCAATGTTTGATGATAAGAAGTTTCTTTTAACAATGTTCAGACTAACAAAAATTCAATGACTTATCGTATAGCTGTACAAGATTTAGATAGCTATACAACTAATGCTGATAGTCTGAATGAAGGGGGAGTTTAATGATATGGGGACTTGTCTGGCACCAAATACACCCTGGATTTAAAAATTCTTTTTATAGTTGCTGGAGAAGAGAGAAAAGGGAATTAGCAGTTCACAATTGCCGCAGCCAGGGCCGTGGTTCAGCATGAAAGCATGCACTCAAATCCAAGGGCATATAGGGCTGTATTACATGGTCAATATTGAAAGAAACCCATGGTCATACACATGAGTGTAATACTCCAAATTTGAAGAGCGTCGTCGTGTGAGAGACGCGGAACCTTGGAGAGAGAAGGCGGAACGTGGGCGAGGCGAAGGAAGGCGGGAGGCACGGCCAGACAGACAAACATACAAACAGACATGATTGTATGTGTGAGAAAGAATTATGAGAAGATGATGGTGAAGAATAAGGAGAAGAAAGAAAAGAAGAAGTAGAAGAAGAGGGAGGAGAAGCAGAAGAAAGAGAAGGTGGAGGAGGAGAAGGAGAAGGAGACAAAGAGGAAGAAAAGAAGATGGAGTAGGAGGAGGAAAATAGGAGACATGAAAAGAAGGGAGAAATAAAGAGAGAGAGAGACAAAGAAAGGGATACAAGGAAGGGAGACACACATTATTAAAGGCATCGTTTAGCAATGTTAAATCTGAGATGCATGGCCCTATACGTTATCTGTGTCTGTGATAGGGTGTAATATTGAAGCCCTAAAACAATTGGTGCTTCAAAATGATCCTGAAGTGCCTCACAAAAAGTAAATTGTTTGCATGACTGGTTTTACCATATTCATTTTCCCCAATAGACTGTAATGTTATAAAAACCGTTAGGAAAACTGTTTTTGAAATTTTGATTTCCAATCATAAATATCTTGATAATCAGACAGGCGATCGGCTTGTAAAAGTCATGGGGTTCCTGACTGACTTAAAGGTTTATAATTATGATTGCAGCATGAGCTAAAGCCAGGATTTTGTTTCAGAATCTGAGACAAAGAAAACTGAGAAACAGAGATAGATAAGGAGTGAGAGAAAAAGAGAGAGAGAGACAGACAGCCATAAGAAAGGAGATGTATTTTAACTGGTTGACTACTGGATTCTCCTACTCCTATAGTCTTAATACATGAACAACCCTGTTCACAGATTCAAGGGTTAAGGTGTTTCTCAACATTCAGCTAACGTATATCATTGTACAATTACATCTGTAGTTCACTCCATCTCAGTGACATAAACAATACTTAATGTTCAGTTTATATTCCAGACCATCTATATTGAATTGAATTGAAATTAATTTAATTTGTTTATTAAAAAACAACATGACACGCAGCTCAAGGCTGATATTGTCTGTCTCACAGAGTAATCAGGTAATTACTTTATAATACAAACATCAAAACACAAAAGTAATATAATAGTGTTAACATGATACATTAATATATATAAGATTTAGAAATATATATCAAAGGTGTGGACAAGTAGTTCATCAGAATACTGTAGGTAATGTCAACAAGTATTGAAGGGTAAGTTCATCAATTGAGCATGTTCAGGAATATTAGGCTAATTACACACAAATATCACTTTAGCATTGATTCTAGGAGTCTAACCACGATCTACTCTTCTCCATCTCTTTTATCTGCTTTTCAGGGGACAGTAGCGTTTACATCTACAGGAGACAGGCTGGCGTGGACGCAGATTGAACAAATGATTGGTAAGTGAATTGATTCAAGCACACCGCCGACAAGTTCTTCAAGCTGATAGATGCTCAGTTAAGGGTAGACTAGAGCTTCTTATAACTCATGTACAATATACGTGTTCTGAATAACATACACAATAAAATAAAACAAAAGTAGTAGTAGTAGTAGAAGTAGTACAAGTAGTAGTAGTAGTGGTATTTGCAATATCAGTAGTAGCAGCAATAGTTGTATTAGTAGTATTAGTATTAGTGTTAGCAGCAGCAGCAGTAGTAGTAGTAGTAGTAGTAGTAGTAGTAAAGGTAGTAGAATTAGCAATGGCTGTAGTTGCGTTGTAACAGCATCAGTAGTGGAAGTAGTGGAAGTAGTAGAAGAAGTAGAAGAAGTAGTAGTAGTAGTAGTAGGAGTAGTAGTAGTAATAGTAGTAGTAGTACTAGTAGTAGAAATTGTAGAACAGTTTTAAACAGCAACGATGCAGTGGTTATAATATTAAAAGATATGTGACATAAGAGCTCCAAATCAGAATCCCTGAAATGTTTCCTATGTGTAGATGTATGTATAAATAATGAAACCCCAACCTTCATCGAGTAAAAAAAAGGAATTTATAAAAGTGATGACTTTTATACACTTCCCTGATCGATTATGGAGAAATTTCCTACCAAACTGATTGTTCATTTCTCTTTCATAAATATCTTCATGTCACTTTCATTATTGCTATGGATAACTTGTCTCATCGGGTAAAAAAACCTTTTGTTATTAAAGCAAATATGTGGTGGTGGTTATAATAGTATTGATGTTTGAAGTAAGGGCTGAAAGACATATTTCTAAATCAGAATCGTTTAAAATGTTTCATTCAGTTGTATGTTCAAATAATGAAACCCTACCTTCATCAAGTAAAAAGACATTGAAAAAAGTGATGATGTTTATATTCCTCCCTTTTCAATTATGGGGAAATCCCCCTACCAGACTGATTTGTTTATGTATGTTTCATCAATGCCTTCAAGTCACTTTCATTGTTTTTATGAGCCACCCGTCTTGTTGAGTAAAATAACATTTTTTCATCAGAGGTGAATTATATTGAGACTGGACATTGATGTGCTATGTCTATGACAACATAGGACTGTTTTAGGCATATTGTCTGTTGATAGATAGAAGGACCTTACTGTATATACTTTGATAGAGACGTAACACCCTTCTGGCTCTCTGCAGATGATATGCAACCATCCAGGCAACTTTTTTTTTTTTAATTCATCATTTTCCTTTCAACTTGCAGTAAAGGTCTGCATTAGATCAAATTAAAAACAACAAAAATGGAAACGCTTGTTTTTCCTTCAATATTATGAAACGGTCTTTAGAACTGTAGCAAAGAAATGCAACCTTTTCGTTTTCAACTTAATATGTATCATAGATTATCTCCAAATAATTTCTTTTTTTAATGTCATGTAAATAATTCATACTTATTTGAAGTAACAATAAATTGATGTATTTGTGCTTTGCTTTGATTATGTCATTGAATATTAGGCTGCCATGATTGTTAAAGTTTGGTTTTAACTTGTGTCAACATTTTCTTGAGAATTTCTGCAACTTTGTCTCCATTTTTGCTTTTTTTGTGTGAGAGGGGGGGGGGGGGGCTTTTCTTGCCAATTTGGATAGTCTTGATCTTATTTTTATAATCACTTTTCATAAAAAAAAAGGGCTTTTACAGAATGGCTTCTTTCTAATCAGGCTGTGTCCTAAATTTGGCTTCTTTTTTCTTCTTCTTTTTTTGAGCAAAATAATTTGAAAGTGAAGCCTGGGGGAAAGTATTTAATTTGCGATCTAAGTAGCAAGGGACTCGGCTTTAAGCCTCAAACTGCTTTAAAAAGAAATTAGATAAGCATAGTCTGTTAATATTTCCATATGTTACAACATGCAGATAACTAGGGATGGATAGAGCACTGTGTTGTTTAATTAGATTAATTAATAATTGACAATTAAAATTAATGACAATGATGATAATAATAACAAAGGTGATAATGATATAATAATAATAATAATGATGATGAGAATAACAAAATTAATAATGATAATAATTTTCAATGTCTTTTCACATCTTTAATATATTTTAAATGGATGAAGGGAAACAATGAAGGTAAAATACCTTGCCTAAGGACACAAGTGCCGTATCGGGAATCAAACCCATTTATCTTTGCATCTCCAATAAAGTGTTTGAACCAATGACACTACTACTGTTATTTTCCACCCACTTGCGATTCACTTACACTTAAAACAGATCTCATTTTGGTGTGGTATTTTCTCTTAGGTTGCTTACAGCGATATGTCTGATGGTTTTATGAACATTGGGAAATGAGAGTAAAGTTGGTAATCAAATCCTGGGAGGAATCTTTTATGTCATTGACATTGAAAGCAGAGCTTGATCGACCAAGGATAAGTGTGATTCATGTCTTCCATTAATGTATTAACTTGTCTGCAATCGTCTTATTAGTATGCAATCTTGTCGGTTTTTATTTTGAAATGAGGACGATAAAGTCAGCGGTTTGTATAAAACCTGTCAAGATTCAAGAGAAACGATCACTAAAACTGACAGGAGTTTAATGTCATTCTCTGGGCCCCGAGTTATGTCATATAATATATCCAGGAGGAAACTGTATTTATCCCTCTTTTTTCCAAACCGATGAAGCCTCAGATAGGGCTTTGTCCGCTTGCTTGAACCCTTATTTTCCCATTACATGTCATTTCTAGTTTGCCTTGGTATTTTCATAAAATACCTGTAACCTTTTGAAGCAATTATTATCCGACTGGGCTTTTAAAAAGCCGCCTGTTCATACCTATTTTTGTGAAGTTTATATTCATATTTGGTGAAATTCTGAATGAAAGAAGTTGATCTTTTGAAAGCAATGTCCAAATTTTGAGCAGACAGCCGGAATGATTTGTTTTCATTTAAACATAAAAATAAGGTTTGTTCCTTAGAAAAACTTTTGAAAGCCATGTAAGTGATATCCTCACTCACCAATCATTTCAATATATCTTATACTTTGAATTTATCAGGTTAGAAATAGACAATTCTCTGCTAGCAGTTTTTAAATAACCAGACATATACTGATCAAGATAACTGTGGTTTGTTATCAAATATTTCGAAAAAGGGGTATATCTGTCTTGTAGCAAACAAAGAGGGGAATCTTTGTATGCCTCCTGTCAATATTTTTCAGACACGTTTCGAGCTCCTTGCCCTGGCATTAAAGATGTTTCAAAGACAAATCTCTGATGTTACATTTAAACAGAATTATCCAAAACTTTTGTTTGAGAGATGTGCAATGTAAAAGAGATGCTTCTGTTAAACATTTCATTTTAAAGCCCATCTGCACTAGTTTGGCCAGGAGGGATTATACCTCTCTGCATGTTCACTGACAGGTGGTTATCTCGTCAATTCAGCTCTCAATCAACATAAAAAAGGGGGATCATGGGGGACCAATGGTCACCGATTAGGCATTTTTTTGCTACATAGAGGGCGCAAGCAAACTTGCCAACCAGTACGATTTAGTCGTATTTAGTACGATTTTTAGAAGCAAATACAATTTTCCTCAATAATTTTTTTTTTTTTTTTTTTAATAATTTTTTGTTGTTGTTGGTATTTTGTGTGTGTGTGTGTGTACCATCTTCAATGGCAAAATGCCCATGCTGTCCTATAAAGCATCTCACATCGGCAATTTGGGGATGTTCATTGGTTCATCGAACACACCAGTCGTGACAAAATCATGCATATATTCAACCAATGATCCATAAAAAAATTCTTCCTGTATGTGGGAACTGTAAGAGGCATTGATCCGCGTAACAGTCCGTGTTTATTTTTAAGAATACAACTTTTGTCAGCAAAATACAACTTTTGGGATTAAAGAATACAGTTTTTGAACTCCAGAGGTTGGCAGGTCTGTGCAAGTAGCTATAAGTAGTGCAGTGGGGCTTTAAAATAATAAATTTGCAATATTACATCATCAATCAGTCGACCCTCTCGAGTGCAATAGTTAGGGCTGTTTTGGTATGCACAATTTGCGCACCAAAGTTTAACATAATCAAGCGCATAGAGAAGCTACGACGGTTGTATTTGCTATAAAAGCACTGTATTAGTATTATTATTAATTTGTGATAATAAGAAAATAGGATGAGTGATGGTCATCTGGAGAGAGATTATTAGGTCTCAAAGTAGTGGCTATTGGTCAGGTCAGGTCAGCTCGTAATTCACTCGAGAACCATCAGATGATGAAATAGTATTACAAATTTGACCATTGATAGAACCATAATTTTAATCTGGTCACTGAGGCCAATAAAGGCCAATATTGAAAGTCTGGAATTATCAAAGTGGTAAGATGTAAACTATATTATTGAGTAATCATGGATTCAACTATTTTCTTGGAATCATAGCATATTTTGCCAAATTTAATGATATACTACACAGTTTGTATTATGTACAGAAACAAATACTGCATTACTGTAGATCTCAGTTTCTATTTGAGAGAAACTAATACGTTTCTTACTTACTTTTACACATGCATTATACGACCAAAGTATTTATATTATCTAAAACAGAAGAATGTTACATCTGTTATTTTGTTTAAAGAAAAGGATAAGACACCTTGAAGGTGTATGACTGTGCTTCTGTTTATTAAATTCTAGTTGGCAAAACGATTAATGCCTTTGAAAGTTATCATTAGACAGATATTGGAATCCTATTGATACATGCTGGGCTGTCTTATGAAAGTTATTGTAGAGATGATTTTCAAAATGTCCATGAGCCCATTGGCTAATGAATTATTGTATTCCCCATAAATAGGTTTCATGCCGGAACCACCCTGTTGTAGTAAGCAATTTGTGAATAGTTCAGAATCCGAAGAAGTTGAAAATGGTATGATTTAGTGATAAAAGCGAAATTTATTATGTAACTTGTATTTTTCTGTGTATCTTTGTTTCTGCAGATGGGCAGTATAGAAAGATTGGTTACTATGACTACGCTAATGACAACCTGACGTGGCTGAACACAAGTGTTTGGCCAGGTAAGAAGATACTTTCTTTATTCCATTTATCCTTTCTTTTCTCCGTCTCCTTCCTCTTTGCTATCTTTCCTTCTTTTCCCTTCCATCCATCTATCTATCTATCTGTCTTATCTATTTATCCATCTATCTACATATGTTTTTAGTTTTCTCCCAATGAAAAGTTACATCCCTACATCTTACTCTTTTTCCCCATTTCTTTTGCATCAATTCTTTAGGGTTTATTTTTCCTTCCTCTAAAATTCTTTTTTTTTGTTCAACATTATCTCTATCGTATTCTCTGACCCACCCTTCTCTCGATCCCACCTCAAACTTTCTCACCCGCCCACACCCCTATTTGTCTTGGGTCATCGTTCCAGTGAGTATCGTGAAACCTATCCCATGAGCTTGCACTCTAATCACTGTTCCCACTTTGCATCCGCAGTAAGTGGAGCACATGAAATCCGCGGCTCTGAGCGCTGATTAAATTAAGCGCTGGAGCTTGACGTATTTAGATAGAGTATCGGAATGATTTCATGCCTGATTATAGCTGCGATGATGAGTTAGAATCTCTCTGGGTACACTGTGTTCTTTTCTCCATCTTAACCCAATAAACCCCAGATAGAATAGACCAATCAATAGGAGATAGCATAGACTGTTCAGTAGGATAAAGATATACTATTTAATAAGAGATAGAATGTGCTACGCTGTCTGTGCATGATAAAAATGAGCAAATAAACTTGCATACAATCACTATAGTTTATGTTTAAAATGCATTTCACAGTTTTTACTGTCCTTTAATTTCATCTACTCCACTTTATCTGCACAACTTCATTTACACTACACATCCCATTCCACTAATTTTTCCAAATTAATAACCTTATTAGCTATCAAAACTAAGCTGATGAAATTTTTTTTTACACATTCAAAGAAGGTGTCTGAAGGAAAGAAAAAGTTGATATTTTTAAAATCAATAATAACTAATAAAATGTAAGCTGACTGTTAGTATTTCGTTTCTTGAGTAATTTTCTTGTATAAAGATGTTGAGAAAGTGGAACATTTTTGGTAGCCTTTTTACTATTTAGGCACTTGAAAATGTAAAGTAAACTCAAAGAGAATTAAAATATGTTGAGATAATAGTAATATTGAACTGATGCAGAGATATTTAGACATCTATCCATGCTCCTGCAATGATTTTGCCAATAAAATGTCACATAACCATCCTAACTCTTTGCATGCCCTTAGCGACAAATCTTGGCCAAGAATATCAGTTTTGTAATTAATGTAAAAATAGATGTTGTTTTTTCTCCTGCAGTACAAACGGGTACATACATCATGGAGCTCATTTTCACAGAAGATTTTAAAGCCAATCAACAATGAAACAAAATTAAAGAACCCAAATTCAAATGTTGAGAGTCCTTAAAGCCCATCTGCACTAGTTTGGCATGAAAGGATTAGACCTCCCTTCGAGGTCACTGACAGGTGGTTATCTCATCAAATCAGCTCTCAATTAACATAAGAAAAAGGGCATCATGGGGGACCAACAGGCAACGATTAGGCATTGTTTGCTATGTAGAGGGCTCAAGTAGCTATAAGTAGTACAGTGGGGCTTTAAGTCCATATTTGCAATCATGTTGACACTTAAAGGATTAATTGGATGGCCTTGATGAGGTGCTGCAATGACCACCTGCTATGACAGGCAAGCACCTGCAGTGTGGCTATGCTGCAATAGGAGTAATTGGGATTCCACACCCATGAAGGTCAATTCAGATATGATTTATTAGACTTCTTTAAGAAGTAGTGCCAACATATAAAACAAGTGAACCCTCTGGCTACTTTAAGATCTGATTCCCATAGGCTTAAAGGTATAGACCAGTTTTGGTCATGCGATTGCATTGTGAAAGAAACGTTGTGGAATCAATCAGAAAAGGTTGATCATCTAGCATATAAGTATTGGAATCATCAAAATAATAAGAAATTCGGCCCAGTCTTGGTAAAGTTACAAACAGAGAAAGATGTATATGGGACTACGTGAGACGTGCACGAAATCTATCCAAATTTATCAATCAGTAGGCGGTGTCCCGGCAAAATTTGTATGATCACGTATTAATCAAAACATATTCTTTCACATGATTGGTGATAAGAGCTTCCATTTCATTTTTTGAGAGGGGGGTGTTTCTAAAATGGTCTTTACCTTTAAGAAGTAGTGCCAACAAATAAAACAAGTTAACCTGCTGACTACTTGAAGATCTATTCCCATAGGCTTAACACAGAGACCGCCTGGTTCCAGCAAGCTATTGGTTAAAGCCCCACTGCACTATTTATAGCTACTTGCGCCCTCTATACAGCAAACAACGTCTTAGCAGTGACTATTGGTCCCCCATGATCCCCTTTCTCATGTTAATTGAGAGCTGATTTGATGAGATAACCACCTGTCAGTGACCATGCAGGGAGGTCTTATCCCTCCTGGCCAAACTAGTGCAGAGGCGCTTTAAGGGAAGTGTGTTACACATATTTGTATCATGAAAGTTCAAATTGGTGAGGACATGAAGGAGTGGATGTTACCCACAGATAATTTTAAAACTCTTTAGATATTACCTCTAACTAATCAATTACATATTTTGATATGTGATCAAACCACTTCTCGAGGGTCTCTGTAGACCCTTAAATAGGCAAAGCTAAAGTTGCCCTTCCGTAGTTTCTGGCTAATCTGGAATTTAATCTGCCCAAAACAGCAATCTTATGAATTATGCTGTATTTGATGTATAACAACCTTCATGTTATTGATGGAACGGAAATGAATTCCTCATTGGAGTTGTCAGTTATGAAGAATCAAATAAAAGTAGCATAGATATTATTTGATTTTCAAAGTCGTTAGGATTCTCCTGAGAGTTGCACAGTCTTGAATTTCAATTGGTTTTGTTTCTAGTTTCATTCAGATGTGATCAATTTTGGAGTTTAGTGTTACTTTTGACGTAAATGATTTTCCCATGTCGGTCGTTGTATTGAATTTAAAAATATGTGCTCTTGTAATTGCAGAAGTTGTATTTTATCCATGGACTTATCGTTCACTTTTGTTATGTTATGTAATTAAATAGCAAAACAACACAAATCATGCACTAGATTCAATGGCATAGCAGGGGGGGGGGGGGGGTGACTCCCACCAGAGTTTTTTGTCCCCCTTCGATTACGACAAAAAAAGAGAGGAGAAAAGAACTGGAGAAAAATGTTGAATGCATGATCCCCATCAACCCCTCCCTCCACCACCCTTCAACCAATTTTTTCAATTCATCCCTTGCATTTCATGCTTCCCCCACCCCAATCCCAATCCCCCTCCTCCACTCCCCCACTCCCCCAGGCACCTTTGCTATGCCATTTACCAGAATATTCTTCAAAATATTCTACTCTAGCTGAATCAAACAAGTAACAAATTGTAAACTACCTAGCCATAGAAGATTAAAGCGACTAAAGTCAAACAATTTAATTGGACATTTTCTATTGCTACTGCGTTAGGGCAATTTCCTGCAACATTACAAAAATGATATCCTATGGGGGAATGTTTGCAGTTTTGAGATTACATTCAAACATGAAAACCCAATGGGAAACATAAACCATTGAATGTTAGAAATGCAATTACTTCTTTGAGATTCCCAAGTTGCGCACAGATAAAGTTGAGTATTTGCCAAGTGATTCCATTGTGAAATTTCCTGTCTTGAAGCAATCTGGAAAGGTTGATTATGTAATTTTTAAAAAAAAATGTCTCCTTTGAGGTTTTTGAATAATTGAAATTTTGAAAGAATTTTTACTTAATCTTACGGGAAATCACAGCAGCTGCAGACAAAAATAGTTAATTAAAGTTTGATGCAAACTTTTTCAGCTATTTCTTGTCATATTACAAAAATGCAATATTTTTCAGAGGACATATCTTTTATGATATTTTCCGTATTTGGCATACAGAGAATAATATAGCTCACAAAATAATACTCACCCTCACCACAACTCAACCTTCTCTTTAAAGTTGATACTCTAAGACAATCCCAAATACTGAGATAATTACATAAATAGAAAGCTTTTAACCCCCATAATAACACCAAATGGTGTCCACCCGACAAAACAAGTTTAGAATAATGAATTTATTCGAGTAAACTCTACCAAAATATCTAAGTCTGAAACCCGGAAGTGCACGTAGAGTCGGGCCTCTATCCGTGACGTCACGAACGGGAGTCATGGGCTCAGTGAGAGTGAATGGCAGTGATATCCCTACGTAAATGCTATCCTGTCAGAGCTTAGATTTGTTGTTGTTAAGGAGTATATTTGATGGATTTTCTGTTTTCATTTGAATGAAGAATAACGAAGCAACATTTTCCAGTCGCTGATTTCTTTTTATATCCTCATATTCACCTATTTGGTAGAGATTTAAGACGAGTTTACTGCTTAGGAATTAAAGTTAAATCGTGCACTTATGAATAGGCGGATGCATTATATTGTCATCAGATGAACATGAGCAGTTTTGTAAAACGAATAGGTCTAGAACTATGATAGTACTTATCATAGATGTGTGTGACTGCCTCAAAAAAGGATACAGTACCAGTTAAACATTTTATGTTGTAAAATATCAAATTTGAACGAGATCATGCAAGCGCGCTTCCTCTATAATATTTTGGCGAGTGATGCGGCTCTTGCATGAACGTTCGTGGAGCGAGCAGAATCGGGAGGTAAGACCAAGCCGCTGCTCTAGGCGCTGCTTGCTTGTGATGGAACGTACGTGCGCTAGTTATATGTTTATCGGCAATTGCAAGAGAATGAAAGCGACGTTGCCAGCTAAGAAAAACAACTAACAAAGACTTGCTCCTGACTACCGGTGTCAGAATTGGTAGATGGAGGATGTTCAGGGCCAAGGAAGGCGAAAGACATGGGAAAAAGGAAGAAGAAACCATCGGGAGATCGCTGTAGTGTATGGTAATGAACTGTGCATGGGTAGACAGCTACTGTTCACTCCGTGCCTGGGCCGATTTCAACACCAAAACAAAAATTACATGGTGAAAATATCGACTAATAGCACATCGTTGGCATGTATATGTCATAATTTTTAAAAGGGGAATTGATATTAATACTATGAAGTACTAGGGGAAGGTAAAGAATTGTACATAGAATTATGATTTATTAGACTTTTCAGCCTTTGAAACAAAAATATGCAGAAAATCGTATCACTCTGCACATGTTTGCTATGGAACATCCGGGTACGTGAATATACTCTCTCCCGGACGTGAGGTCATAAATAGTAGACCAGCGTCGTGACTGATTTTCTATGCAAAGAGAGGCAGATATTTTAGACATTTCAATTGAGGATTTCGAGTAGACAGAATTTTTTTGTGATATACTAAGTAATTGAAAAACTTAAAAATAACATATACTTGCCGTAGGTAACAAATTAAGGGACATTTATTTGCTTAGAGTATCAACTTTAAGATTGAAAGAAAATGGGTAAAACTAGTTGAAAACTTTATCGCTATGAAAATCAAACCTTTCTTGTGCTAAGAAAAAGCATTGAAGTTTTGCAGTTTGCGAACCATTTTTTCCTAATTTAATTCTGTCATTCTAAAAACATTACTCAACACTCACTACCAGAGAGACTTATGTCTGTTTGGAGCCATTAAGGCATTAACCCATACACAATGCCCTTCTGGCTCTGAACGTGTGATTTCTAAGGTAATATATTACTTTGTCCCCCCCCCCCCTCTCCGAGGAATTCAGTTGATAAATACGAAGATGCTTACAACTAAGCAGCTCAGAATTTTGTCCCCCCTTCTTATTAAACAATGGAAAGGTAAAACTGATTTAGATCAATCTAATAGACATTACATGGTCTTAACATTTTATTCAGCATTGTATATCTGGAAGGTTTCAATTCACTTGAATAAATATCATCATAGATTTCCTGTATTTATGTATTTATCTCTTCTAAATATTTATGAAAAGGGTATCAAGTGGACAGTTATGGGAATTTGATTATTGCTAAGATGAACACTGCATGTGGTCAAATAGACTTTCACAGATGTCATCCGACTGCAGATCACAAGGTACGGGCTTAAGTCCTGCCGCAGCAGTAATGTCCTTTGGCAAGACGTTAATCTACATTTGCCACCCAGGTGTAGATTGGTACCTGATATGCTTGGATGCTAGTTACTTTGGCAGCTTGGCTATGACCAGGGTAATATGTGTAAAGGGCCATGAGCGTCAGAGCTTGGAGGATATCGGCGCTACATAAATATCCATATTATTATTATTATTTTAGAAGTAACTAATGACATCATATCTTAATAATATCTACCAAGTTGTACAAAACAAACCAACAAACACAAATAAACGAAATAAAACTAGTGGATTGGCAGCGTCTAGCAATCTGACCACTTATAACGGTGCAGGAGATGGGTTGCAATGGACTGCTTTTTGCTGTATTCCTTTATTATCTAAATCTAGGTTAATGGAGGTTATATTTAACTGAGCTAATAAGAAATTAGCCCATTTAAATAATGTAATAGGAAATCTGATTTAGCCTAGATTGGCTTATCAAAGGGGTGTGTACAACTGCAAGTCGTGGGTTAAGTATACATGTATTTCAGAGCTTTGCTTGTAGATTTTGGTTGGTGTTATCTTCTCATCTTGTTGTTTGAATGATTGGTTTACCTACAAACTCTGAATCGTATGATATCATTGCTGCTTGCTAGCTTGCTTGTGTATATTCGTTATGCCTTGAAAACTGGCTTAAGGGCTTGTCTGATCAATATTTCTTCTCTCACTCGCATAATTTTATCTCTTGATCTGCTTCTGTCTCTCTATCTTGCTCCCTCTTGCTCCCTCTAGCTATATTTCTCTCTTTCTGTCTCGCCATGCTGTTTCTTTTCATTTGTATTCTCTCAACCTTTTAAAAATCTATACACTACTCCCTATCTCTCTGTTAATCTCCATCTTTGTGTTCCTCTACCTCTTTCTCTTGCATTATATATCTTTCTTTTTTTCTCATTAAAAAAAAAAGTCTCTTTCTGGTTTATTTCCCCTTCTCTTTCTCTCCATCCTCATTCTCATCGCATTCTTCTTACTTAATTATCTCACCCTTTTCCCTCATTGTCCCTATTTTTGTATATATTTCTGTCTGTTTCTGTTTCTGTATGTGTGTGCTGTCTGTCTGTCTGTCTTTCTGTGTCTGTGTCTGTGTCTATCTCTGTCTCTCTCTTTGTTTCTCCCACTCCCCCTTCTCTCTCTCTCTCTCTCTCTCTCTCTCTCAATGCTCACCACTCTTCCCATTTCCCCTCTTTTCTATATCCATTTTGCTCCTGCCTCTCTCTCAACATCTCTCACTTTCTCCTTTCTCTCAATTATGCCTGTCCATCCATGGCGTGTCATTCAATCCTGTTAATGTTGTTCATGCAAATGTTGTCACTGTAACCAAACTAGTATACGTCCTTGGTTGTCCCTAATGCCCTCCACATGCGATAAATCCATCTTATATTAGATTAGTGAAGTTCTGCCTCTCTGAGCTGAATATCCAGCAATATCTTATTTCCAAGGACTGCTGTTACATAGATTGAATTCATTTTCGCCTTTCTGTCTTAGAAATATCATTGACACTTTCTGGGAATACCTCATACTCAATTGTGCAAAAGGGTGCTTCATTTTAATTTGTAGTCATCAGGGTTCTGTTCTCAATATTTGAAGCCGTGGGAGTAAAGGAAGGAATATTTGATTGATTTGTCTTTTGTGATTTGCTCTAATTTTCAAGATCAGCATTGTCATGTCTCTTTTCAAATTCTATAATGTCAGTATATGTTTCATATAAGGTATGTGTTACCTATAAGGTATGTTTTTTAATTAAGGTATATGTTACCTATAAGGTATATGTTTCAGATAAAGTATATGTCCTTGATAATTTATATGTTTCATATAAGATATATGTCCTTGATGTGGTATATGTTTCATATAAGGTATATGCCCTTGATAGGGTATATGTTTCATATAAGGTAAATGTTTCATATTATAAGTATATGTTTCATATTTATGAGGTATATGTTTCGTATAAGGTATATGTCATTGTTACAGTTTCTCCTGAATTCCTTGCAGTTGGTTATCAGGGGTAGATGTGGAGTTAGTTTTAAAATAATTGAATTTGTATTTCATCCACACCATACGTCCTTGAATTAAAAGAAAGAGATGCGATGAAATTGGCAACAATAGTCATATTTGACTAATAGCCATTATTATACCAAACGAAGAAGAAGAAGAAAAAGAATATCCATTATCACTGATTATGTCACCAGTTTGGAGCTAGGAGGGAGTTTACTCATTTACATTGACACACATTTAAGGGCATTTTGGCTCAAAGGTATGGTGTCATTTTGTACTACTGTATTAAGGAGATGCCAGGTTTTATTTTTGTTTTGCTTTTTATATTTTGACCTGTATATTAACGTTTTTTGTGTTTGTATGTGAAAAGTATGTGAGGTTACCATGGGCACCCATGACTGGATATTTGACTTGAAAAAAGGAAAGAAGGGGAGATAGGGTGAGAGGGAAAGAGAGAGAGAGAGAGAGAGAGAGGTGTGAGAGGAGAAAGGAGTGGAAAGGGAGGGGAGAGGAAGGAGAAAAGGAGGGAAGAGGGAGTAGGGGAAGGTGGTGGGATTTTTAAGACAGAATAACATAGAAAAGTAGAACCTAAACTACAAATGGTGGGTGAAGAGAGAGAGAGAGCGAGAGAAAGAGAGAGCATGGAAAAGAGAAAGATGGTCAGACGTGTTTGAAAGGGGATGTCTTGGGAGTGCCTTCATGCGATTTGCAGGGATTTACCAGTGGGATTTAGCACCAGCTCCAGTTTCTTTGAGAGGGAGAAAGAAAGATGATCTGGGAGATTAATGGAGGAGGATCAAAAGGTTTATAGGGTTAAATACAAACAGGATTCTCTTCCCCCTCCCCCCCCCCCCCCCTGAGTCACTGACCATAGGTGTGAAGCTAGTGTGCAGGTACATACCCTTGTTGGTCTTAATGCATAACAGAGGGTCTAAGATAGGAGACTATACATAGTCCATAGGTCCAGCACTTTAGCTACTCCAGAGACTGACAGAGTCAGGCTCGGTTCAAGATTTTATGGAATTGTGTTCAATTCAAATGTCAGATTAAAGTCTGTGTGTGAAGCAGATACTTGTGGTAACAGGGAAGGGGGGGGGGGTCAAAGTTACCATCACAAAGAAGGTTCCATGGTAATAAACTCTTTGACAGGAATTCATGAAGAAGTTTAGCTTAAAGGGAAATCCAATACTCTGAAGGAAAGCATAATAATTGGAGAAGTAAGTTGATGA
Source organism: Strongylocentrotus droebachiensis (assembly GCA_035222895.1). Lineage (NCBI taxonomy): Eukaryota > Metazoa > Echinodermata > Echinoidea > Camarodonta > Strongylocentrotidae > Strongylocentrotus > Strongylocentrotus droebachiensis. The sequence goes on along the minus strand of JAVYIG010000176.1, from coordinate 276,681 downwards.
AAATTATAATGAAATTGGACAACATTTTAGAGAGTAATACATTTGTGAAAGTTGTAATGACTATAGGTATGGGCTCTTCAAATGTTTCTGTAATGTGGTGGTGGACAACTTTCCCATTTGTACCAACACACAAAATGAGTAAAAGAACAAACAAAATGAGTAAAAGCTCAATTTTTTGAAAATGTAAGACTCTCTCTTTAGAGGACCAATAATATATCTTGAGTAGTGCCACAAGGGAAAAGGCATTTTGGAGAAAAATAGAAATAAATAGTATTTTTGTACAGAACAAAAAGTGGAGTTGTCTGTGACTACATCACATTCTACTGACAAAGTTTCCGATTTATCGTGATAGTGATCTTTTATGTCAAACAATCATAACTCACTTATTTTTGTCCCAATGTACTTCAAATTTTTGCTTTTCCGTTCTCTTATTTTTCTACTTTCATACAAACCGACTTATTACAAGGGTTGGGTTGCCTTTGAATTAACATGTCACCCTAAAATGTTTTGTAAGCCAGAGAATTATCTAGAAGAGACTTAATATAGCAGAGGTCTTATAACATTTGCTGAGCTTCCCTCTAATGCAGCTACGTACATGATGCATTGGGTGATAATAAAGGGGGGTTTATTGCCAATTAGGATGGGGGAAACCAGTCATTACATGAAGCTTTTATGATCCAGTGTGCAATCTTTACTCAATATTTTTGTACCCTTTTGTCTGTGCAAATTGGCAAATATGTTGCACGGTCATGTAATGATCAGTGTAGAGCTAATCATCACTGAAGGTTCTCTTTCTTTAGATGGGTGAGATGGGAGAGTACATGTGGCAAATTCTGCCTAAGAATTTAAAGCCATACTGTACTTGAAGCACTATTGCAAAATCCCCTCTAAAGCACCATCTCGGGTCAGCTGTAGCAGTATGGTTCCGTAACTTGCTGCTTTCCTAGCTGCGCTGTTGGTTCTCGCATCAAGTCCCCCTCTGTTGGCGAAGTGGGAATTAGGTATTGTTTTAGGCACTGTTTGCAAGTCGACCAAAAGATGGAGCTGCAATAAACGGTATGCTATGGCAGAAGGTTCATTAATTCAGTATCGCTTTAAACTGGTTTGCTTAGGCCAAGAAAAGTAAATCCTTTTCAAACTGTAAAGTAGCTCCATGAATTCCTTGAATCCCAACAGATATGGGAATATCTGTGACATATTAGGATGATATATTAAACTTTAGAAGTTTTCAGCAATAGCAGGAAAGACTTTACTGCCAGTTGGTATTGGCTGGTCATATTTGTCTTTATAGTTGTCTTTCACGCTATGTCCGTGTATGTGACGCATGTTTTCTATCATGCACATTGTACAGACCTCGAGAAGTGTGCTAATTATGTTACTAGCACATGGATATCTCAATTTCGGAAGGACATGCGTCCTTGACATTTTTTTAAGTAGAACAACTAGTGGATAACTGGAGTAAATAATTTCATACAACAAATGGTTTGGCTCCTCAAGGCTGCCTGTGTTCTACATTGAACACACATGTTACAAAGTTGGATATGCATCCATAATGAATTTATATCAGAAAGAAAAATCAATCCCTGAATAAAGAAGGAGTAACATGAATAGATATAGGAGATATCTATTCAGAGCCAAAAGGGTTTGAACTCTGTGTTAAATTATATGACTTAATGCCTTTCTGGCCCCAAGCAGATGTACTCTTTCTCCACTATGAATTGACATTGCCACATTGTTATGGAATGCACATGTATTTTGTATACAAATAGTACGTGTGAGGAAAGTTGACTATTGCAACCCAATGTTTGTTCCATAAGTTGATCTAAGCAGATAAATAGTTAATAAAGTCTTATTGTGACATTTCCACGATGTCTATTTATTGTCTATTACTTACACTGTAATATGAAACAAGGGCACATGTTACAGGGTAATTTTCACTCTATATCAAATATTGTTTGTGATATTGTGATCTAGTATACAATTACATTGTAACAAGATGATATTTGCCTATGGTTTTATGTTGTTGATTGTATAATAAAAATGTTCTTTAGCTTTTTATCACAAAAGCATGTAGGTTTAGTTCTTTTTGTTTTCAATCATAGTACATTAATTTGGTGCACAAAATATATAATATAATCATTCTTGTATAATGCATAAACCTGCTATTCATGAAACCATTAATTCTGTTTATTACCATAGATAGGATACAAAAATGCCAGCACATTGAAAAATTTAACCCATTGCCTACTGGAACCTGATAGCTTCTGTATAAAGCGTATGGGTATGAGAGGAGTTGGTAGTAAATAGCTTAAATTTTCTCTAAATCTGTTACTTGTTTCTTTTTTTAAACTTATCCAGAAGCTGGGATTCCTAAAGATGGAGTTGATACCAGTGAGGAACTAGAGAGGATATCAAGACAACTCTTCATCTTGGTTTCAGTCCTGGCTGGTGTCATCATCTGCTTTGCTCTCTGCTGCATCGGCTTTAACTTGTGCTTCCAGCATACAGGGTAAGAGGGGTGTGAGGGGTGTGAGGGGTGTGAGATACCAGTAGAATGAGTGTGGTGGGGGTAGATCGACTGTCGGGTGGTAGAAGGTTGGGGTTTCAGTTGGGTTAGGAGTTAATGTTAACAATAATAGGTGTTGGTACTAGGAATGTAAACATATGTGCTTCCAGCATACAGGGTGTGAGGGGTGTGAGATACCGGTAGAATGGGTGTGGTGGGGGGTAAATCGACTGTCAGGTGGTAGAATTTCCATTTCAGTTTTGCAGGGATTATGAGTTGATTAGGAAACTAACTTTAACTTCTAGCATAGACGTTGAGGGGGAAATGGGTGTGGTGGTATACGTCAACAGATTGCTTGTTGATTTTGGGTATTAAATTGGGAATTACAAAAAGAGTTAAGAAGTGGTGATTTGAGATAACAGGGATAAAGGGGAGGGGTTTGATGATGATAAGTGATAATTGTAGCAAGTTTTGTAAGTCATGGGGTTGAATGAAGAGGTGGGAGAGCATGTTCTTATGTACATGGATTTAGAGAGTAGTTTTAATTTTGAAGAAGTGAACGGCCCTCAAATCAAACCAAACATTAATGATTACATCATCATAATTCTTATTCACCCAACCCATCCCCCTATCCCCTCTCAGATACATCCAATGCTCCCAGCCTCATGTGAATAATGTGACAGCCCTGGGGTGCATTGCTGCCCTCATCTGCGTCTTCCTCCTTGGGTTCGATGGTTCCGGGCCGGATGCATCCGAGTCGGAGTTAGACACTCAACAGAAACAGGAAAAATTCTCAAGAATTTGCCATGTAAGTTGCTTCAGAGCATGCTGCATGGTGGCAGGGCTGATGTCTTTTCATGATTTTAACGCATGTTGATTAACCCTTTATTAAAGCCAACGGGCATGAGATAACTCGGTAGCCATTTGGTTAACTTAATAAATACAGGTCACAACTGGGTAGGTTTGTTTTATTAAAGCATGGGGGAATTAGAAAACTCAGTAGTCATTAGGATATTGATTTGTGTATTGCCAGAGAGTTATTTATCTACAGTAGATCTACTGTAGATTGGAAAACATTTAGCTTTAGGATTTGAGAGTAAAAGTACTGCATGCGGGTTAAGTAAAAATTAGTTGGTCCATCACAAAAAAAGAGTAGGCTTATTGTAGCCATGCCTATAATAATGTTGAAACAAACAAATACATGATTGTTATTCTTAGAAATGCAATAAAGAGATATACCTTAAACCCTCTGTATATTTGGCCAAATATAATTTAGGTTATTTCAGGTAAATTAATCAATTTCAACATGGATTGTCTTTTTTAGTGTGGGATAAAGTAGAAGAATGTGGCCAATATATTACCCTCATTTCATTTGACCAATTAAGAATCTTTAGAAACCACCAAAATTTTTGATGACTAAATGTTCTACATCATACCAAATTTAAAAAACTTTTTACAAACTTTTTTGTGAAATCAATATGATTTTTCAGGAATGCAATAACAATTCCCAATAAAGAGCAGAGCTTGGTTAACTGTTCAGAAAAAGTAGTGTGGGATGAACAAAAATAAAAACAAACCATGAATATAAATGAAAAAATCATAGAAAGTCTATAGGAGTAAAAAGTCAAGTCAATATACGCACCAAGGAAAATGAATTTGGTTGGAGAAACCAAACAAATGAACATAAGAAAACAAGGCAATATGCTCTCTCATGGAAACAATTTGTGAAGCAGAACAAGAAAATTATTCTTCAATCGAGGAACACAGTTGTGCGTGTAGAGATGCTAGCCTAAGGCTCAATTCATCATCGAATCGAGAGCAGAAAGACACACATGCAGTAAAAGAGGAATACCATCTTACGGACCATTTGTTGACCTTTTCACTCGAGTCGTGATGTACTTTTAGTGCAGCTCTCTCCCGTGAACGGCTTTAATGATTGTAATTAGATTGAATTTACCTCAAAGGGCAATTCAAGCACAGATATTCTCTTTTCTTACTTTTCTGTTTGAGCCACCTTACACCTAGACTCGCACCACAGACTTTTCTGCGGATTGTCTTATTGAAAGAAAAAAAAAGTGCAAGAATTTGGTAAAGTTGGTGGTTAAAGTCCCCAGTTGTTGGGAGAGATGAACGTTTTTTGTAGATTTTATCTTTGAAAATCACCTGTTCAGTTTGAGGCATTGAAGTGAAATGTTTCACACTACTGAACTCTTTTGATATTTAACACTTTTTCAGTACTTTTTGGCAGAAAAGCATGAATTGTGTCAAAGATGTGAAATAACAGGAGAGATGCATAATATTGAATATATTATAATCCCTTTGAATAAGACCTTTGTTGTTGACACATCATTCATATAAATCTATATCAACTTTAGCATACAGTTGTATTATTCGTTTTTTTTATGTTTTAAGTATGTGAAAAATTGATGTCCCAATTTATGTTTCTTGAGAATGTGACATGTAAAAGCTTACATCTAAAAGCAGTCAACAAAGGCTCTAATTCAACCAATCAATTTTTCATTCTTACGTTATGAAAATAAACACAATAATACCATGAAATTTACAAGGAGTATGAATAATTTAGTTGTTAACTGTAGATGATTTAGATTTTTCTTATCCAGTGAACTGGTGTACAAAATTGTTGTCTCCTTATATTCTGAACATTCTGAATATCATTGCATGTATTCTTATTTAACTACCAGAATGAACTATTAGTATTCCTTCAGCATAAAATTCAGCTCAGAACCTCAATTTATATACATACACGTATGTTACACTTTTGGTCTTCTAAAGAATTTCGACAGAGATGATTAACTTAATTTTCACTTCAATATTTTAGATTCTGTCAAAAAATCAATACCGGGTTTAGATTAAAACTTGAATTGTAAAATCCAGCATGACGAATACACTAAAAAAATACCAGGGCTGAAGACTAACTTCTTTAAACTGTTTGTACCAGACATGAAAAACATTTGTAAGGCAAGACTCCATTACAAGCTTGGAGAGTTTAACCGGCGTGTCACAGCTATTCAAAGGATGATACAATTAAAGGATGGACCTTTACGATAGATAGCCCGGGGTAGAATAAGCAATCATATTTTCCACCTCCCCGATTGACGAGATTTAATCTCCTCCAAGCGAAAGCAGGGTTGAAACTCTGAATGGGAATGCAGTTCAAGCTATGCAGAGGTGCATATCGATTGGACCCTACTTCCGCAATTAAAAAGTGGTGATGATATGAAAACCAATTCAAAATTAAATGCTGTAAACAAAAAGCGGAAGCCTATGGCAATGTTCAAAATGATAGTACAAACGTATTCTTAATGAAGTGCTGTAAATAAAGAAGAACAGCCCTTTTCATTTTCATCTTGCCACCTCTAGTTTAAAAAAAATAATCTTTATTAACCCTTTCCATACCTTAGATGGCAAAGGTTGCATTAAGAGTTCAATGTTGAACCCTATATTAGGATAAAATTTGGTTGTGTGGAGTTTCATCTTTCAGAAACATGCAGGCGCACACATTTTTGATTTTTAACAACTTTGTTTATCACAAATATCAACTTGTGAGAAATTTGCTCATCTTGTTAAAAACATTAGTCTCTGAGATCTTATTTCACTAACCATTTAAAACTAAAGGGAAAAAGTAGGAAAAAAAGCATATCTTTGTCCAAAAATATCAAATGCAAGAATAACAATCTGGATTTCGTAACTTTTACTTGGCACGAGAAAGGGTTCAGGTATTTCATGATTTCACAATGATTGCTAGCAGTTTTTACATATCACTTTATTTTTTATTTCTAGAAATTGTTTTCATGAACTTAACATTGATAAAATAATTGTAAAGTCACCCAAACATTATTGTTAGCTTGACATTTTGAATACCAGTCTTTTTCCGACCCTTCATTTCAATCTAGCTCCTTAATTGTGTTTTCATCTAGCTCCCCTAAGTTAATTATTTTTGTAAAAAGAAAGAGACTTCTTAAACATATAAATTGATTTCTGGAAGCAATTTGGAAAGGTTGATTACGTAGTTCCTAAAAAATTGATGTATGTTGTGTGGTTTCTGGAATCAACAAATGAGAAGAAATTGACTCGGTCTCGCTGAAAGTCACTTGCAATCCACACAGAAATTGGTATATGGGACTATATACACATGTGGCATGACAATTTGGACCAAACTTTAAGTTATTTCTTGTCATAGTTCAAATTTGAGGGCATTTTAAGAGCAATCCATTTCAGGAGCAGGGGACATTTATAAACTTATTAAAATCTTCCAAACAGACAAAGAAAGAGTTAAAAAGCTCACAAACTAGTTTTTCATCTTTACTAGAACTCAACCTACTGTTTAATAACCCAAGCGCTTAATAAGAAAGTTTGATTGCTTGGATGCTTGGAAGGAATGAAAAAAAATCTCACTTCACAATTTTGTTTCTTCTTCCTTGTTACTTATGTCAAACCAAGACTACAGGTCATTATCCTCTGTTGCCGTGGGCGACAGAACATGAGGGGTGCGAGAATTGAAGAGATAAACCATGCATGCAATTGAAGAGAAGAGCATAAACATACATTCCTTAACCACGGATTGTCTTGAATTATTCAACTTTCATGTGGTTTCAAGGCTTCATGAGGTTGAACTATGTCGGAAGGAATATAAAGCCTCCAGGTTATTGAGTAAACTGCCAACGAGCCAAGTGACTTGCATTCAGAGAAATCTTCTGCTGTGTTTCACACATGTGCAACATGTTGACAAAAATGAAGGAAAAACCCCTCCTACTTACAAATTCAAATAGTAAAGCAAAAAATAGCAAAAAATTCAAAGTTTTTAAAAATCCCAATTCATTCCCCAGAAAAATTTGAAACAGCAGATATATAAAGATCTATACAATAGAAATAAAACAGTACACAAAGAGATTAACTGTGACAGAAAAGTTTATGGAAAGCAAAGGCTTTATATTAATGAAATGGAGGAATTTAAAATTGCTCCTTGGCTTAAAACAGTATGTCAGAATGTTGGAACTACAATTAGTCATCTATTACAGTGAGATTGCATTACATTTATATCATTATAGAGTCAAACCTTGAAAACAGAAACTTGAGCTATGGTGATATTCAGGTTAACAAGCTGCATTTGTTAAACATTGGTTCTATATTCATGTAACATGATATTCAGCAATGAATGTTCTTGATCTAAATACATACATGTACATACACGTGTAGGCGTTGTTAAATGTACAGACAGAAATGATAAGAAGGTCTTTTGCATCAAATAAATTCAATTGTTGATTACTTAAATTTAACTCTTCATTATACAGTCAAACCTGTCTTAGTGGCCACCTCTCTACAAAAAGGTGGCCATGTATATTGGCTCCCTTGAGAATGAAATGTGTGTTGTAAAACCTGTCTGGAAAGGCCAACTGTCTACAGTGGCATTTTTCCCTTCCCTTGAGTGGCCTTTATAGACAGGTTTGATTGTATATATATATATTTTTTTTTTAGTGTACAATATTTCTTTGTTAAATAGATTCAGATTTCCTGTGGATACCACTCCATGACTCGTCTCATAGGAAAAAATAAATAAACAACAAAGAAACAAAACATAATATCAGGAAGGTCGCTCTCCTATATACTCCAGCAGCAGTTGCTCTAGGCTTAATTTTGTCAAAGATATTGGATTAAGGTTACTGTGGAGGATAGTGTCTGGTCACAGGTTAAATTTATGAATTTTGAAAGTGCAGGATACTGACCTCAGAAGAATATTGCATGTTGATGAAGTTTGTGTTATACATTCAAACCTGCTTTAGTGACCAACTGTTTCACTTGAAAATGGTTTCTCATTGAAAGATGTTCTAAAGGAACCTGTCTACAAAGACCACGTTTTGTGTTTCCCTTGGGCAGTCACTATAGACATGTTTGACTGTACAACCATAATAAATATCTGCATTATCTGTATCTGTATATCTGTATTTTAACCATCATGTCTCTTATTTCTTTGTTCTCTCTTCAGTCTATAGCTTGGCTGATAAGTATTGGATTCTCCCTCGGATACGGCTCTATGTTTGCTAAGATCTGGATGATGCATTCCCTAGTAACCCAGGAGAAGACTGATAACGATGACGGGAGGAGAAGGAGGAGGAAAGTCAGCCTGCAGGTCAGTTGATATCATGAGTCTAGCTACAAATGTGTATTTTCTCCATCGCTCTCTCTGTCTCTGTCTCTGTCTCTGTCTCTCTCTTCTCTTAACACCTCTCCATCACATGGTTCCCTTATGTTATCCCTCCCCAGTTCCTCCTTCTCTCTCTCTCTCTCTAATTCTCTCTCACTCTCTCTCTATCTCTCTCTTTCTTTCTCTCTCTCTCTCTCTCTTTCTGTCTCTCTCTCTTTCTTTCTCTCTCTCTCTCTTTCTATCTCTCTCTCTCTCTCCCCCTTCTTTCTATCTCTCTTGGCCCTCCTCTCCGTCTCTCTCTCTTACATAAACTCCTAGTGTATTAGTGTGTCTTTTAGTATTAATCAAATCTAGCCTCCAAGAAAGACAGTAATAACAAAACTTTTAAATAATTTATTTTTCATTACACAGGATATTGGTACAGAGATAATTCTAGTACGTCAGGACATGTCCTGTTTGATGACCTCAGGAATGTTAAAGAGAAAGGATTATAAGTTTAATACTACATACACGTAATTAAGATATTGTATAAAACATCTTTTGGTTGATATTACTTACATGTACCTTTGTTGCTAGAGTATATAAGCATAAAAATATGTGGTAACATTATCACATTTATAGCAGTAAATCAATACACTGAATGATAGTATATTTTAAACTTCCTATCAGTGCACATTTCATATTGCACTGATTACATTTTCTCACAAATGTATGTTTCGCAAGAAAAAATATGTCTATTCCGTGATTTAATGAGGAAGGAAAAAGCAGTCTTTTTATTATTTTTCATTTCACTTATCTTTTCAGAAAAAGAAACAAATTGTGAAGGTATTATTAAACCTTTTTGCTATATATCATGACCAACTAACAAAAATGCTTTCAGAAATGGTTGTGTTTTTTGCTGTTGGTTCTTTAACTTTTGGGGATTATAAAATACTGGCAAAAGTATGACATGAATTATGTCATCCATAGAATGCCTAGAGTTGGAGAGGGAATTGAATCATCAAGATTGATATTCATAGCAAACGATTGACCGACATTCTGTAGGTCCAAGTGAATGAGTATGCGTTGGGGGAAACACTACAGCAAATTCTAAATAGGCCAAAGCATATTGGGTGGACATCTTTATCAAAGCTTTGTCTGGCTGTCTGAAGTCTTTAAATGCCACAAGTTAACCCTTGTGCTACATCGTAGGCCTATTTATCGCGGATATATACAAAGATATACCACAGGCTTCATGATTATTTAACTGTTTCCAGTGCAAAAATTAATCTATACTGGGGTTAAAACTTAGAAGGGCTGTCATGGAGCTAGTAAAAACTGGAAATAGATAATTTAAAAAAGTCATTGTGTTGCATAGTACAATCCTTCCGTCAGTTTGCGCCTGTTGTTTTGTGCAAAAGTACACTTGTGGTAAACGAGTGACCATGCGTAAAGGCAACGAAAGCAGCTAAAGTGTTGACCCTCAGAGTCAAGCCTGTAGATATTGATTAATAGCTTGCATTGTCTTATATTGCTAGAGGTTTATATAATGGCTTTTTCACCATGCAGTCACTAATGCAGGAAATTCAGGCTTCATTTGAAACTTTGTTATCGCTTTCAGTATGTTTGCATTGTCTTTTGTTGACTTTCATTCGTGCAAAATTAATCAGTGGGAAGTAAATATGATTTATTTGGGATGCAGCCTAAACTAAGACGTTTGTGGCTGAACACTTCCAATGCTTTGCAGAGTTTATACTTCTGAAATTTCAAAGATTGAAATATGATATATTTTAAACTAAGAAAAGTGTGTCTTTTGTTGAAATTTAAAATGTCCTCATGAATTGCAAAGTTTGATAATATTAAATAATTTTGGTAAGAAGATAAGCATTGAATTGGGTACCTGGCAGGAATTTAATTCCTTGAAATGATTTAGCGCCTTATCATGGCAGCTCAGCTACAGCCAGGGTAATAATATGATACCTTGTATTAAGCGCAGTAAAGTATATTCATATAGTAGCTGCGCTATATAAATTGACCTATTATTATTTGTAATATTATTATTATTATTATTATATGAGAGCAAGCATTGAATATGAGCACAAGCACGAGCTTGTCTCCACAGATAATATTTAAAAAATATATATACTTGTTTATGAATGCACAGAAAAGGTTGAAAAATCATATTTGTAAGCATCACAAAAAAATCAAAGGCATTTGAATACCTATACAAACTAATCAACTTAAGGTTTAACAAGTCAGTGGGTTGTAAAATAGGGACAATTGTAACTGCTAGGTGCAACTGTGGTTTGATAATCCACACAGGATTTGTCTTCATGCAACTAACATCCATCTCATCACATGAAAAGCAAGGATCGATCTGTATCGTTAAGTGTTTGAACTTGTGGTTGTTGGTGAACTAACTCATATTCTGTTGCATTTCAATAATTTAACTTTCTTACGTAACATACAATCCACTTCATACATTTTTGAGTATGTTCCTTTTGGGGAAAAGCATTGTACAAAAGCGATGATCTGTTTCATTTCGATCTGTATCGTGATGTGTTTGAACTTGTGGTTATTGGTGAACTAACTCATTTGCAATTGCATTTCAATTATCTAACTTTCTTATATCACATACAATCCATTTCATACATTTTCAGTATGTTTCTTTTGTGAAGAGCGGTGTTCAAAAGATTAAACAAGGATCTGTTTCATATCGATCTCCTCTGTATCGTGCAGTGTTTGGTCATGTGGATTTGGTGCACTAACTCATTTGCAATTGCATTTCAATTATCTAACTTTCTTATATCACATACAATCCATTTCATACATTTTCAGTATGTTTCTATTGTGGAAGGCAGCGTACAGAAGATTAAGCAAGGATCTGTTTCATATTGATCTGTATCGTGAAGTGTTTGGCCATGTGGTTATTGGTGGACGAACTCATTTGCAATTGCATTTTAATAATCTAACTTTCTTACATAACGTACAATCCATTTCATACATTTTCGGTATCTTTCTTTTGGGAAAAGCAGTGTACAAAAACAAGGATCTATATCGATCTGTATCTCGAAGTGTTTGAATAAGTGGTTATTGATGAACTAACTTATATGCTCTGGCATTTCAATTATCTAACTTTCTTACATAACAAACAATCCAATTCATACATTTTCAGTATGTTTCTTTTGGCGAAAAGCAGTGTACAAAAGCGAGGATCTGTTTCATATCAATCTGTATCGTGAAGTGTTTGGTTTTGTAATTATTAGTGAACTAACTCGATGTCATTGCATTTCAATTATCTAACTTTCTTACATAACGTACAATCCATTTCATACATTTTCAATATGTTTCTTTTCGGGAAAAGCAGTGTACAAAAACAAGGATCTATATCGATCTGTATCTCGAAGTGTTTGAATAAGTGGTTATTGATGAACTAACTTATATGCTCTGGCATTTCAATTATCTAACTTTCTTACATAACAAACAATCCAATTCATACATTTTCAGTATGTTTCTTTTGGCGAAAAGCAGTGTACAAAAGCGAGGATCTGTTTCATATCAATCTGTATCGTGAAGTGTTTGGTTTTGTAATTATTGGTGAACTAACTCGATGTCATTGCATTTCAATTATTTAACTTTCTTACATAACATACAATCCATTTCATACATTTTCAATATGTTTCTTTTCGGGAAAAGCAGTGTACAAAAACAAGGATCTATATCGATCTGTATCTCGAAGTGTTTGAATAAGTGGTTATTGATGAACTAACTTATATGCTCTGGCATTTCAATTATATAACTTTCTTACATAACAAACAATCCAATTCATACATTTTCAGTATGTTTCTTTTGGCGAAAAGCAGTGTACAAAAGCGAGGATCTGTTTCATATCAATCTGTATCGTGAAGTGTTTGGTTTTGTAATTATTGGTGAACTAACTCGATGTCATTGCATTTCAATTATTTAACTTTCTTACATAACATACAATCCATTTCATACATTTTCAATATGTTTCTTTTCGGGAAAAGCAGTGTACAAAAACAAGGATCTATATCGATCTGTATCTCAAAGTGTTTGAACAAGTGGTTATTGATGAACTCACTCATATGCTCTGGCATTTCAATTATCTAACTTTCTTACATAACATATACAATCCATTTCATACATTTTCAGTATGTTTCTTTTGTGGAAGGCAGCGTACAGAAGATTAAGCAAAGATCTGTTTCATATCGATCTGTATCGTGAAGTGTTTGGTCATGTGATTATTGGTGAACTAACTCATTCGCTACTGTATTTCAATTATCTAACTTTCTTTACATAACATACAATCCTTTTCATTTATTCTAAGTATACTTCTTTTGTGGAAAGCGGTGATTAAGATACATTGTATTTGTCTGTTTGGAGCTAGAAGGATGTTTACTCTGTCAAAGTATATATGGGTTAATGCCCTACTTGCACTAAATGGACATTTTTTCTTTAAAAGATGACCATTTGCATAATAATGCCTCTTGCGTGTATCATACATTTGTATAACTATATCCTCACTTTATGTGCATTTGATGTCTGAAATCACATTAAATCATATAATCAGCAGATATTAATGGTGTATTACTATAAATTACATGCCTATGTATGATCATTGCCATCATGGTATGTTCTTCAATTTTTACAAACATAATCATGTATCAAGGATTGTGATATGGTGTCCTGTCTTTCATATACTTCATTCATTTAATTGATGTTGTGCATTTGATCTTATTGAACCTATTGCCATTTCCAATTTCAATTATACATTTCATGTTTATTATCTATTTGTTGCCTTTCAGCACTATTTATTAAGCTATCAATTGATTGTTGCCATTGTGCTTTCAGGTCAAAACATGATTCCCACAACATATCCATGTATAACTCATTTCATATATTGCAATATAAGGAAGATGTCTTTTATCATGAGTGTCCTCGTCATCACTAATGCCTGCCACTCTTTAACATGTCATTATTTTTAGCAGCGATACATGATGTGCGCCTCAATGCTAATCTCATGTAAGAAGCTGAATATCAAGACACTTTGATCAGTGTTCTGATTGTTTGCATCATCATTGCAACCACCATTTTGAAACATTGCCACCCTCTTTATGATTATTATCAGGACATTATGATTATCAACACATTTGTTATCATTATCATCATCAGCAAGCACTGCAGTGTCATTGCTTCAACTAACATGACCATCATTATCGTTTTTATTTTTATTGTCTCTGTCATCATCATTATCATCGGAAGCATAATTTATTATCTTCATAATCATCTTTATCATCATCTTCATCATCATCTTCATCATCATCTTCATCATTGTCATCATCATCTTCATCATCATTGTCATCATCTTCATCATCATCATCATCATCATCACCATCGTTATCATCTTCATCATCATCACCATTTTTTATCAACATCATCATCATCAACATCACCATTACTATCATTATCACTATCATCATTATACCCACCAAAATCAACACTACAAGTACCACCACCACCACCACTACCACCACCACCACTACCACCACCACCACCACCACCACTACCTCCACCATCACCACCATCATAACCACCATCAATCATCAACCTAACCTATCCCTCTCATACTCAAACTCTCTTTTTTGTTTCTGCTTCCCCTTCCCTTCTTCCTTCCAGCAGAAAGTCAACACCTGGAAGATGTACCTGACGATAGGCATCATCTTCCTCCTGGATTCATCCATCATCCTGGTGTGGCAGCTGGTGGATCCCATGTACCGCACCGTGGAGAACCTTCCCAAGGAGACTTTCCCGGAGCAGGACCTGGAGATAGTGCCTCAGCTGGAGCACTGTACAGCCAATAACATGTCTATTTGGCTAGGTAAGTTATTCAAGCCTGATAATTACCAATTTAAATCGGTTTCCCAATTAAAATTTTTCCTGATTTGTTTTTCTTTCTTTTTTCCCTGATTCTTTTTTTCTTCCTGATTTTTCTTATTATTTTCCTGTATTTTCCCCATTTTTCTTACTCAAAAGGGGGGAATGTTGTTAGATGCCATTTTTTCCCCTGAATCCTTTTTTTGTTTTAACCCAAGCGGGGAATGGTTGAGGTTATTGCTTACTATCACCCCTGGCTATTGATCAGGAGGTGGGGGTGAACCAAGGGACCTATATGGCTTCAATTCCTATCCAAGAGACCCATGTTTCATCCTGTAATGGCCCTTAGGGCAGCTGGGCTAAAGCCTTTAGCATCCCCTGGGATGGATACATACACAATATAAATGTAGATATTATTATTACAGCTAGTCTTCAAATACAAATATGACTTCAGCATTAATGATATGAAAGGATGCAAAAGAATAAGCTTTATTCAAAGCAGTCAAGTAGTGACAAATGGTGAATCTTTAGGAGACTCTATATAGCCATATGCTGCAAACTATTTCTTGTCCTGATTCTGTCATTGTATCTTATTTCAAAGGGATTAGATAGCGCTCCCTTTTAAGAGTACCGCATCGTCTGCTGAGAGCCAGAAGGGCGGTGACTCAGTTATCTCATAGGAGTCTGTGCCATTCTGGCTTTAAGTGGATGATTTTAATTATACATGTAGGATATCAAGAGGGAGTTTAACCATTGAATCATCCATCTAGATTATCAAGCTTAAATCCCTCTTCTGGGGACAGTAGATAGGTTCTCACGGCCGCTGTCCATGCGCTTTTTAAAGTTGAGCTCATGATTCTAAACTTCAGTGTTATCTTGTACATATATGGAAACCAAAACAAAAAGGATCTTATGGATAACATGAAAACTTTGAGCAGTGGGTGGGGGGGTCCTCACTCATGACTGTGTACAATGCAAATTCAAGTATCTTTGGGGTTTTACCAGTTCATCGTTACGACTGCTTGCCCAACTTGTATTTGAAACCTTGAGCAGCATTTTTTGTTTTCGGTGCCGTGTGAACCTGCATCATTTGTTTGTTGGTTATTGTTTAAAACTTCAAGGTTTAGCATTGCAAAATTTAAGTGCCGTGCAAACATGGCTACTGTTGGATGATAGAATTGTAGGATGATAAATCAACACATCACCGCTGCTTATGAAATCCCTTTAATACTGGTACGAATACTACAATAGTTAATGAATAATAAGGCTTTTTTGGACGGGGGATATATCAACAAACCATTCATTTTCTGTGAGAAATCTGGGTCGTTGAAACAACACAAGAATTAATTTTTTGTCCACGGGGGCTCTTCCCCCCAAAAAAGAGCCCCCGTGAGCCTTCTCACGGGGGCTCTTTTAGTACTGACGGGGGCTCTTTTTTATACAAATATCCATTGAATTGGTACCTATGATACTCCTCAATTATTTGCTATTTCATCATTATCATTTTAATCAGCATTTTCCCTCATACAAATTTACAAGCTACATAGCTGTTACTGACTTTCATCCCCTGATGAAATTCTCTTGATTTTTCCCGTTCTGCACATTATTTCCTACTCATTATTCGGAGCAACCTTTACATTCTTTCTTTACTGAGCCGCGTAGCGGTGAGGCGATTTTGTGTGTGTGCTATTTTGGACAGGCGCGGATCCACGGGCAGATTCTACCGGACCCCCCCCCCCCCCCCCTAGCCTCCCAAACCGGTAAAAAAATAGGATAGTAACGTAAATTTTACCTTAAGAAATAAAATAAAAAACGGCTCCCCCCCCCCCTGACCTGCCAGTGACACAAATGCGGCATCAAAATATTTGTGCTTCTCTGACCGTAATTAAATGCCTAAAACCCCCTGAACCCCCCCCCCCCCCCCCCACACCAATTTACGCTCGCTACCCTCTACCTGATCGTAAATACTTTAGCCCCCCACTTTGATAAACGTTCCGCGGGGCCTGTGTATATAAAATATACGCATACAACACTGATCTTTATGATGCCTTTAACGTGACATAGCTTCTTCTCCCCATGCAAACGAGAAAGAAAACAAGGTCATTAAAAGGGATTAAGCGACAAATAATGATTGTGATTCAAATTTATGCGAATATTTGTTTGAATAAGCACTGCTATTCACCCGAATCTTCTTTGTAAAAACAACTTTTAAAAATCTCAGCCATGCTTACTGAGTTGAGACGTTCCATTCAATGTAAAATACTCATTAAAGAATACACTTCTCCTAATCTGAAAGTGATCTTACAACACAGTGGTAGATTTGCACGGCTGAGATTTGTAAAAGTCGTTTTTACAAAGAAGATTCTGGTGAAAAGCATTGCTTATTCAAAAAAATCCTTCCATCAAAATTGAATCACAATGATTATTTGTCGCATGATCCTTTTATTAAATTACCTTGTTTTCTTTTTTGTTTGCAGGGGGAGAAGAAGCTATGTCACGTTAAGAAGTCATAAAGAGCAGTTGTATTATGCTTATATACATATGATACCAGAACAAATGTTGATTATCAGAATGTCATTTTGGAATACCTCTATACAAATACCACATTGTCTTTAGCCTGTATCAGTATTAGTATGATCCAATATAAAGCTATTATTCTTTATTCAGTTCAGTATAATGCTTTTGCTCAAAAATAGTTTTGCTATTTTTTTAGGGTTGAGACGCTAAGAAATGGTTTCAAATGTACATTACACAAACCCTGAACCATTGCAAAATGATGGTGGTTCTCTCTCTCTCTCTCTCTCTCTTTATTTTAATCATGCATTATCAACTACATATGAGGCAGCAACCAAAAACTTGGGGTTATCTGAGATAGGTGAAAGTAAGAGTTAAAAAGAAAGTCATGCTATAAACGGCGCTTCACTTCCCCCCCCCCCCTGACAAGAATAAAATAGATTAGTAGTCCTCCTCTCCAACATCCCCCCCCCCCCCGCTTTAATATCACATTTTCACTTGGCAGCCCAAGAGGGCTGGGGGGGGGGGGGGAGAAGGAGGGGGTACCCCCTAACCCCCCCCCCCCCCCCCCGTAGATCTGCCCATGTTACCATATCATTCCATGACATCTTGGTCTTCCTCTTCTTCTCAATAGGGACTTTTAGATTTGAAGTCCTTTTAAGCACTGGCAGTGCCTTAAAAGGAGGTCACACGTTGCAGTCCACGTTCTCATCGTGCAAATCTAAAAGTCCCTAATATTGATTTACTGGTCGAGGTTCATTATTTGCTGGTCATTTGAAATCACCAGATTTCAGCGGGTTTACGCTTTCACAACGAAAAACTTCTCCATGACCGTGTTTCTGCCCTTGCACGATCGCCTCCAGCTCCAGCAGACATGGCGCGGCAGCGTGCACACGTACCGTTACTAACGGCGCAGTAGGCCTATAACCACTGCTGACGGCGGCACTGCACTGCGAGCTGAATCGGTAATAATAGGCCTACTCATAAAACGAGAAATCTTGCACACTAATCTAAGTTCCATTTCATTGGTTTAAGGTTTGAAAATTAAACTCAATATTGTGTTAAAGTTATAACAGAAAAGATAATCTTTATATTTTATAATTCCACGGGGGCGATTTTTAATTTTGCAATCGCCCCCGTGAGCAACCTGACGGGGGCGATTATGTAGCTCACGGGGGCGAATCGCCCACCATCTATTCCATCGATATGAAACAAGGATTTTTGATGAGCTTAAGACTGTTTCATGCAAGATTTCTCTGCATAGATCACCTATTTTTGTGAAATATCTGGCACTTTGATGTGATACAACAATATTCAGGTATAATACTCTGGAGACCTACAATATACAATACATGCAGAATATATGCAGAATACACCGACTGAACACCAATCTGTTTGAATGATTTGGATTGTTTGGGAAAGAATATATTTAGAAATATGTACATATACATGCAGCTCATCTTTTTTTCTTCAAACAAACAGAAAAATGCGAACAATCTTTAAAAAGAAATTCATAAAATGTAGAAAAATTCTCCAACTTATCAAATCATTTGTTTTGTTTCTTTCAGGTATCTTGTATGGTATCAACGGCCTGCTCTTAATCTTCGGTCTCTTCCTAGCATATGAAACCCGTAACATGACGGTACGGGATCTAAACGACTCAAGATTGGTTGGCATGGCCATCTATAATGTTGCAGTAAGTGAAATAATCCACACCATTAATTTTCTACCTATTAGCAAAGGTTAGCATTATCTTTCATATATTTTGTTTACTTGTAGGAAATGAACTTGTCCCTATGAGCAGCAGAAACATCAATATCATTTAGTTTTCAATGAACTAGGTATAACTTCTGCCTATGTTGACATTTTCATTATAAATCAAGGATAAAGCAAAGATTGTACATGTAAATGATTTTATTTATTTTTTCTTCAAATATATTACTTTCTAAATGCTTTGTATCATGTTTAGCAGGGTATTAACTCTCTCTGTTTTTCTCGCTCTCTATCTCTTTTCATATTTCCCCCATCTGTCTGTCTGTCTCTCTCACACTCTCTCTCTCTCTCTCTCACTCTCTCTCTGTCTCTCTGTCTCTCACAGGTACTGTGTATTATCACAGCTCCCGTCACGTTAATAATCAAGAGTCAAAATAACGCCGTCTACGGCTTCACATCATTCACTATTGTCTTCTGTTCAGCAATCACGCTGGCACTCATTTTTATACCAAAGGTAAGTTTAATATCGAGGAAAGTCCAAGGTATTCGATGTCCCACAGTTATCAATTTTTATGGAGTTTTAATGTACATGTAAATGTACATCAAATCTGTCATTAACTTATGGTGATGATCAGGGACTCATTTCACAAAGCTTTTTTTCAATGACAAATGACAAAAATCGATGACAAATCTGCTGATAACCAATCAGAAGCAAGGATTTCAGTAGCTTAGTAAACAAACTGTTATTTGTCACTGATGACAAGTTTTATGAAATGGGGCCCAGATGTACCAAAGTCTTAAGATGTGGTCCGTAACATATAGGACAAAATAGCAAGGACTGTAGGCCTACATATTAATTTTAGAATTTATTTCATGAATTCTTATGCATTAGCCAAGTAGGGTTTGTTCTAGTCTCATTTGCGTAGCTGTAGTGAGACATAGGCGCCTTTTTTTTCTTCTAATGGTGACTGTGATGGTACTAACAATTTTGAAATAAATTTGTTTATTTGCGGAACCTTTATTGTACCACCACAGTCACATAAATGTTGAGGGGGTACAGCCAAGATGTAAACAATCGTTTTATTCAAAGATGAATGAACTTTAACTAATATTATATGGCTTTATGGTGAAGAAGGTATAGTGTTTTCATAAATCTAGCAAAATGCTGGCCAGCAAAGCAACAACATTCTTGCAAGCTTCATTATTTTAGAAGATCAGCCGCCGTAGAGTATGCATCACCCATGATCCCCCTTTTTCTAATTGGGAGCTGATTTGATGAGATAACCAGGGAGGTCTAATCCCCCTGGCCAAACTGGACCAGACAGGCTTTAAATTGATCCTTTCTCATGCATTGTCTTCTTTGTTTTGTAGGTGGTATCTATTGCACACAATCCTAAAGGCACATATAATAAGAACACTCAGGGCCTATCAGCACCAAGCAGAGAAGATGAGGAGAAACATACAAGACTATCAGCAGAAAATGATGAGATTAAGAGACATATTAAAGAGGTAAGATGCACAAGAAATGGAGAGACAGACAGACAGAGGGAGAGAGAGAGAAAGTAAAAGGAAGATAGAAAGAGATTTACATTTTCAAGATTAATTAACATTTAGAAACATAACATGCAAGACTATCAAGATAAGGAGACAAATTAAAGAGGTAAAGTCCTGTTGAGATAGGAAGAGAGCGAGAAAGGAGAGAGAGAGATGAGGAGATAGGATCAGATAGATCGAAGGAAGTTGGAAAAACAGGTATAGATTGGAAAGATTTGTGAAACATACAAGATTATCAGGAGAAATAAGATGTGATTAAGAGACATATTAAAGAGGTAAGATCCACAAGAAATGGACAGAGAGAGAGAGAGAGAGAGGAAAAAGTTAAAGTAAGGTTGAAAGGTAGAAAGAGATATACATCTTAAAGATTAATTAACGTTTAGAAACATACAAGACTATCAAGATAAAGAGACATATTAAAGAGGTAAAGTCCCGTAGAGATAGAGAGCGAGAAAGGAGAGAGAGAAAAGATGAGATAGGATCAGATAAGATGAACGAAGGTACGAACAAAATAGATACATTGAAAATATTTCAGAAACATACACGACTATCAGGAGAAATAAGATGTGATAAGAGACATATTAAAGAGGTAAGATCCACAAGAGAGAGATAAAGAGAAAGCAAATGGTAGCGGCATGCTAATAGATAGAAAAGGGGTTCTCATGTATAAAAAGCATGAGATTAGAGACATCCTGAAGAGGTGAAATATAGATAAATGACTTGTACAGTCAAACCAGCTTTAGTGACCACCTGTCTACAAAGACCACGTTTTTTGTTTACCTTGAAAACGGTTTCTCATTGAAACATATAGTAAAGGCACCTGTCTACAAAGACCACCTGCCTATAAAGACCTCTTATCTTGTCTCCCTTGGGTGGTCTTTATAGACAGGTTTCACTGTATGAGAAGCAGAATATGACACCTTTGAAAAAACATTTAAATAATTCCAGCTCCAGGGTGCCGTTCTGATACGATCCATCAGATATGGCATACATGTAGGTGTGATGCATGGAAGTGGGCCAAGCATTCTGCTATCTTTTGCATGACCCGTGCTCCAGCAACAAATGCTCTGCAGTAAAGTCCTACACTAACGTAATTCCTAACTTCAACCATGGATTCTAGGCTGTACTTGTAACCCTAATCCTGATCCTAATTTAAAACCCAAATTGTAACCTCGACCCTAAACTCTTGTTGAAATACAGCCTGGAGTAAAGAAACTGTCATAACTATCCTACATGGAGGTACCAGTTCCATCTTCAAACTAATACATTTGTGGTTCTATCCTCATAATTTTACAAGTATTCTATCCTCATCAATCTTAGATCCCACCTTCCTTCAAACCACCAACTCAAAATTATTTAATAACATATTTTGTCTTTTTTTTCTATGTTTCATCCCACATCCGACACCGGTAGCGAGAGGATAAGATCAAGATGCTTACGGACAAGATCCAACAGAAGACCAGATCTATGCCCAAGGGGGTGTTATCCCCCTCCTCGGCCTCCTCCCCAGGCTCCGCCCTGCACCATTCAACCCCCACCACTGTACAAAGAACACGGACTTCCCTCAGGGTGACTGACAAGATCACACCCCCTCACATGTCGGTGGAGGACAGTGCGTACGCTTCCATGGCCGCGCCCACCGCTCACACGCCCAAGCTCATCCACGGCGAGAAGGTCTCAGGCATCAATGAGGATGATCTCTCGGAGACGTATATCTGATGAAGAGAAACCGACTGGAGGATCAATAAACCATTTGTTGTTGTCACTCCTGTACTAGTGGAGTTACATTTGATGCAACACGACGGATGCCAAAGTTGTATGGATACAAGCCTTTCAAAGCTTCCAGATGAATACTTGAGATGGAGGAGTACGTGTGGTTCCATCTGTGTATTGAAACTCCAATGGTTAGCCTTGGTTTGGTGATGAGGGGCTGATATGAAAGTGAGAAGCTGAGCTCTTGCAATATGAGATTATTTGTGTCTAACCAGTAATGCAGATATCCAAGTGCAAGTAAATGGGTTTGTTGGTTTGATGCAGCGTGGGACGCGTGAGCCTTTGCACCAATGCCTGGAATTCAGCAGGATCATATCAGAAGCAAGAGCATGCCTCCTGTGGACCACTGAGTTGAGCAACTACTCTTCTTCTTATCTTCTTGTAGTAATCTTCAAGTGGCTTATACAGCCTATCATGAAGACGAACTAACAATTGCAGGCGGTGCGGATGAGCACACTATATGTAGATGCATAGCTAGAAGTGTTGTTTTGGCTCAGGAGTAGTCCCTTGAAGATCTCTGGCTAGTCAGCATGTTCTGCAATCACTGGTAGGGTGTTCCGTTCAGGGAACTCTTGAAACTCCTCAGGATTTTTCATTAAGCGTCAAGGAGAGGAGTCAGAAACGATGGATGCTCACACCGAAGGCTCAAACTCTTACCATTCAAAGATTATTCATTCTCTGTAGTACAACACATTCGTTATGCTGAAGGTAGTTATACCCCTTGACTACCAAGTTTTCTCATTTCCATAATATAGGAATCGCACAGTCCTTATAGACAAGTTAACTGCTGACAATAACAGAGCTAGCAAATTCAAGTTTTTCTTCAAGTGTAATGAATTGTGATAGGGCTCAAGCTATGGAATTGGTTGTTAAAGAGACATTGATGACAGTTTTTAGCAATCTTGTGTTTTTGAAGAGTAAGTGTAGCATTTCAGGTTTATATTATTCTACCAGCAAAAGAAAGACCATGCAAATTACATAAAAACTGGCTGAAAATGCAGTAACAGTTATGTGCTTATATGGACAAATAGTTGAAGGTGCATTTAGTCTACTTATAGTCCTGGCAACTTACAAAGTTCCGTCTTTATTTTGCTAATTATTTTGAAATTGAAGTCAAAGAAGTTAGTTTTCAATTCATTTTTATCTCCTCTATTAGTGGGAATTTCCATGGATGATATTCTTTACATTCTACCTGTTAAGTAGCAGAACTCCAGGTTATCTTTAAACTATCTGTGCTCCACTTAGGCTTTGTTGACTATCAGTACTTCTTATGATATATTTATAGAAATATTTATAACATGGCTAGCAAACTGGTTTTTGATATTGAATGCTCATTATCCCAATTGAAGCATAGTTTTTTTGTGGACCTTTTTTTCCTCAATATTTCAAAATGCAATTCTTGACCTTTTGTGGATACAAATAACAATTTCAATGATGAAATATCAAAAGAGTAGAATAATTCTACCTTAATATATTCAAAATTATTTCAAAATGGGATAGTGGGACTAGAAGCATAAATATTTACTCCTGTGTTATGAGAATAAACAAATATGTTGGACTGGCAATTCTACGAGGAAAAGGATATTTTGCAGAATGAAATTGTAGAACAATTATTGAGCTCAGTTTGAAAGCCTGATAGATCTATAAGGATAGCTTATCTAAAGAGTAGATTATATACTTTGTGTCATTTCTTTGTAATATATTTTGTTATCAGTGATTTAAATCAAGTGACAGTTGATACAAGGCAACAAACTTTCATAAAAACAGCAATATAGCAAGCAAGAGCTTGGAAGATAAGTTCAACTATGTATTGTACATATTCTGTATAGTTTATATAGCCTGTGATCTAAAACGTCTTAACAAGAATAAAGTTTTATGTCTGTAAATATGAATTGAAACATATGTACTATAGGAATTTTCATCAGTACATATATATCAGATTGTTATATATGAAATGTTTATGATGATGATGATGTGATGATGGGCGCTAGATCAGGCAAGCTCCAAAGGAGATGGAGTGGTGATGGGAAAACTTGCAGTCTTAGCTCCATATTGTTTTGGGACAAACTGAAATAACATATAACTGGTCTCCAAGTGGAACTTACATGTAGATGCATACGGTAGCTAGAAGTTTTGTTTTGGCTGTGTGTGTGTGTTTGTTGTATGTTAAAGGGCATAGATCTCGTGCATTTCACTGTGTTCAATTTTTCTTCCCTCTTCTTAAAGTTACTGGTGTAGTATGACATCGCTGAAACAAAAACAAAGCTAATGGTAGCATTTTTTTTTTTTAATAACGGTAAAAAGTGGACAAAATACATTAAATAAATGTGGATTCCTCTTTAGTATTCTAAAAAGGTTTGAAGGAAATGATGATCAAACTGGCCAATATCCAGGCATCTTTAAGAGGGGGGGGGGGGGGGGGAGGTAGGCGCATCTCTTACTGGTAACATTTTCCTTTCTTTTTGCAGGTCTGACCAATGAATAAAATAAGCTATGTTCAGTGCTGACGAACTTTGCACTTCATGAAGTCATTTTTATATCTAATGAGACTAGCTTTCTTGTCATACACTAGTAGAAACAATGTTTCGGTGATCCAAATCATATATGGCTCTGAAAGAGTCAATTAGCTTGACAGCTTTGAAGTCTTCATAATTCTGTAACCATGTCTTTAGCTTTTATTCACATACAGTTTTGATTATTCATTCTTCTGAATTGTTACATATTGAGCAAGGCACTTGTGTTTGCAATAATGATATCAAACCTAAGATTTTTGTTAGATAATGTATAACAAATACAGGCATTATTTTGTTGTTGATATTCTTCATAGTAATGAAAGAAAATGTAAACAAATGTCAATTTTGCTGAATTTTGATGGCATTGTTCTTCGTTTACTAGTTTTTTAGGATTAACTTCCCCGTTTTACTAACATATTCAAATTTTATGCATACTTCTTTAACCTGAAAGATTGCCTGAGGCTTGTCCGGCATGGCAACAAGTAATATATGCAGACTGGATTCCAAGTATTGTAGTTCATTCATTAATAATAAATGAATGAATTACTTGTCACTAGGTTCCCAGGAGAGAAGCATCCATAAATTTGAATAAATTAGTAAACCGTTCTATTGAACAGTAACATGCATGTTGGCAAAACCTGTTGCTTGAGAACAAAAGAATGCACCTGACCGCCAATCAACGACTGTTTTTCACCTAGCTGAATTCCCCAATAAAGCTCAATGGAATAGGCATATAGCAGCTTCAGACAAACATGGAATGCTGTTGTTGCATTTATACCCTGACTTACTACATGTATGTACAGTTATAATTACTCTGCATAACTCAAAGTCGTACAAGTCTTAATTTTTCTTAGTCTAAAGTCTAATAAATCTTTTGGACCAAGCTATGCAAAACGTGTTGTTTACACTTCCAAAGACGTGTTAGCATAAATTGAACTAAGAGAGTTGGTCCCAAGAGAGTCAACTTATGCATACTAAACTTTATGTCAAATGTAGGAAAAACAAAGTTTGGTCGGCCATTTTTTATTTTGTTGTTGTTGAAAATTTCAGGTGCAAGACAAGTTTCAACTAAGGAAAGGCTTCAATATTATTTTCATTCTGGGCTTCCATGGATAATTAATGTGATTTGCTTCAAGAGATTTTCTTGTAATTTCAATAGATAATAATGTGATTATCATTGGCTGTTGTAATTAAACTACATAGTAATAACAAGTTGTGAATGATTGAAATGATCTATGAATATATGCTTGAGGAGGCGGTACTGTCATTTAAAAAAAACCTTGTTAATATGTATTATTAATATAAATCTGAATAAGAAGTCCGCTTTCCCAGCCACTGCAGTGACCGTTATTAACAGATCACTTTAATTAAAGACACATTTTGCATGAGATTAACAGGTTTGATTAACATAATGATATCTAAAATCATACATATATATGTTTTTGATCTTACTACCTCTACATCTGCTGTTTTACTAGAATATAGACCCGTTTACTCATCTATTTCAATTTATGCATGTTTCTCTCCTTAGCCCTTGGTTACCAACTATTGGATTCACCTGTTAGACATAATGTCATCTCTATCAATAGCATCACTTTGCATACATTAGGTTTTGCTATGTTGGGCAAGCTCTGACAAGCTTTTCAGGAGTCCAGAGATACTTTGTTCATAAGGTCTATTGCCTCATTCTAAACGTGTCCTTGCTTTTCTACAAGTATGAGCATCATAGATATATAGAACTTCGCTGTAATATTTTTTCAGTGACTTACACAGGCATACGTTAGGTTCACTTCTTTGCTTATTGTAATATTATCTGTAAAGCAATGTGTGTAACCCCTTGAAAATATGTTTGTTAGCCAGTATGTGGATATTTCCGGTATTCCTAGCAAGAGTTTGAAAAATGTAGAGTTGAAATATTGCTGAAGAAAAAAAAATCAATCAGAAGAAATAAATAGAAAACTTGGAGACCATGCACCAGCTATCCTGTTGTGATTTTTATAGCTCAATGGAGTATGAGATTTTGATAAACAGTGATCTATGATGGTATGAGGTCATGGTAATGTAACCTAATTATGCATATATCTTTGTGAAGCGCCTCAATACTAAATGTTTCATTCACCTGTAAATAAAATAAAACAAATAAAATCTTTCAATATATATAGTCAAAAGTCAAAGTGGATACATTAGTTGTTGCTTAGGTAGGGCAAACAGTATTGCTTGCCCCACCTACCAACATGTAATATATGCAATTTACATTCTGACTATTGAAATACAATTATTTCTAACAGGCGAATAAAATAATTAGTGTCGAGGCATTTAAGTATAAATTTGGTTACATTACAAAAATGGTCTATTATTGTACAGAATGAATGAATGAAATTTCCAGAAAAATTTTGATTGTCAAAAATGAAAATTATAGACATTTTCGTAAAAATTTCAAAATTAGCAATATAATATATAATCTAGTACGAGGTTCTTTAATAAAATTCAATATTTTGTACATTTGATAAATTGGTAAGAAACCAAAATGTTTTGAGAGTACCTCATATTAGGTCATACATTATATCATTGTCACAAAGTGACTGGTATTTAGCCCAGGGAATACTTACATACTAACAACACTATAGTGAACAATAGGCTCTCAAGCTAGAGTGCACGTTTTCAATGGGGGAGCTATGTGTGTGCTTTTCAGGGGAACCTTAGGCAAGGAGCTGTATGTGTACTATGTGTAGTGTATGTTGCATGAGTGAGTTAGTTGCAGTGGAAAAAGGATTGAGCACTGCATGGTCAAGGCAGGACCTTTATGCTGAGTGCATGTGAGAGGAGCTAAGCTAGGATGCACAGCATTGATCTTATTTTGGTGTCATCTTGGAAATCAGGGCAAGCAGGTAGGCCAGGAGAAGACTCCTCTACAGCTCCCAAATGTTTTGACACCTGTAAGTGACATTTGTTGTATTCTTTTTCAGATCTTTATCCATGTGTTCTTGTGTATGGTAATCTCACAATATAGGGGTTGGCATAGGTAGGGAACGGCTACATTAGTAATAGGGGTTAAGCGTATTATGAGAGAGAGCATAGCATCTAGTATTTTGTCAGCAAAGCATTGGAATCAATCATTATTTGGAGCATATTTAGGTAGGCTAAAAGAGGCACAAATATATGGTTTTTCTTTTGTAAAATGGAAAGAAAGATATGAACTTCTTCTCCCGCACAAAGCATGGAAGCTTTGAAGTTTCATTAAATTTTGAGAGAGATATGACGTCTCCTAGTACTTCCGACTCTAATTCGATGCCAACTTCTGTATGACCAAGGAACTGAATGATTGCAAGAAATAATTGATGGCCATAATAAACACATAAAGTGGGGGAGGGGCGAGTGCAAAGAGGAGAGATGGAGCTTCCTACTCCCTTGCAAAGCTTCATCAAATTTTGAGAGAAATGTGACGTCTCATGGTAAATTTCAGACTCTAATTCAATGCAAGATTTTGATGATGTAGAAACGTTAATAAATGTGTGAAATTAAATATGAGCAGGTAAAGCAGGGGAGGAGGTGGGCCTGTGCATGGAACTTTGAAGTTCATTTATCAATATTTTGAAAGAAAGAAGACGTATCGCATTAATTTGGTTTTAAATTCAATGCCGGCTTCTGTATGATAAAGGTACTTGATTGAAGGAAGAAAATGTCAGCCATTGTGATTCGTGAGCATGGGTGCAAAGAGGAATAGATAGAGCTTCTTGCTTTGGCGTTTCATCAAATTTTGAGAGAAAGAAGACGTCTCATAGTACAGCTTCATCGACTCTTAATCAATGGTTGCTTTTGTAGCTCACAGTAGGTATCACAGCTAACTTTTGAAAGTTTCTAAATTTCACTTCCCCTGCCCATTTCCTTTTTGAGCACATGAAAAGAAGAATTTTGATACCTCATTTGTCAAATTTGAATAAGTACTTTTGAAAATATGGCCACTTACATAAGAGACGAAATGGTCAAATTTTGCGTAATTAGGCTATACCGGTAACTGACAATTAGCCATTTTCAAGGTGATATAATTTTGTAATTAATCGATGAATCACCTTTTTTTTCAAGAAATCTGTTCTTTGTATGGATTTCTACATGCCTATTTTTTTTCAGGTTTTTTTGACAAATATTTTTTTTTGAGGAATTTTCCAAATAATTATATGAAGCCCATTTTGATGCGTGTGACAAATGGCTATTTTTGCGTCGCCGAAACAAGTTTTCAT
Source organism: Strongylocentrotus droebachiensis (assembly GCA_035222895.1). NCBI lineage: Eukaryota > Metazoa > Echinodermata > Echinoidea > Camarodonta > Strongylocentrotidae > Strongylocentrotus > Strongylocentrotus droebachiensis. The sequence continues at coordinate 247,833 of JAVYIG010000176.1, read as the reverse complement.
GGGTTTTGAAACATGGCTAGATTTAAGAGTGTATATCAAGAGGGGCTGAATTTCGGCATATCTGGGGTATATATATAGATAAATTATTTCTGTAAGTTTGGACTATCAAATCCATTTAAATTAATTTTAAATGGCATTTGAAAATGGCTCTAAACTCTTCAAGAAGTCCAGGTAGACAAAGGAACATCCCTTCACTGCTATTGTGTAAAATGTGTAGAACAGGTGTCACATGCATATTCACCTGTTCTACACATTTTTACACAATAGCAGTGAAGGGATGTTCCTTTGTCTACCTGAGGAACTGTATATTTTGTCAACTTTCTTTGTCCGTCATGTTCATTGTCAGGGTACAGCTGTATTCATCGGATTTGCGCTCAAGCACCATCTCGGGGTCATTTTTAATATTTACATGATCGCATTCTCCATTAAATACTCTTTCTTCTCGTATCAAAATTGAATTAAAAGTATGTTTTTCTGATATAGAAAAATTGTTTCAAACTGTTCACTCTGATTTTTCACGATCTTTTTGAAACGTACCCCCATCATTTTTTATATGAAAATAATGCTTAAGATGTGCTCTTTCCGACCAGTGGATTTTTAAAACTCAAAGACAAATGGCGTTCAAGCGCATTGAGCTAAAACTAGCAATGCAAATCAGCCATCAAATAAAAATGGTGACAAACAAAGTGACACGGTACGAATTAGAGGGTCAATCACAAGCAACTGTGTCGTAAGTAATTGATGGATTTTGATGAAAATGACATGACATGAAAGACAGAATCCTGAGCTTTTGAGAGACATATAATTTTATAATATTTATTTTTTCCATGATATGAAAATCTTCCTCGATAAAGAGAGAATTTGCGTGGTTGAGCTCTGCGTGTCCCCACTCAATGCAGCTCTTCTGTGATACCTACTCACAGGTTTGATGAAGTATCTTGATTTTGAAAAATGTAGCTATCAGGTCAATAGTTAGCACACAAACCAGGGTAGGGGTTGGGTGTATGAAGGTGAGAGTTTTACCCCTCCTGTGCGAAGCTTTAATGTTACATCAAATTTTAAGAGAAAGAAGACGACTTTAGTAATTTCATTGACTCTAATTATAATTATGTTCACATTTGTAAAATGAAGGAACTTGCTAGCGATGGTTCTATCAGCTGATTTCAACCTCGGAATACGGCTACTCATTGAGGTGGTTAGACGGCTCAAACTTCTTAGTATGGTTACCACTACCGTCTAGTACAGTGCGCTACAGACGACTGTCATATCGGATACCTGTGGACATTCTGTCAAGAGTATACGTGCGATTTGCTCAGTCGAGACATCCGCACATATAGAGACAGACTACATGAGACTTGTATCTAAAACAGTTAATTGGCAGATAGCACTAATGCGGAAGCATTTAGATTTGCACCTTGTATGCATGAATGATTAAGGGGCATAGTGAGTTCACGTTGTAAGACTTGCAGTACTGCACCAACAAGGGGCAATACTTTTCCATAGAAACATTGTAAGATTGTGTGCATATTTTGTATTTAGGTAAAAGGCACATAATACTATTTTCATTGTAAGATTTCAAGTCTTGGAAAACTTGTGTTGATTGATGAAGCAGGGTTTTTGGTAATTTCGTTAATAAATTGTTGTTGCAAGATTTAACTATAGATCTATAGACAATGAATGGATTTTTTTCTTTAAAAAAAAAAAATCATAACCAACCCCTATACAAACAGAACTAGTTCCTATCGCCAGACGTAGCAAAATACAGTGCTCGGATCTGACAATCATTAATTTGTACATTTTTATTAAATTGTTTACTATTCTTTATTCATAAAAGACTCTGAAACTGTCATTCCATAATTCCATTTGGAATTACACAGTAATGAATTGCTTCTCATTGGCAAATTATTATGGAGAAAAACTGAGACACAAGAGTTTCATAAAGTATGTAATTATGAATTTATTTACAAGCCACACAAAAATGTATACAATATTTTTGTAATGGTAGGATATGTGTAAGTTACAAAACTTACAATATTTGTACACTATTATATTTCATCACTAAGAAAAACAAAACACAAATGAATAAAAAGGAATTTCTCATTTAGAGAATTTTAAAGATTCTACAACATTTCCCATAGATATGAATAAATACATTTGTAACTGAATTCAGTGCTTCAATGCCCATTTTCACAAAACCAAATTGGCAGCTTGACATTGCAGTAGCATTTGGAAGGTCACAATCAAGGTCATGAGAAAAAGAAAAAAAATTGACATACATTATAATTCACATTTGCAATTTATGAGACATTATTCAATAATGGCTATCGGATACAATTACGCATTCATATAGTGCATTTTCCAAATAAATGTTCAAAGAGCATTTGAACATGTATGTAGATAAGCATTACTATTAATTGGTCTACGAAGTTGTAATTGCACCATTTGGGCTAAAACAAATTTATATAAACACTGGATCTAAAATATAATATAAAATGAGCAATTGATCTTTCAGTCATTAAACCATGTAATACACATATCTAAATGACCAGTTAATCTGCAATAAATTCTTGTATTGACTAATTAGTTCACACCAAATTTGAAAGCTTATTGGTCTTTGGGCAGAATGACCATTAAATATTAGGCCAGAATTTTTTGAGAGGAAATTATTGTACCCGGTAGACCAAATGGCAATAAATTGTCACACATGTACATGTATATTCACAGGAATATACAAACACCGGGATAGCGTTTTCATAAGCTTTTTTTCCCATTATGGTGACCATATTCAGAGCTGCTACTGCAGTAAAATATTTTGCAAAGAAAACTTGGCGACCGAATGTTCTTCATTTTTGAAGAAGAAACAAAAGTTACATTTCTAAAAACACAATTCAAGGAGCGCACTCTCAAATAATGAATTAAAAGTGGTCTACACATAACTACATTCTATTTCAATAATAAATGTAAAATATCATATCAACTGGCTATTGCACCTGTTCTTGGCTTATAGTATAACAATATAAATATGTCGAAAATAATATCGCTAGTGATATTCGTTTGTCTCGCAATGTGGTCAGTAAGGAATCTAAAAGATCACGACGTTTCGTATGCTACTGCAATACTTCGTCAGGTGACGAAGTATCGCAGTAGCATACGAAACGTCGTGATCTTTTAGATTCCTTATTGACCACATTGCGAGACAAACGAATATCACTAGCGATATTATTTTTGATACTATATCCGCAATGAGTAATATATTTAGCAATATAAATATGTCTCACAAAAAAGACTAGTACTAATGTAGTACACAATTGCAAAAACATATACAAGAAATAATATAAGCTAATCCTTTCCATTTTTGATTGTTTTATTGTTTTGATGGCTGAATTTACAAAATGCAAGGAAAATGGTGTGAGAATATCCATTGTGATCAATATATTTTCTCTAGAAGTTTTTAATGTGCTTAATGAATTACTACAATGAAGGAAGGATGCATAAGAATTTGTTAATACTTTTTAGCAAAATATTTTCAGCACACATATTGAATAATGTGTATCTAAATGAAAAATGCATGAATGCACATTTTATTTTTATAGTAAAATAATATCTGTTAAAACTTTACTACTTTGACATACTATGAATATATTGGCTATCTAAATTTGGCATGTAACATAGATTTTAAATCAGTTGATACGCATAATCACGCAAAACCCTTCATTAACAAATTATCAAGGAATATTTTCTAAAAATAAAGGCCTGAATTCTCAAAGGAGGTTTAAATTAACTAATGGTTTAAACTGTCATTTATATAACCCATGATTAAGAAATTAGCGCACCTTGCCTTACGGGCGTCTAATATTGGACGTCTGACTGTGTTGCGCTTATTTTGCGCTAATTTTAGACCATGGGTTATGTTAATGAAGACTTAAACCATAGGTTAAATCTAAACCTCCTTTTGAATTCTGGCCAAATAGAAGGAAGATACATTGTAGGAACAAATAATAGTTGGTAAACATAACTGTTGATATATTCTTTGTACAGTATTTATAATCATAATGTATAAGCCTGGTATAAAAATCGCGCGTACAGTAATAGTACACATATTCTGCATATATACCCTTCATTTCTTATTTTTATACAAAAGGTTTGACATCAACACGTCATTCGGATACACATGGTGGCAAGAACTTTTTTCTGCAGCACAGATTCACCTAGTTAGACAATATTTTGTGAAGTAAAAAGGATACTGTAAGACCAGAAACTTTCGTGAATTTAGTGTCGTAACAGTTGTGATTCGTTCATTTAGTGAGCATTCATGCATGCAAAGTTTTGGGTTTTACAGTCGATCCTTTTTTCTTTCTTTTTTTTACTACTGTTTGGGTAACGGTGATATATTGAATTTGTCTTTTTTCTTCAATATCTGCATGTCTCCTGTGTAAACCACATAGCAACTAGTTGAAGTCCCACGCAAGTAGGAGCAAAGTAATTTTGGAGTGAATGAACCCCTTTTCAATAGTTATACACTATATTGCATCCAAGAGGTTCATTCACACATGGCATGCTATGACTGCTGTTGAGGGCCAGAAGGGCTTTAACTATGAGTCAAATTATTTAACTTAACGCCCTTCTGGCTCCATAGAGACACAATATTTTTTGCGACAAAAGCCTACGAGAACTAAATAATGTGCTATGTTTACCAATTTTATGGCCACATTCACTGACATGCAGACCTCTCGACACAAAAAAAACTAAAAATAGATTTTCACGAAAACTCAACACTGGCCCGTCGGCCCCGGGCCAGTAAAATTTCAGAAAAATGTTTGCTCTATCATTAAAATTTAAAGAGAAAATTGTAAAGCAAAGTTTTTGTTGGGGTTGCGGGGGTTTACTTGTACATATTTCTATGCAATTTCGCTGTTTTTATGGTTTAAAAAATAAATTGTTATCACAAGTATGTTCTAGCATTATACTGAGAGTCTCCAAGTAATTTTAAAACATTTGCTGACAATCCTTGTGGCACACAGGATTTCTTTAAAGTGGCAGACAAAGTTCAATGAACAGATACAAATGGAAGGAGACAATTGCACCACAAAGAAATAACCTATTGACTACTGAATTATCTTGTTCCTGTTTGGCTCAATGTTCAAACTACCTGGGGTGGTATTCCGAAAAACTATGTTATCTTTTTATATTAGCAAAATGATGGTAGTTAGCATAACACAAGGTCTGCGCAAAGAAAGCAGGCTGCGAATGCAGAGAATTAAAGCGGGACTGCACTACTCTATATAGCCAACAATGCCTATATAAGCAGAACCCCCTTTTTCTTATGTTAATTGAGAGCTGAACCACCTGCCAGTAAACACGCAGGGAGATCTAATCCCTCCTGGCCAAACTAGTGCAGATAACAACAGTAAGTGTTTATTTCATGCAGTTTCAGTTTGCTATGACAACTAACATCACATTATTTTTGGAATACAACCCCGGGCTCCTGTAGGCAACGGGGTTAGATGCATCTGGGTTTAAACACCTCTTATTGTGATGTCATCACCAAAAGGGTTGAAGTGCATCTTCCATGGTGAGGGAACACCAAAGTAAACCAGGCTAGCACGACCAAGTTCCAAGTCACAGATGGTCAATCAAGGTCATGACCTCTGACCCTTCACTCCACCATCTTGACTTCTATGTCTGGAGGAGGCTCCGCCCGGCCCCCGCCCATGAAGCCGTTGAGGAGGTCGATGGGTAAGGGGAAGATGATGGTGGAGTTCTTCTCAGCTGAGATGGTGTTGAGGGTTTGAAGGTATCGGAGCTGAAGGGCTGCTGGTGACTGTGAAAGGACGTCTGCCGCCTCCTTGAGTGCTCTGGAAGCGTTTTGTTCTCCTTCTGCAGCTATCACCTGGGGATGAAAAAGATATATGTCTTCATCAGCTCAAGATTGCCAAATAGCCCGCTATTTCTGATTTGGGAAATAATCCCTAAGTTATAAATCGCGTCTTCATCAGCTTGAGACTCTACATCGAAACTTGAAACTCGAACTTGAGATATTTTGCTCAGCGTTCACGCATAGTGCGAGTCTTCGGGCTGATGAGGACGCACCGGAAAAATAGCGGGATATTTTGCAAACATTAATATCTCGGGATGATGAAGACGCAAATTAACTGGATAATTTGCGATCGGGATATTTGGCAATCTTGAGCTGATGGAAACAGGCCTATAGAGGTCTGATGGAGTGTTGATGGAGCTGAAACCATGGTCATGATTTCCAAAGGACTGGAAACTATCGGATACATTCTCTCATAATGTCCGTTATACATTTCTTATCAACATCTAATATCCGAACATTTTATTTGCTGCACATCATCAACCATCGAGATTATTAATCATTCCTTTCTTTTAATAGTCCAAATATTCCACAAATATGGAAGGGTCCATTCATCTAACAGAGGTTTTTTTAAACTTTGTATATAAAATGAAACACCCCCTTTCCTTGTAATAAATTCATCTAACATTTCTATAATCCATACAGGGTCAATTATTCCAGAGGGGTGTTTTTCTTTACCTTTGCTCTTGCTTCCCTTGCTGCCTCTGCTTCTGCTGCCATGGCTCTCTGAAGTTGGACTGGAAGTCTTACATCCTTACTGTAGTGAGGGATTTTTTTTTTTTTTTTGGGGGGGGGGGGGGGGAATGAGAAATTTAAAAATATTAGAAGAAACAAATTCATAAAATATGATAGATGTTAATACCATTTTTTGTCAAAGCCCTCTTTACAATATCAGGATAAGGAATGAGAATCCCATATGGTGATATTTTAAAAGTATTATGTATTCAAAGATTGCCTCAACATTTTCATTTTCATAGTCTACTGCACATATCCCATCTTAGCTTGTTCCCTTCTTAGCAATGAACTCAATTATCTACAATTGTAGAATAATCCAATACATAAATGCCGATGTACTTTGTATAAAATGCCCATTTCGCACCGGTTTTGCGTAGTATGGCGTACCGACTACGCCAAAATTAGGCTGCGTATAAATGTAAAAAATGTTGTTTCTGTGTAGGCTGGCATACGATGGCGTATGGTTACGTATCCTGTGCATAGGCACTGCGTACCTACGGCGTACCTACGCATACTATTGCGTATAACAAGCGTAGGCCTGGCGTACAGGTTGGCTTACGGTTGCTAACTATGTGCGCAAGCTTTTACTGCTTCATCGGACTGGCGTAGGGTAGCGTACTGTAGCCTAGTGTTGTGTAGTTTTGCGAGGCCAGCGTACGCTCGGCGTAGTCGGTACGCAACACTACGTAACTCTACGCATAAGAGTATAAGGTATACTTTTTCATAGTACACTACAAGTTTATTAGAACTCAAACTCTTATACATGAACGATCTATTATGATCCAGCTTCAACCTCAACTCACATTTCTACCCTTTCAACTTTGACCCCCCAGGGGTCGGTGGCCTCGTCCAGCACGGACTGCATCTGACTGCTAATGCTCTCCCTGTCTGTTAGCATCTCGCCCAACGTCTTCGTCCCTAGAACGTTCCGAAGCGTCGTGGCTGCTAGTAGCCTCGTGCTCCGCTGGGCATTCTCCACGTTTGTAATTGAAATGGTGGGGTTGTGGACCCTGTAATACACCACAGCATCTACGGCCACTGTGACGCTGTCTTTGGACAAAACCTAGAGTTGAAATAGACGAAGAAAAAAAATTCATTGATGTCTCATTTAAAATGGGGAATTTTGAGGTCTAGTGTACACCAACAGGAGTAGAAGTAGTAATAAAATTGAATAAAGCAGCATGAGAAGAAATAGCGCAACAAGCCAAAGTAATATATATCAGAAATTGACAAAAAGGTAAAAAATAAAAACAGGAAGAAAGAGGAGAACAGGGAGGAAGGGGGGAGAAAGAGAAGGGGGAGAAAGAGAAAGATGAGGAGGAGAAGAAATTGTAGACTCTCTGGCTTATAAATGATGTCAAAGTCCTAAGAAGTAGCTGCATTCACAGTATTCAACCAAACACCTGCTTTTGCATTTGACAAGAAATGTGTTTATTTTCAATCGATCCCTCGCCATTGAATAACATAATGTAATGACGGATGAATAGTCAATATTAGAAGGGAAAAAGGATATATGGAAAATCAATGCAAGAGGTAAAAAAAAGTGGGTAATTCAGTGAACAGGACAATGGTGAAGCTGCTTATAAAAGTATCAGGAATGAATGAGAGCGAGAAGCGCTTTTCCACTTTTACAAAAAAAGTTGACAATTGATCTCCTACGTGGAGCTCTCGGTTCACATGGTTGACGAGATGGATTGAATTCATGAGCAAAACAAGGCCTTTGTTTTCACAGAGCATTTTCTACTCAAGCAGGGCTCAAAACAGCTGAAACTTCTAGGTCTCATTAAGTGAAAGTATGAAAGCTTAATAAGCATGATCATTGGATGGAAATGTTTCAATACAATGACAAAGCTGCTTACTAAAGCATGGAGATGGCTGCCTTGATGTAATGCTAAATTTTGCCATATTACTTTGAGCTAACAATCTTTTGACTTGAGGTATATATAAACACAATTGAATGTGGACAGATTTCAGCTGCAAAATCAGACGTTATATTCCTGAATAAACTACTGAAGTGGGCTGGCAGCTGGAACCTTCAAGAATCATCACTCATCAGGAATTTCGTCTTTTAAAATCTAGCCTTGCGTCTGAGAAGCAGACAGGCTATACGACTCCATAATGTGAATGGATGTACATTAAATTCAGTGTAATTGCATATATGCTTGAAAAGAGAATGCCTATAGTTGGCTCATAAAAAGCTTATAAAAGAAAATGATGGCCTTGTTTACTTCAGTTCCTTTCTTCAGCTCCATAATTATCCCTCTCTTTTCCTCTTTCAACCTTTACATGCTTCCTAACATGCACGCCTCCTGCTATTCCCTCTCCCTCTCTGTCTCTTTAAACATGTTCTGTATGACAGTGATATAAGCACTAACTAGGGGCAAAGTAGAGGCCCTCTCCCCAAAAAGAAAAATGTAAGGAAATGTAGGAAGGGTGGAAAAGGGAGTAAGGAGGTAAGGGGGAAGGCGAAGTGAAAGGAAGAGGGAGAATATTGAAGAGGGAAACGGAGAAATGGGCAAACAAAATAGAGCTCAGGACCCCTCCCCATCTCTTCTATTTTTCAATATCTCCCCCCCCCCTTTTTTGGCTACACAGTTACTGCTCCCTTGCTTCTTTTAAAAAGTCTCCAATGCACTGATGTTCTACCATCTGAGCTAATAATTTGCCTCTACAATTATATCCATAGCACCAGAATTTAAACAGTATTTACATAAAACGACGCTCAGCTTTCTCCAAATTAAAAAGGCACTCTCTTCATTCCTCTTAAGACCTGAAATAGAATTTGATTTAGGTTCAGATAAGGGTAACCCTTAATACATGACATGCGTTCCATCTTGTTATTAGTGTGATCCTTTCATTCCTACTTAAGGCTTTCATGACCTGTTCACATTTGGTAGAAAGTATATCTTGTGCGCAGAGGGAATCACCGACAGCCAAAAATGAAAAAGGGGAAAGAGGGAGAGAGAGAAAGAAAACACAAGTGCCCCTCCTATATTCTCCAGTAGATCAATCAAGCACATTTTGCAATTAATTGTCTTAAGTCACGATATTTGTGATATCTGCAGTGTCTTATATGTCTAGATGCTCGTTACGCTTGAAATGACATCCTGACATCCTACATCAACTCAAGCATACGCCTGGTTACATGTTTTGCTTACTTGCAAGGAGGCATGTTATTAAAGTGAATTACGGAGCTAGTCAACTAGAAAGCCTATGCGTGTAACGTGCTTGACTAGCTGAACAGACATCAGCCTAGCTCTCCTCTACACACCGTCATAATTTCAAGATTCCTGCACTTGCTTTTATAACTTTTACTTCAAGATATTTTTAATCAATTAAAATATATCTGTAAGGAAAATGTTTTGTTTTCATGCAGCAAATAAAAAAAAATGCATCAATTATTCTTTTACCTTGCAGCCAAGTTTAGATTCATTATAATATATAGTCAAATACTTTATCTCATTCTCTTCCCTCCGTTGGTTGCGACATCCTTTCTGGAACTGTAAATATTATACTACAATTTTGGCTGAAATTATTCACTTTCTCTTCCTGAACAGCTAGTTTACATTATAAAGGTTGTTTACATACAAGTTGTTTAAACAAATAAATTTTAAATTAAAAACTCTGAATTAGACTCTTGAAGGTATATTGGTAACTGTTCATATTTTACATGGCACAGAATTCATTGAGACTGTATAGTAGTTAAAAATAAAAGAGCTTGAGCCATGGTGGGGTCTGATTAATCAAACCTGTTTATATCTTACCTCTTGAGGGGGTACATCAAACGAAACTGTCCTTAGGTCCACTTTGACATAGTTATCGATGCATGGAAGAATGAAGAAAATACCCGGTCCTTTGGCCCCGCCCGGTAACAGCCGACCCATCCTGAAGATGACTGCTCTCTCATATTCTTGGACGACCTGCATGAGGTCAAAGGTTAAAGATGAGAGTTCAAATATGACAAGCATATAGCAACAACTGCATTTAAATTTTCAACTGATAGCCTTCATGTACTAACATTTTCAAAACATGTATTAGATTTATAATAGACCTGTTTAGTGATATTGTGCATACTTCTTTTGAAAATTCTAAAGCTACCGGAGGCTTGTCAGACATAGCAACAATATAATTATGCACAGTATAGAACTCCATCAATAGACATGTTGTTATGTATGGTAGGCTTATGGACCCGTTTTCCTATTTTATGCATACTTCTTCAAAAAGAAAGAGACAGAGAGATAGACAAAAGAAAATAGAACAGGAATTTGCAAGATGAGGTATAAGCCTTTTATTTTAATGAAAAGAGATATGACTATATGGACCAATACAGCTATCACCATCATATATTGTATACAGTTTTGATGTTGTTTTGCCCCAAATATTGGAGAGAAGGTGGCAAATTTCATGAAATATTCAAATCATTGATGCATGCTCAGCCATGCATGAACGTAAAGGCACACCAACTGATCAGCTGCAACCGAGAATACCCAGGGTTGCTTTTCCATCGAACGTTATATGAAAATGAATAGATGCCACGCGATAGAAATACATCTTCAAGAATTGAATGATCATGTATTTTTAATCTACAATAGCTACCGTATTAAAATTTGATGTCCATTGATATATATTTTTCTGATATTGCATCTCAGCAAGATATATCAAAATTGGGTCATTCAATTCAATTTATTTCTCCACAAATGCAAAACATAGGGAGATACATAAAATAACAGTATAAAAAAGATCATCAAAGACAGGTGGCAAGTTGGCTATCCCTATAATCATCACACCTTTTTAAGAACATCCACTCTCAAATAAAATACACAAGAATTCTTATAGAGCACTTTTCAAAACATTAACTACAGGCACCTTATATTTAATACTCTAATTTTCAGGGGTGATAGTGAGCACTAAAAAAATTAGTGTTTTTTTTTCTCCTTCAACCACGCCCCCCTTGAGTAAAAAAAGAAAAGAGGATACCGGGAAAAAATGGGGTCTAACAACATTCCCCCCTTTTGGGTAAGAAAAATTCGGAAATAATAGGGAAAAATTGTACAATAATCCCCAATATTTGTGAATAAAAGCCACCACCCGACCTGACCTGATGATTCAAAGTAAGCCTGGGGGTGTTTCACAAAAATACTAAGTCAACTTTTGGAAAGCCATTAGCATCTTTGAAAATATTTAGTAAAAGTTTTTTTTAAAGGCATAAAATGTTGATTCAAATCTTCATATTTTCTATTATCAAGGATATTTCATGTGGAATTTATGAAAAGTCTAAAATACATGAATTTTTGTCTTTGAATGCATTTTCTTTTCAAGCTACAAAAAAGTCCAACTTAAATTTAAGTTCACCTTAGGATCTTTGTGAAACACCCCCAGCAATGCATTTATACTCACTTTGAGGCAGCAAAACAATGAAAATGGAAATGTGATAGCAACAACGAGATAAGAGCAGATCATCAAGAAGTACACACAGCATCCTAATGAATCATCTCCTGTGAAAGACAAAAAAAAGAGATAAAAATTAGAATAGTGATAATTAGGATAATTCCAATCATGTGTGCTGGATTTATGAATCGTTTTCATGAACCAGAATGCGTACATGTCAATATCATTCTATAATGCATGATGCTATTTTAGATAAAGTTTTTAAAACATCTGTGAAAATAGAACAGATTTTACTGACATGACTCATTTTATTGGTTTAGGGTAGGTTTCTTCCCCTCCCCCCCCCCCCCCAATCATTTTTAAAGATTTCTACCAACAAATATCTTGAGCTTTGGTTGAATGATGCTCCAACAGTTCCTCGTTAGAATAGAAAACAGAAGTGGAAATGTTAAAGTTGCTGGATCAGAGAAATTTTACAAGAAGACCTTAATTATTAAAGAGTAAAGCATGCACAAGAAATGTTGAAACACTGTCCAATAAAAGTCAGTCTCTTTCTATAATTGGTATATAAGCCTAGATAATTATTCAAGCTCTACTCAAAATTACAACTATTTACCGTAATGGGTATGAGTTACATTCTTTTATCATGGCATGCACAATTAATTTCATCATCATTAAAGAGTGTAGTGGGTAGAATTAATTAGGCCCAGGGGAGCACTCTTCTGGGAGATGACAGATCATGAAGGCGTGAGGGGGTGATGACCGACGATGATGATTTGTGGGGGGGGGGGGGGGGGGGAGTTGATGATTTGTAGGGGATGGGTGATGATGATCAAGAAGACTAGTGGGGATGATGACCGCTGGGTCAGAGATGTGCTAAAGATTCTCTCTGTCTCACGGATGAGTCAGTGGGTCATTAGAAGAGCGTTTTAATAATGGATGGGTACTGAGTTAACAGTATGGAATAATGATGATGAAAGAAAGATACAGGATACAGAGAGAGAAGAGGAATAGATAAATGGGAGAGGGAGATAGAAAGAGGTTAGGAGAAGGGAAAGAAAGAGGGCAGGATTTGGATGGTAAGAGCACAGAGAGACAACAAGAGAAAAGACGGATGGACAGACAGACAGACATAGAGAAAATAAGAGAAAGAGAGGAGTATGTAATAGTGTAGTATAGCGAAAATCACAGATGGGTGAAGAAAGTGAGGGATAAATAGGAAAGAGAAAGAGAGAAACATAGTTGGAATGAGATGGCAAGGGAGATACAAGACATTTACAAGATACAAAAGATGGGAAAGGGAAATTTATTATTTGAAAGAAGAACAAAAAACAATTATCCTGCGAAAAAGTATGAAAATATCAATCAATGCATAATTTAAACTCAAACATTTCATCACACACAACTGCAGAAGAAATATCTTTAATATAATATAAATGCTGTAGGTATTTCTACACATCTCTGTACATCATCCTACAAGGAAGGAATAACACTGACCTGCACTTCCTATATTTTAAATGCATATAATTCATATCAATTTAACAAAATGGGAGAAATAGTACAAGCCCGTGTTGATTCCGATCGATATGACGGATAGGTACGGTTCAGGTATCTGGGATAAGGCTTCTATTACAGTGTCAGTGCACTTCCCAGTGTCTTGTATCATCAGCTGGGGGGACATGCTGCTACAAGGCATGGTACAAGCATCCCTTACTCATCGCCTATACCGGTTGTCGTAGGATTGGAGGGGTCATCATGGAAACAGGATGGGGAGGGGGTAGTTAGTTACTCCTTCATGCCCCCCATATCTCTTTGGTGTATCACACATACATATACCTGTATGTGTAGATTGATACATGAATGCACATTTGCATGAAAAGGCTGTATAAGCATGGATCTTCCACATTTTGGGATGCAATCACAGAGGTAATGTCATAAGAAGAGGGGAGAAGGATAAATATTATCTTTTCCAGTCCCTGGCTTGAATATATTGTCTGTTCAAAGCCAGAAGGGTGTTAACTCATATTATTTACAGTGCAATACAAGATTAACAATGTTCTGGTTCCTAACAGATAGGTTACAAGAAAGGTGCCTGTTCCAGCATAGAGCAGTATAAAATACTACTATTATGCATACTGGAATGGACGAGGATGTCATGGAAACAGGGAGGGGTAGATGTAGCCTGATTGGAGCCACAGGGTATTAAGTCATATGTTAAGAAGTTAAGAAAAGTTAACGCCCTTATGGCTCCAAACAGATGATATATCTCTTCCATCCCTCATACACTCACAGTACATCACAACCTTGCATAAATGCGAGATGGGGTATTAAGGCATTACATTTTTTTTCAAACTCTTCTCTTCACCCAGGTGTAGTTTCCCTTTCATACACATCTCACGTCCTTTGTCCATTTCAATTGATAGTTCTCAGGAGATCATTTTTGTTCTATAAAAAGCAAGTACTATCTAGCATGAGTCAGCATCTTCTGCTTGATTGTAAATGATTAACAAACACCAAAAGAAGTAATTTACAATGTTCCTGCAAATATTTCTTTTCAATAAAGCAACGGTCCTTGACAATGGCATTCACAAGGCTCATTACATGCCTGCGATAATTAGATCTTGCGCTGCAAATACATAATGCCTACTCTCCCCAATAAACCTAATATGAATGATGCAAATGGAATGTTATATATCGATATCAATATTTACTTTCTTTTTTTCTTTATACATCATAACCAGCGTGGTCTGAATTCCTTGTCGCCAGGAACGAAATTCCAGCAGTAAGCCGTTATATATATATATCTCCCTCTCCAACCATGCTACGTTGAAGGAGTTTCTCAAAGGAATGCATTCTTGAGCTAACAAAGAATGTGGAGAGAATTCCAAGCAAACCGCTAATGAACTTAAACTCAGCTTGTCGCTGATTAAGCCTGGCGGCTCAACCGAGCCATTAATGCTCCCTCCCTATTACTTCTTGCAGAACTTATAATTTTGTATGGAATTAATCCTAACTGCTCACATGAGGTATTTCTTTACGTCCCTGCCTTTGGTATTTTAAACCTTTTCCTGCTACATGGCTGAGTTTAATTGAAGTTAATACAATAAATGCACTTTCAAAATCAAATGTTTGACAGTAGTTAGAAATTCTGGGGGAAAGGGGGGTCATTTTTCTCTCCCAAAACTGAAAGGATTTGGAAAACAAGGGTATTTTTTGTTTCAAAGAGAAAGACATTTCACAAAAAGGGCATTGTATTTAAAAGAGGAACCTTGTATGAAGCAAGGCAATTTTCTATGAAAATAAGGTGCTTTTTGTGAATTTGTATCAGATAAGCTATAAAATAAGGTTATATTTAAATGCTGTTTGTCTTGTTTTTAGGCAAAAAGCTAGTGTTATATTTTGTGGAAAATGTTCTTGAAAGTATGCAAGTAAGGGGTCATTTTTTTTTACTCCGCTAATGATCATGCACCCCCTCCCGCCCCCCACCCCCCCCCCCCCCCCCCTCTTTGAATATGAAGTGATACCACTGGGATACAGTGTAATTTATTTCAGATAAAAACACCAGATATTCCAGTCATGTCAAAATTATCATTCTAACCGCATTCATGCCTACTTGAAAAGTTTATAATAGCAAGGTTTCACATCCATTGTAACCATAGCAACAGTAGTTAGTTACAGTCTCGATAACTCTGATGATGCGCTCAGCAGTCGTGGCTACGAATACATAAATGACGAGGGGAGTGTTTCACAAAGAATAAGATCTGCTTTAAGTTGGACTTAACTATGGCTAGCCATTCATGCCACTGGTTTGCTCTCACCATTATGATCATTAGATAATATTTTTTCCTTCAATAATGAATTATCAAAAAATATAAATTCTGTAGATTTGTGGGCCATGATTTGTACGTCCCTTGAGAGAAAGATGCCAGTAAATGGTGTGAGAAAACAGTGGCACGAACAGCCTGCCATATTTGAGTCCAACTTAAAGTCGATCTTAGTCTTTGTGAAACACCCCCCTGTTCAGATATGAAAACAGGTTTTCTAGCATGATCCACATCGTGGGCAACCAACCCTTAAGCTTGCATTACTGCCTGCCACACAAAGCAGTTGTCTACATCTTGCAATTCATAATTATGAGAAATCTTGAGAACTTTACCCCACCACACACTATAAAATCTGACTTCGATCCCATTTTGGAAGATCTGGAAGAGCACTTGATATGAACATTCAAACTTCTAAAATCTCAACGATTGATGATTTTATTAGTCATATGATTAATAAAATCAAAATGTCAATGGATTTTGTGCTTCCATAACGGGGGAACGCTAAATAGGCTCAGAATCGCAGTGACGTCATACCAGTGGTGCAATTGTCTACGATTTGGCTTTTATTATGACGAGAAGCCTTAAATATGCTAATATTCCTGTTGTTAGTATTCTCTTCACTATTTAGAACCTACATCATAAAGATGATCTTCTTTTAGATTTCTTTATCTTATAAACTTGTTATTCCTAAAAAGATTGTCCATTACCTGGTGCGTCAGGCTTTACTTTTTTTTTAGCAATTCGAAAGTGAATAAAGTTTCATAAATCTATACCATACATCAATCCCATATTGAAAAGGCAGGAGGTCAATGTTTAACATTAGAACAAAACAATACATGTATCAAGCAAAAATCTTCATGCAGGCGTTGTCATTTTGTTATATTTGCTGAATTTTGCATTGTATCCCAAAAGATGCTAAAGAAGAAAAGCAGACTTTCACGTCATTGATTACAAGAATCAATCAATCAACCTAAAAATGTTGCCTTGCTTCTGACCACCCCTCCAGTAGCATATCAATAGCAAGTAGAGTGATACATCTTTAAGAGTTAACTCTACATGTCTCTGACAACCTTGGATCTAAGAGCCTTAGATAGATACAAAGGATAATTTCAATTTTCAGAACAACGTACCCCAACCTTGGATCTCATATCGATCTAACAGCCTTAGATAGATAGGGAAGATTTATAAAAGATACAATCAATATTCAGAACAACGCCTTTGACAACCTAGGATCATATATATCTACGAGTCTTATATATATCTACGAGTCTTATATATATCTATGAGTCTTAATACATACGAAGGATATAAAGGATCATTTCAATTTGAGAACAACCCCTTTGAGAACCTTGGATCTAACATAGATCTATGAGCCTTAGATAAAAGATCTAAAACATACAATTTCAATTGTTTCAGATCAACACCTAGAGCAGAAATTCTGAGCTTGGGAGACCGTTACTCATATTGTTACATAAAGCACTGATACTAAATGCTGCCCTGGAGTATGGCAATCCCTCTTTATCCCCTTTTAAGAGAAAGAACTTGATATTATTGAAAAGTAGAGCAAAATTTACCCATTAATTATCAAGAGCCAGATGGGACCTGGCTATGTTAAAAACTACATGGGAAAACAAACAGGGTTTTAGCTATCAGCAGGCTATTCATCTGCTTCGAGCCAGAAGGGCTTTAACTCTGTATCAAAGTATATGAGTTAATCAAACGCCCTTCTGCCTCCAAACAGACAATACTCTCATAAATGCGCATTATTTGCATGAGTTATTTTGCTAAGAACCAATCATATTAGAATAAGAGCAAATATGATCTCATTGTATTTAGTAAAAAGATACTTGTTGGCGTTTCTCAATTCAAAGCACCATTTTCATGAATTTCAAATATGAAATGCTCTCAACAGGTTTACATCAGAAGAAGACAGCATGAGAACATGAATATAAACAAAAGAAAAATAATTACTTCTCTAGGCGATTCCAATTTTTAATGATCTGCACATTAATTACTAGGAGGTGCATTTGATCCTTTCATGAATGTCCTAAAAATGTATAATACTTTCAACATATTTACATCATCAGAAGACAGCATAAGAACATACATAAGCAATTCCAATTTGAAATGAATCCTCCTAAAAACAGGGTTAATGAACGCACCCCTGTGGCAGAGAGTTTTACCTGCATAGTACTTGTGGGTAGGTGCACTGGGACCCTTCCTACGTCTCTTGGTATCAGTGCTATCCACAATGCCCATATCAGACACCATGTTATAGTTGGACATGATCTCCTTTTGTAGTGTCGCTCATCAAAATGAGAATTCACACAGGAATCGCTCATAGATTGGTATTTGCAAAGAGGGTTGATTTTAATTAATATAGATGTACTCTCAGAAACTCTCACAATAAAGAGTGGATAAGCTGTTAACCTGTTGAATATTCTGCCACCAATATCTTAAGCTGAAGTCCATGTACTGGTGTTCAAACAATTCACAATGTTTTAACAATACCGCAATTGGGCTAGCAAGTTCTGTACATAAGTAGATGAAGGAATAATAAGCAAACAGTTTAGTTGATGATTTTACACACTTTTGTCAAAGCCAAGAACATCTACATCTCTTGTCAAAGAAGATATTCCTCAGCAGGCCTGATGATAGTAGGTGAACAATAGACAAAATACTTGAGGCACTTTGAAAATGATGTCGATCAAGGCACATGCAACGTACACCTTGGCTTGCCTTTGAATCAGCCACAAGTGTGCTCCAAACCGCACAGTCTTAGCCAACCTACAGTATTTCCATAATCACTTGTTACGTTCAATAAAGTTACACCCAGAACCTCTGTTATTTCAATTAAGGTCCTTCCAAAGCTTTCCCTCTGCACCAGGGGTGGTAACAACGACCCTGCCAAAATCAAGAGGTACTTGGCGCGCACCCTAACCTTTGGATCGACTTCCCCCGTGACGTGTACATACTACAATCGATCGCGACCCGACAAGATCAAGTTTTGAGTAGCTCTGGTGCTAAGCAGAAACACGCATCAGTGACTATCAGACAGCCTTAGCTCATCCTTCATTTCAATAAGTGACATGTCAACCCCGGTAATGACTTCACTTTACTCCGCTGTCTTGCATAATTGAGATCCTTCGGGAAAACGTGCATAATATTGGCGTTACTTTCTTGTAAGAGACCGGGTAACTGAAGCGGAAGATATTACGAGAAGGAAATCCCGTCTGTCTAATGACTAACCATGCAGGTATATGTATATCAATCACTCTGTGATTAGATGCTGGGCAAAGATTTATTTTTATTCATAATCCCTTTGCTCAGACATAATCTGATTTTTAAATGATAAAAACTAGAACAACAATTTCCTATAAAAGGCACATAGCTGCCAAATGCTGAATGAATTATAAAAAATAGGATCTTGTAACTATCATTATCATTATCAAATTCATTATTATTTTTAATATTATCATTACTATTATTATCATTATCATCATTATTGTTATTATTACCATTATTATTATTAGTAGCATAATAAGTGATCATTATTAGTATCATTATTTTCATTATCATCATTATTTTAACATTTGAAACATAATCGGGGTAAATTTAGTATATGTTTATTATGACACAAATTCCAATTTCCAATTTCAATACCAAGAAAAAACTATTATATTACTTGTATTCATTAACATAGCTATTAACCAATGCCTTTTAGATATTTACATCAAAGAGATCATTGATTCACAATAGTATATATGAATATGCCCATACTGTAGTAATAAAAAGTTGAGCTATTCCTTTAACTTTAACTTTCCCTGTCCCCGCGGCCATAGGCTTATGTAATTGGTTAAATACCCTATCCGACTAAAATACAAGTTTACATCAATGGAAAGCTGAAAGAATACAAATACAAAGTAATAAATAAAATTATGTTCCCTTTTAATATTGCACAAAACCTAATTTTCCCCTCCAAATTACTGGTCAACAGGAGTCAAATTTGCCACAGTTACGGTGATGACATAACATGTAGACCCGATTCCCTCGCCTATATAGCTGAGGCGATGAGGCGTGCTTAATTAATGCAAAGTCATTGTGAATATGCATACTCCACATAAGATCACGTCATAAAATTGATAGCTAGTTTTAAGGTCGGCAGCTTCCGATTTTCAGTTTTCCAGAGAGCTGTTACTCCGCTGACAGACACTTAAATAGCATCATTGTAATCTATGGCTCATAAGCTTTTTGTTGATACATGTTTATAATTTTATCCATTTCATTTATTTCCTCATGATAAGACTAGTTGCCAAAAGAAGTAAATAACTATTTAATAATGATAATAATAAAAATAATGTCTCTATAACCCAACAAAATTTGAATGCTATTACCCCAGCTTTATTCATATGACTATTGATATCACATGCCAAATACCTTTCCAAAAAATCTAGAGATTATTGATCGTCCAGAGAATAATATCGTCTGTTTGGAGCTAGAAGATTGTAAAGTCATATACATGTACAAATAATATAGTATTAATGACTGCTTTGAGAGAAATAGTTGTTTTATTACGCTCAAGGGAAGGTTAGAATTGTGCTATTCCCCGAGGCTTGCCGAGGGGAATAGCCCAATTGTAACCTTCCCGAGAGCGTATGAAAACAACTATTTCTCGAATATTAAAGCAGTCATTAATACTTTTATATGCCGAAAAAAAATAGACTAAAAAATAAAAAATAAAAAATATATTTTCATTTTTGTCGAAGACGGGATTCGAACTCTTGCGTAAAACAAGAGGTGTATCGAAAACCAACGCTTAGACCACTAGGCTATCGCGCGCCATTAACATGCTTGGCAGTTTTCTCCAATATATACATTAAAATGAATTGAAAACGGCTCCGCGTGAGGGATGCTTCGCAAAAGCTCCATGAAACGGACCCTTCTTTTACTTTTGCAATGCATATTGGCACGAACTTAGATCAAGATCTATCGGCAGATGTTGTTTTTTTGTTTTTGGAAGTTTATTTTCGTCTTCATGTCAACAATGCAAGATAAAATTGTCGGTAAGATCGATCGAGATTCAATTGTATTGAAATTACCGACCAATCCTTCGCACACATACGGTATCCTCCATCGCTCAAACCATTTTTTAACATGTAAACCTATGGGGTAACCATGGAGGCTGACCAACTATTTTTAATAACCATGGTTATTAAAAATATTGAAATGTTTTAAGCATGGTTACCGAGAATTTTACAGGAACAGTTGAAGTTTATGAATGCAATTCGACCAATCAGATGGCTGGATTTCTTAAGTGAGGTATATCAGGGTGCTACAAGAATTTTTTTCACCACTTGCCCTGTCGGGCAAGTGGGTTTTCAATTTACTTGCCCAAACAATATTTCCACTTGCCCAAAACTTTAAAGCGAAAAAGGACTCGAGGTTAAAGCATTTATTATCTCGTAATGATGTAAATAATGGGTAATCAACTATTTTAAATAAAGTACGGACATTTTTATTTCATCATTCACTGCTATAAATATCATGCCAAAATTTGTAAATTCTTACTAAATAATAATATTGAAGATATTTTACGATAAATCTCGGATAAGTATGCGAAAACTAGACTAAACAACGTCGCTAAAACCATGAAAACAAAACAACAACGGCTTATATTCTGGGGGTCTCGATACTATTATCAAAATGACTCGCTCGGTCGGATCTTGAGACCGCAGTAATAAATTGAAAACGAGACAAAAACATTCATCTGATTTATATGAGCAGCGAGTTTTAAATAATATGTTCACAATCATTAACAGTCATTATGAATAAATATCAAACATTTGACTTTTTGTACTTACTAGAAAATCCCTGTTGTTTATTCCATTCCGATTCGCACGTGTTCATTTCCCTAGAATAATGACGTCATATTTGGCGTGATTCAACCAATCGGCAATCAGAGAATAGCAAAGGCCTGTCGGTGCGGCCTGCAGAGCTAGAGAGAGAGAGCGCGAATAAGCTCGCAGCTGGTACGATCGCGCTAGCTGTCTCTAGCTAGCTCACGGCCGGCCGTGCGTGGAGGCGGAGCGGCATTCATGGCTTGAAGTGTCACTGTTGCATGCGCGCTGAGCTAGCTGAGCTGGCTAGCTGTCTGTGAAGTTTTTTCGAAATCGGAACAATCGCTTTTTTGCTTCTGGATTTTGACGACGGGTAAGAAGTTGACGGGTGAATGGTAGAGTTCTTGGACACTAGGAAATTACTGTAAAAGTATCACTTGCCCGATCGGGCAAGTGATAATTTTATTTACTTGCCCGACGGCTCAATTTGGTTGCCCCGGGACATCGGGCAAGCGGGTTTGTCGCGCCCTGTATATAAAGAATAATGTTCTTTATATCGTCTGTTCAGAGCCAGAAGGGCATTATAACTCTTTATATACCTCATTTAAGTAATCCAGCCATCTGATTGGTCGAAATTGCATTCATAAACTTCAACTGTTCCTGTAAAATTCCCGGTAACCATGCATAAAACATTTAATATTTTTAATAACCATGGTTATTAAAAATAGTTGGTCAGCCTCCATGGTTACCCCATAGGTTTACATGTTAAAAAATGGTTTGAGCGATGGAGGATACCGTATGTGTGCGAAGGATTGGTCGGTAATTTCAATACAATTGAATCTCGATCGATCTTACCGACAATTTTATCTTGCATTGTTGACATGAAGACGAAAATAAACTTCCAAAAACAAAAAAACAACATCTGCCGATAGATCTTGATCTTAGTTCGTGCCAATATGCATTGCAAAAGTAAAAGAAGGGTCCGTTTCATGGAGCTTTTGCGAAGCATCCCTCACGCGGAGCCGTTTTCAAACCATTTTAATGTATATATTGGAGAAAACTGCCAAGCATGTTAACGGCGCGCGTGGCCGAGTGGTCTAAGCGTTGGTTTTCGATACACCTCTTGTTGTACGCAAGAGTTCGAATCCCGTCTTCGACAAAAATGAAAATTATTTTTTATTTTTTATTTTTTAGTCTATTTTTTTTCGGCATATAAAAGTATTAATGACTGCTTTAATATTCGAGAAATAGTTGTTTTCATACGCTCTCGGGAAGGTTACAATTGGGCTATTCCCCTCGGCAAGCCTCGGGGAATAGCACAATTCTAACCTTCCCTTGAGCGTAATAAAACAACTATTTCTCTCAAAGCAGTCATTAATACTATATTATATACCTCATTTAAGTAATCCAGCCATCTGATTGGTCGAAATTGCATTCATAAACTTCAACTGTTCCTGTAAAATTCCCGGTAACCATGCATAAAACATTTAATATTTTTAATAACCATGGTTATTAAAAAAATATTTCAGTGTCCATGGTTACCCCATAGGTTTACATGTTAAAAAATGGTTTGAGCGATCGAGGATACCGTATGTGTGCGAATAATTGGTCGGTAATTTCAATACAATTGAATCTCGATCGATCTTACCGACAATTTTATCTTGCATTGTTGACATGAAGACGAAAATAAACTTCCAAAAACCAAAAAACAACATCTGCCGATAGATCTTGATCTAAGTTCGTGCCAATATGCATTGCAAAAGTAAAAGAAGAGTCCGTATATGGAGCTTTTGCGAAGCATTCATCTTAGCGAAGCCGGTTTCAATTCATTTTAATGTATATATCGTACAAAACTGCCAAGCATGTTAACAACGCGCGATGGCCGAGAGGTCTGAGGCGCTGCCTTTAGCTACATCACCTTTTGTACGCAAGAGTTCGAATCTCATCTTCGACAACAAAAAAAAGTATTTTTTATTTTTTATTTTTTAGTCTATTTTTTTTCGGCATATAAAAGTATTAATGACTGCTTTAATATTCGAGAAATAGTTGTTTTTATACGCTCTCGGGAAGGTTACAATTGGGCTATTCCCCTCGGCACGCCTCGGGTAATAGCACAATTCTAACCTTCCCTTGAGCTTATAAAAACAACTATTTCTCTCAAAGCAGTCATTAATACTATATTAATGACTTTTTCTTAACACTGTTTTCCTTTCCTAATCATAAGCCAACATGCATGATCGATATTAATCTGAAAGCTATCAACAAGAAACCATGTGACTTGGTTGTTTTTGCTGGTTGGCCAATCAAATCTTGATTTTAAATGTTCCTTGGTTATCATATTGTTTGGTTTTTTATTATCTTGGATGCAATAAGAAAGAAAAAAATTCTCAGTATTATAAAATTGTGCTAAATGTTGTTGTTTTTAAAGGAAAAAGAGCATGTGACTGTCATGGGACTGCTTGGACTTTTGCCAGTTATAAAATATTCTGTTTGTTTGCCTTGAGGAGGTTTGTACATAGAAATTGAGTATGAAGAGAGCCTCCATATTCCTAACAGTAGTATTGTTTAACCAATCAATATATATGAACCTGTATATATGAGTCTGTTGATAACTAAAAGGTATTAACTCTTCATTCACTACGAACTGAAACCCTGCATGGACTGCCATTGGCGTACATACGTTATGCACATGGTGCGAGTGACAAAAGGTAGATATGGCAATCCACTAATTGTTCCACTTGTCAAATAAAGTGGGTAAAGAGTTAAAGTGATACTGAACTGATGAACTTTCTGCCCTAGCGTACTGTTTACTGCGCAGCACCATCTCACGGTTATCTTGCCAACAGTGCATAACCCTATACCTAATTCCCACTTCGCAGACAGAGGACTCGATGGGAGAACCAACAGATATCCTTTTCATTATGAGCCTGAAGTAATAAAATTGTTTACTATGCATTAGAAAGTAGGATATTACACACGTATGTATGGGGCAATGAAACATAAAAGTGTCACTTATTCAGAACATGAGGTTATTGAAACTGTATCTCATAGAGATCCAGTGATAAACAACACACACTAACCGGTACATAGTATTCAAGTCTCACCTCTGTGGTCCCTTGTACCTGTTCTAGGGTTTGTGCCATATCTTGGCAAAACTCTACGGTCTGGTTTCAACAAAGTCTGTCGTTCTTCCATTCTCATCAATATTTCAGAGCCAATTAGAAGCAAAGAGCTTTTAGTAAGGGTCACCAAAATCCATCAAAATCTCCTTAGTACACCATTGACTAACTCATTGGCACACACTGTTATAATTTCCAATTACGATTATGATATTGCTCAACTTTTATTATCTTGTTGCAGTTATATAATTACCTTCTATCGACACATTCAGACTTCCACAAATCAATGTATAGCTATACAATAATAATAATTTGTTCTAGTCCAAGCGTCGCAAATAGGTTGGAAACAAAGCTTATGCAGGCCTGAGCATCATTTTAAACAAAAACTCAACAAAGAATCAAGGTTCTTGGATATTTTAAATGTCGTATCGCACAAAAATCATATTACTGAGTGGGGCTTGTCGTGACCAGCTGTCATGTCAACTATAACTTCTTCAAAACCGGTTTCTTTTATGATGCTGGTATCTAGTCTTTATATTTCCCTTTTGCTGTATGATGAATCTTCATTGGTATATTTGTTCTTCATTTTTATTACAGTGAAACCTGTCTATAAAGACCACCCAAGGGAGACAATAAAAGTGGACTTTATAGGCAGGTGGTCTAGATGTACAGGTTCCTTTAGTACATGTTTCAATGAGAAACCATTTTTTCGAGGGGAAAAAAATGTGGTCTTTGTAGACAAGTGGTCACTAGAGCAGGTTTGACTGTACTAGACTTAAAAGAAATGTGAAAAATTTGAATTGAAAAAATATATTAAACAAGTTTCATATAATTTCATCTAGTCTGAATGGGCATTGGTGCCATCTTGGATTACAGCCAAACGCAACTAGGACAGACTTGGGATTTTGAGATATGCTGGTCATAATAAACTCAGTACATACAGAGTAGAGGGATATTATCTTTATTGCAACTGAGCTCAAATTATCTCCATTGATGTTTGGGTTTTAGTTTCATTTGACTTTGAAAGTATAATTACTTCTGTCACTAAACAGAATGTTTATGAAAGATACATGAACAAAATAGACACAAAAGTTTGGTCATTAACACAAATATTCTGTTATTTTCTTTTCTGCAGTAGTGAAGTGTGGTTAAGATTAAGTAAGGCCTTGGCATTGAGAGCAATTAAGCTGAAATGATGAAAGATTAATTACTTTGGCTTCAAAATTGAAAATGCTTGGATCAGCAGAACAAAAACAAAATTGATCTTTAAATAGATTCACTTCAACTTCATTAAATTCAAAGCCTTAAGTTCATTTGTACAGATCCCTGAGAAAATAAAGGTGCAACCTGCATCAACAATTTGTGAATTAGATTTTCACACTAAGATAAGGTTAAATGAATGTTATGCCCTAAATTTGTCTCTTGTAATTCTTGTGTTGTCAGCGTATGTCATTCTAATGTTACATATTGATATTATTTTGTAACTTGTACCGGTATATGTATATTTGCCTTTGGATATTTGTAATGAAAGTATTGGATAAAGTAAACTGAAACTGACTGCGATACAGAATGTCATTGAGATACTTCAGTAGCGATCATACACTTATCAAATTCCTGCCTTCACCAATGCCCCAAACTTCACATTCAATCCTATACCTCACCCTAAACATTACCTATTAAACCTAAAACCTGATTCTAACCCTAACATTATGTCTATGACATAATGCAGCCATGAGTGAATGTTGACAGAGCAGGAACTTGCTTCATAAAACTTGTTTTCTATGACAAATTTGCTCTATGCCAATCGAATGCCACAATAACAATTTTTATGAAACAGGACCAAACTGTTGGTTAAGCAGAAAAATGTAGAGGAAAAACACAAGACCATAATGATGAATGTGGATGGGAAATATAGAGAGTACCTGAGAAGATGACTGATTGGTAGAAGATGGGAAACTTACCCTTTATATTTTTCTCCACAAAATAACCAGTTTGCTTTCGTCGTAAAGGCGGTGCTCTGATTCTTGCCCCTACTGATTCTATTTCGTGTTCCATGTTTTCACTCTTTTTCTCAAGTTGTGAACAATATTTGAAAAATTACCAATCGATTCAATTGAGCTTCTCCCTTTGTGGGAAGAACAATAACAGAGTTGACTAAACCTGAGAAAAAATGCCAGATGAAGAACTAGTTTTCTGCATGAGCTTTCATCTTTTGAAATTTAGATGCTGTTGCTTATAGAAGGGAGATACAAAATCCAGATTACTGTACTCCTTTACAATGCAATATTCAT
Organism: Strongylocentrotus droebachiensis; assembly: GCA_035222895.1. Taxonomy (NCBI): domain Eukaryota; kingdom Metazoa; phylum Echinodermata; class Echinoidea; order Camarodonta; family Strongylocentrotidae; genus Strongylocentrotus; species Strongylocentrotus droebachiensis. Next base: position 220,764 of record JAVYIG010000176.1, on the reverse strand, counting down.
CTTTCATCGAACTGTAGAGTAATTAGTTCACTTGCTATGTTAAACTAAATACGTGCTAGAGGCCTTGAATATTTCAAAGAAAATTTGTTGCAATGTCAGTTGAATTTAAATCACTTGCACAAACTTATGATTTCCAAGAACATGACCACCAAATGATATAACTTTGCCTTGTTATGATGCAGATCCCACTTGAAATTTCCTATATCTATTTTAGCATCAATCTTCATTGATCCACTGCACCACTTTTAAATATTCCATCAACTTTTTCTCAAAATGAAAGTAGAAAAGTGGATTCCAGTCACCAAAACATATTAAATAGGGACGTGAATATTCCAAGTATATCAGAAATGTTCTCCAAATCGTTCCTCAGAGTATATTCCATGGCGTCACCCAAAGATATCTCAAGCACCACTTTCTAATCATCACGTAGCACAGGTAACCTACGTGCAACTCAATCACCAAAGCTGTTCTGGTAACATGTTTCTTATGAGGTGATCCAGACACTTTCGTGCCTCATACAACCTCATAGCCAGCCAAGGAGAAAACATTTCATTCCAAAGCGTTAATCAAGCGACGCAATATTAAGAGCCACATGAGCGGCAATAATATCAAGATAATGATCCTATTCTTCTTCAGGTACTTGGTGAGACGGGAAGGTTAACTACATGTAGCAGCCAACACCTCAAATCATTTATGGAGACAACTAAAAATTTGCATCATTTCTCAACAGATCTTTCCTTTTGCAAACAATGATTACAATCCAGATAAGAGGTCTATCATGCAGGCACTGTCGTAAATCACGATCGAAATATACACAAAACCCACCTTTTCGTGAATATTTGTTTTATTTGGATAATCCCTAGGCGGTTTGCTATTAATCAGAGATGGTAGACGAAATAAATCACTATTCGAGTAAACTTTCAAAAAATGTTGGCTCTTAGTGTGACTAATCAAGCACAGAGACCTTAATGGCCAATAAAACTTCCCTGTTACAACGATTGTCCATTGCATGTATGTACTTGGGGGATATAAAAATGTAAAAAACCCTAAAGACCGCCCGCCCCAGATTGTTTCATCATTATTTCAGGAGCATGGCTCGAGTAATCTTGAGAGAAACAGAGAATGAGAGTTTGAGAGTGAAAGAGAGTTTGAGAGTGAAAGAGAGAGAGAGAGAGAGAGAGAGAGAGAGAGGGTGAAAGAGAGAGAAAGAGGATAAAAATCTTCTGGAAATGCTTTCAGCAGATGGTCAATTTCTAGAAACAAACTCTCAAGACCAGGAAAGTGAGAGAAATCCTAATTCAGCCACAAAACTGAATCTCCAAAGACTTTAGGTCTTAGGATGAAATCAGATCGTCATTGTGCAAAAGATAGTTTCCTGTAGGTAGTACATGTACGTAGAAAGTTTTCATGCAGCTTGTGAAGGTTTATATTGTAAGGATATCAGTTTTGGGATATTCATAATTTTCCAGAAGTTTAAGCAACTGAAGGTTTTTATTGAAGAGTAAAGGTGTACATCATCAAGGATATCACATTTGGGACATTGAATTTCCAGAAGTTTAAGCATCTGGGAGTTTTTATTATCGAGTGTGAATGAGCCTCTTATATTGGCATCTGGTGATCTCATCTCTTATACTTCATTAACCTTGGATTGCTTTTCAAGATGGCGCTCATCTATATTTAAAAGCGATAAATTGTGCATAATTGATAAACACTGCCAAGCATAGATAACAAGATAATAGGCATAGATAATAGGATAGATATTAGAAGACTGGTAGCCCCCCCCCCCCACCTCCCACATACACACACAAACATTCAATTTAAGCAATTCATAAAAAAGCAACAATCTTCAAGTAGAAGATGCAGCTTTCATATAACACAATGTACTTACCAATACTACACTTTACGGAGCAGTAGTCTAATCAATAATCCTCTTAGAATTAAATATTCAGCTCACCTATTCATTGCAGTAGTTTTGTCCACTTAGTAAGAAAGATATTGATAGATTAAGGCCTATTCAGAATAAGGAGATATACCGCTTCAAATAACAGTTCAGCAAAACAAAATGAAATGAGTATAAAGTGCTCATACTCCTGAATTTAGGAAACAGATAAGAAGAGACTATCATTTTATTGTCTCCCGCTGTCCCCTCCCCCCAAAGAAAGAAAGTCTGACATTTATGTCCATGTTAAATCTGGCAAAATTAATATTTTTAGGGCTGTTTATTGTACCTCTGAACAAGGTCTTACTGATACGTTATACGTACCGGTATGAATGCATCCTCTCACTTAAATTGCATTCACAGTACACAGGAACACATAAAAAAAGTGTGCACACTCTCTTCTGCTTCCTCACAATCCCAACACTAGTCAAGGAGGTATCTATTCAAAATGTTCTCGATACATAAATGTTCCTTTGTTCACTCCCCATTGCAAATGACATCTACTTAAATATCACATTGACAGAGTAGATGCCAGTATGATGCAAGTATATATGCACAGAGGCCCAACATGATAAACATATTTGCATAAAAACATAATCATAAAAATAGGCAGACATATTACACATTGACATATGTCAAGGATGGTTAGGACGGTAAGTCAATTTGATAATGAAAGTAATAATGAAAGCAATAATTAAACCTTACAAGACATCTAGTCTCAAACATTAAATTGTATTTTTAGAGTAATTAAACCAAAATTCTTTGAAGTGAATAAAAATCACAATTCTTGAACAGGATTTCTTGCGCTTAGCATCAACAAGATTTTTTTCTTCTTTTGGGAGCTAGAAGGGCATAAACTCTGGTAATTTTTTTATTTTCAATGCCCTTCTTGCTCATAACAGACAAAATTTGAACAGTAATGTGCAGACTCGTAATTGAATCTAGTGATTGGGGTATGCTGTCAACTGGTAAGGCGCTATATACCGGTAAGAAACATTTAATACCATCAAAATGTAATACTTTATAATCAGAGAATTAACATCAACTATTCAATTTGTTTAGTTTTACCTTTGATAAAGGGTGCTGTATCCTTCAGCTTTTCTGACTCTACAAATGTTTCTTCTTCTTCCTCATCGTCGTCATCCTCGATGTTGAGAGGAGCGAGGGTAACCATGGGCAATCGCCCGTCGGTCACCACCTTGACCGCTCCTCCTCCGCTGCGTCCATTTGGCCGAAACATCGCTCTGTCCGAAGAGTTTCGTATCGAGAACTAGCAGTTCAGTGTTCAGAAGCTACATGCATGTGCAAAGTCTGCTGCGTTCATGAAACCGAGTCAGATTCCCATGTAGATATCACCGACGATGCATCCACTTTTCAATATCCTAACACTCATTTATCCATCTCCAAACATGCTCTCTTTATTTATCTATGTCGTTTTCTCTGGTTTTGTCTTGTCTGAAGGGTGCTGTATCAAGAACCAGCGTTGCAGTGTATAGATGCTACATTTATGTCCAAAAGTGGCTTCGCGAACGAAACAAAGAGTCAAATTTCAGTTTAGATATTACCGATGATACTTCCAATATTCAATATCCTCGCACTCATTTATCCATCTCTACACAGGCTCTCATCATTTATCTCAGTTGTCTATTCCTATTCAGCCCGGAGAGCATCAGCAATTACAGATGCACGATTTCCAGGCAATTCACCATCAAATCACATTAAGCTGAAAGGCGATGCGTATTCGGGGTATGTTCCCATGTCCCTCTCTAAGGTTTCCTTTCCGATGCAAGCGTCAAACCTCAAACATGCCAGGGCTAAAAGACGCGGTAATATATTCCTGTGAGCTCTGTAAAGTATGCAAATTGCCAGACGTAAGCTTTACTTCAAGGCTAAGATTTGCTATTGATACATACTGCCAAGAGCAGTGTATTAAACGCTACCTTCCAAGGACGCAAGAAAAATGGTGTCTCGGAGAAGAAAAATCATTGATCACTCCCTGGCCGTTTGACGCCGTTAAGAAAGAAATGAACTCAATCTAATCAAAGCTACACTTAGTGGAGACATTCAAAAGACGTAATAGAGCAGTTGCATCAATGTTTTTTCCTCAGGGTGAATCCTTAAAGACTTTTCAAAGACACCATAAGATGTCTCATGAGTACTGATAAAAAAGTAAAACGGCAGGCGCTAACTTGTCTCACCAATTGAAAAAAATAACTGTATTTAGTCAAAGCTATCTGTAGCTAGGCTCTGGAATACATTTGAAAGAAATATCAAGAAACATTAAGAGACATTAGGAAAGCACAGAGATGAGTGTCCTTTTATGAGGGTGAAACTTGAAGAAATTTCAACCAAATATAAAGAGGGAACTACAGCAAAGAAACTGATGAAACCAAAATGGCGGGTGACCACCTGTCTCCCAGAATGGCAACAAAACCTCAACCAGCTCTGAGAGTGTTCAGCATCTTGTTATAGTTGTCATAAACCAGCATGCTAAACCGCACCTCACTATGTTAACATGTTATGGGGTCTTCTTGTCATTGCCCGGAATCGTTAATATGATGACAAGATGTTCACATCAGAAATGACAGGAGAGAAACAGAGAGGGAGAGATACAGATAGATATATATATAGAGAGAGAGAGAGAGAGAAAGAAAGAGAGAGAAAGAGAGATAGAGAGATAGGGGAGGAGGAGGGGGAAGAGGAAGGGAAGAGAGAGAAAAAGAAAGAGAGGGGAAGAGAGAAAGTGAATGACTTGGCAAAATGCCTTTGGCTAGTAAAGAATTAAGGATTTATGAGACAATAACAGAAACAATTCATCATATACGAATGAACACCTCCTACATTTGTGGAAATATTTGTACTTTTAAAGACTTTACTAGATTCAAAGCTTTGACATTTGGAGGGAAAAGATTCCAAAGAAATGATTTATATGGACAATAAAAACCAAGGATTACATATATCATTAACCTTAAAGGGATTGTTTATCAATGTTAAATCTGAGATACACGGCCCTACGTGTTATCAGTGTCTGTGATATGATGTAATATTGAAGCCCTAAAAAAGTAAAAATCTTTGAGTGACCGGTTTTACCATACTCGTTTTCCCCAATAGACTGTAGTGTTATGAAAACCGTCAGTCGAACGGTTTTCAAAATTTGTAATTCCAATCATAAATATCTTGATAATAAGACAGGCGATCGGCTTGTAAAAGTCACAGGTTCCTGACTGACCTAAAGGTTTATAATTATCATTGCATCATGAGCTAACTCCAGAATATGTATACCGGATCCCTTTAATAAAACTTGATACATCCAGCGTCTCTAATGTTCATTCACCCTAATCATCCTTATTGCACTTAAACTTCCTGAAGTTACTTTTTTTAAATCTAGAAAACAGCAATTACTCACCACTTACATCATTTATTTTCTCCAAATAAGAAATTTGAAACTCATCCTTCTGACATTTAAAACTGTAAGCATCATGATGGAGAGATTAATGGGTGTATGGTTCAAATTTCTGATTGACCTAAAGAATAAACTTGGGTAGGTATTGGTCATTTCTTTCATCAACTTTAGTCAGGTTTGAAATGTGTCTTGACTCATTGATATCACAGATTTACCTGTAACAAAAGTTTTTTTTCCAATCTTTAATATTAAAAAAAAAAAACTTGTCATGAATAATGAGTTCAGATCTAATGAAGATGGCAAGATTATACTGGACAGTTTGACTGAACTACAAATCTGTTTTCAGTGTTGGGGATGTATTAAAGCCTGCCTGCACTAGTTTGGGTAGGAGGGATTAGACCTCCCTGTGTGGTCACTGACAGATGGTTATCTCATCAAATCAGCTCTCAATTAACATAAGAAAAAGGGGATCATGGGGGACCAACGGGTACCGCTTAGGCATTGTTTGCTATATAGAGGGAGCAAGTAGCTATAAGTAGTGCAGACAGGCATTAAAGGAGGCAAAAGTAATTTGTTGATCAAAGCTTTGTCCCAAGTGCTGGTTATTATGGTCTTTGATTGGATTCCCATCAAATTTCAAAGAGGTATAAATTGTCTGTTGGGAATTAACTCTTATAGCCTTTCTGGTTCTAAACAGACAAAATCATAAACATTATAACAAATAACTATAATATTTTTAAAAAAAAGATCATCTTACATGTCTGTATAGATGCATTTTTATGCATCATGATAATTTGGTGCATGGTGATGATTCGATGCAACTCTCCTTTCTTAAAGCGAAGGTTGAGTTCTGGGGAGAGGTGAAAAATAATTTGTTAGCATTATGATTGTTATTATGCAAGTGTGGAAGAACATCAGAGAAAAAAAAATCCCTGATAAGCATGGCTCTTCAAATGCCTTCATATTCTAAATATGGCATGTAACGGCATAAAAACCGGGACATCTTTTTGTGTACAGTGCTTGTAACTTTACCAAGACTGGGCCAAATTTCTTATCATTTTGATGACTCCAGAACCTTTTAGTACACACCAATACTTATACGCGACATGAACAACTTTTTCTGATCGATTCCACAACATTTCTTTCACAATGCAATCGCATGACCAGAACTCAACTTTATCTTTAAGATGAATGCCAATCATTGCTCTCTGAGCTAGACCAAAGACAAGATCTCTTTTCCAAAGTGAGGATTTCCATTAATGGGCAGGATATCCCTGCAGATGGTCCAAATGTTGATTCTCGCTTTGCTTGGTTTGTTTTTGGGAGTATAATCATTGGCTCATTACCATGGTGATGGGATGATGATGCACATGCAAGAGAAGCCTTAATGGCAGGTAGCTAGATCACATGAAACGTTTGGAATCTCATTCACTAAAGACGAGCAAGCTTCCCATTTATCAATCAATTCTGATTTAAAATCTTATACGGCCATCTGACTGCTATAACAAATCAGTCCCATCTATTTAAAATGTTGTTTGGTACATGCAGGTGAAATCAAACTTTTCAATGAGAGAAGACCTTAGATGATCAATGACATATATTCCATGATTACATGACATTCTTCTTGTTCACTCCAAGTACTACAAAATGGCAAAGACAGACTAGGAACACAGCCACTGTCTGATTTAAAGCTGGGGAAGAATTTCTGAATAGTGCCCCATCCAGCCCCCTTGACAAATTCCTGGTTTTGCCCCTGGACACAGCTACAAACTACTCTAATGGTTCAATCACTTCATGATAGGTACAACAATCACTCTGTTCCCTCTGTAAATAACCAAACATGGATCCAATGTGAAACATAAGAGCAAACCATTGAACTTGATGACTGATAACATATTGATCACACATTCACAGGCAGAATAAAGAATACATCCACAGTATTAGAAAGAGTTTCACTCTTCTTCCCAATGTCCATCAACTGCAAATTCAATCTTACTTCAGCTAAGAATGATAGAAGAGAAATTACTTGGCATTTTTAGAACAACAATTTCCTCCCTCCTTATGCACACTAAAGACTAGATTGGTGATTAATGATTGTCACAGTGAGCTTTATAGATGGGACAATTTGCTGTGACATTGTGTCAAACTTCCTGATTCCTTTGAAAAAGAAAAAAAGAGATAAAGAGAGAGAGAGAGAGAGAGAGAGAGAATATTAAGCAAAACTCTGTTCTGTATAACCTCTGAACTCCAACAAGAATAATCCTAGAAAGCCGAGAACAGATGAAAACAATATACACTGCAACCTCCCACCTATCACTACCACACGCCAAAAGGTACAGAGAAGGGAAAAAGACGGATTAAAGAAAAAGTGAAATCCGTGATCCAAACCACGGGGCGATATGAATATTATCGATGTCCACGCAACGCCCAGGAAAAACAGCCCTCTGCTTTTCTGTCACCCAACTCAATCTTCGACACGACGGCTGCCCAACACCAACCACGCAAACATCCTCGCTGGATCAAAGTCTTCAAAAACATCGCCATGAAAATATGCACGGCCATGCCCACATACACACGTATTGATTGGGCATTGAGGAGACATGGTTAACTCCCCTACGGCCGTCTCCGATTCCAAAAGAAAGTTGCTCCTCCTCAAGTCATTCATGTAAATGTCAAATTTGTTGGAGGGATGATGATGGAGACAAATTAACCTTCGTTGAGCAGGCGTGGAGGAAGAATGCAAACTTTGGCACGAAGACACTTCAACTTATCCAATACCGTCTTCACCCGAAGAGCTTGTACTTAAAGAGTGTGCACTGTGGCAGGCCAGGGGTGGCAAAATGCCCCCTTCCCCCTTCCTAGCTAAATAATCAATATATTCTAATCCTCAATCTATTCTAATCCTCAACTATGCCATACAGGGCACAAGAAGGGTATATTAGCCACTGGCTCCTGGGCTTTGAACTTCATTTTCTAAGCTGCAAACCTTATTGATGCATAGGTATAGTTAAAGATACCCTCAATCTAAGACACCATCTTAGGCACCCCCCTCACCTTTGCCCATGCACTATTCGTATCATCAATATACCTGAAATGCAAATGACACCTTCTCTCCAGAGCCTGCAATGAACTCTAGTATCACAATATCAGAACTCTTCTAAATATCACTGTATTCAAAAAGTGCAAATTCACTCTATTTGTGACTATTTTCAATCTGCCTCAGTAATCCACTTTCTATAGATTATGTTATCACATTAATGTGATAATTAGATACATATAATAATAATAAAAATATAATAATAGCCTAATAGTCCACTCCAAATTTTATTAAACCGAAACGGAAATTCTTTTTGCCCAATCGATCGTGAGCCCGGCAGCCACTGAGCAGCGCCAGATCGACGTTGCTCTATCCCTTATTGTTGAACGCCAAACAAGGTAGCAACAACTCCCATCTTTTAACGTCTTTTGGTATGACGCGGCCGGGGTTCGAACCATCTCAATCATATCTCAATCATCATCACTCCAAAATTTACTCTGCAAGTAAACACATGTGACCTAAATTTCCCAATTTCCATTTTGTGATGCATTCTTTAGAACTGTAATAATGAAAGTGAGCCATTCATATATATCATATATGTACATTACATCAATTTTTCTTCAAGAACAAAAATTATGATTCTGGAAAAGTATCAGTTTTTAATTCTGCGCCCGAACTGGTTTAAAAGCAGTCTGTTTTAAACGATAGTTAGTTTTTTTTTATAATTAAATGAATATAATGTTCAGCTTTAGAAAAGACAGAATTTGGTGCAAACCACGTCAATGTAATGATAAGAATTCACTCGCCCTTGATGCTCCTCCTAATTATAGCTTGCCATTACATGAAAACAAGGTGTGGATATAACTAGTGAGCGGGTCATCCATCAAACCTCTGGCAATCCTTCTCCTATCCTCCAGCAATATCAAGACCGATGACGATCATTTTATTTCCACAAATCCAGATTCTTCCCATCCCGATTCTTCCCATCCCAACAGATTAACGGATAGCTGGATACTTATCTCAGAGCTGTACACAATAGAATAATTTCTGTGAGCATTATGTACAAACTTCTTTTGTATCTTAGTATGAGACTTTTTTGTTTTCCCTGTCCTTTTTGTTGTTTTTGTTTTGTTTTTAAAGATAATTTTATCTTTTTCCTCATTGGCAATAATCCTGCTCGCCCTTGTGGCCCTTATAAGTCCTCAAGAAACTTTTAGGAAGAAAAAAAAAGCCTTTTCTCACGGGGAAAGATGGAGGGTGATCACAGTTCAAGTGTGAAAATAAAGCTCACTACCAGACTATATAAGATTATAATCCTTGTAGAAATTATTAATTCTTCATCATGAAAGAAAGATTTCAAACAGAAGATTTTCTAAAAACCTATTGAAGATAAAGTCTGCCTCTTATGTTGCTAATGGACTGAACTTTCAGAACTTTCAGAAATTTTCCCCTAAACGCAGAAAAGATCACAAAATATTTTTATGCACTGAATGAATCTTTATTTTGGTAGAACATGTAATTTCCATATACCCCACCACAATAAATCTTGCGCATCATAACAATTTACAGGAAATGCATGTAAGGACAGGAAAAGCAAATTTGATAATATGCTTTTCTCACATCAGCTACATGTGACAGGCTTTAATGCAAAGTAAGTTTCTATGGTACTTGTTTCATTTTTACCCTTGGGTTATTCATCAATTTCCTCCCTAATGCAAGAACAAAATCCCCAACGAGAATCGGAAGTCCACACTTTCAATCATGGTCTAATCAATTTCCCATTAATAAACCATCTTGGGTGATTAGGTCCATAAATGAGAGGTTTTGTAATCAGAAAGGGTGGTGCCTTCCTCAGCTTTTCTCATATGCAGTCATCAAGCTGGACTGTCATTTTCATTCAACTCACTGATGATTATATTGCCATGATATCATTTAAAGGCACACTGTCCTACTTGTAGCTACTTGCTCCCTCAATATAGAAAACTTTTCCAATCAGTGCCTGTTGGTCCCCCATGATCCTCTATTTCTTATGTTATTTGAGAGCTGAGTTGATGAGATAACCACCTGCCAGTTACCTCACTGTGTGGTCTAATCCCTCCTAGCCACACAAGTGTTGATAAGCTTTAAAGGCTAGAACATGGAATGAGTTACTTTGAAAAAATTGATTAAAATACATGGCCTGCCTATCAAAATTGGTGTAATTGCTTACAAAACAAAACAAAGAAAAAATACCACAGATCAGCCAAAATACAGTTTCCTTTTGCATTTTGGAAAACTGCATTTTATCTTGAGCTTTCTTTAGCTAAACCAGCTGGTGTATCATGTCAGAAACATATAACATATAAGTTATGTTAGAAGCACTTTAAGAGCTAAGCAGAAGCTATGAAAACAAACTTAGTTGACCAAATCATCTTATGGGGGCTAAAAGGGTGTTACCTCATATAACCTCAAATAAATGCACTGTCATTTGTGCAGAGTTAGCACCCATCTGGCTCTCAACAGATGAAATTGTATGATGAGAGACAGGAGGGCTTTAACTCTGTGTTGAATAATATACAAATAATGAATGTAAATGAGTTCAATAGTGCAAATATTTTCATGAGTTCAAGGATTAACGTCTCGTTGAATAGAACGTTAATGTTTGAACTCATGAAAATATTCGCACTATTGAACGAATGAAAACATTAATTATTTGTTTTATGGTACAAGTTAGTGGATAACCAAAAATGAGCACTGAATAGAACAAAAATGCACAGCAAATATAACCAAATATACACGCTTAATGACGTAGTCGTTCAAGAGATTATTTATTGAATCAAGAATGCCACTAAGAATTGATAAGAGGGCTTGAAAGCTATTTTGTACACAAAAAAATCCTTAACTATGGTCTGAAAATAACTAACCAGGGCCTGAATTCATGCTATTGCCTGAAAACTGGCATCACTAATTGAATATCATGTGACCAACAATCCTCCAATCAAATGACAAGGATCTACTTAGATGTTATATTACATGAGATACATATTCTTCTAGTTCATGACACAATGTGATGATGATGCATGCCAACATTACTTCGGGACATTCTTCGGCTCTTTGGGTTTGTGGCTGCACAACGACCTGTCCCCGCAAACATCGCTTATTACCTAGGAGACGATTTAGCTGAATACCCGTCTGAATTGGAAGCTCTTCCAAAAATCTAATTACAGGAGAACAAAGTAGAGAATTGGCAAACTAATTTGATCAGGCCTGCCATGGCTTTCAGATGCATTCTTCTGTAAACCTTTACAGTTGTTTGAATAGCTAAGTTAATTATGTGTGTGGATTCTCTAAACATGGTTAGAGTCTAAAGTACTTTACATTGAATGATTAGTATCACTGTTTAGGAAACTGTTGAACAAATTTACATGCATTTGATTAGTTAATGACTAGGAACGGTGTAAATAAAAGTCAAATTAGTCTCTGAATATTCACTCTTTTCATCATAAGAGCACAGCTTTTATTTATCTGATGGTTACCTTTTCTAAGATTGCAATTCATTCCTAAAGAGTGCATTGATAAGAAATAGTAGTCTTTTCAAATCAGGAGAGATTTTATTCCTTTTTTTGCATATCGCATAAAAATAACTAATACAGCCTTCACAATATTTGAGTGCCAGTTCGGATAAAACATAAACTAAAGAATCCACCGGAACCTACACAGAGTAAAAAGTACCCATACATAAATCACAATTGGAAAAGATATATATTTGACAGAAAATGTAAACTGCCAAGGCTCGTGAAAAGGTGTTTTATCAATTATTTATCATTATCATTACAAACCTATACTATACATACAGCAAATGAGTAGGGGGTCTTATGAACATACGTTTTTCCTTGGTGTACAAAGGGAATTTATCACAAGAACTCAAAGTTAAGTAATGACAAGATTACCCTAACCAAAATAAAGACAAGATGTCCTCAACAAACGAACTAAGTAACACTGCTTGATTTGATGCAGTGAAAGAAAGACAAGTAAACCGGTGATTAAACAATAGTATCTATTACCCCTGACCTTTTAAAAGTGCCACCTCTCGATTGGAAAGAAAAGATATACCCTGTTTACAAGAACTCGTGGGCAAGTTGGATTGAATGTTGATGAGATGCTGGCGATGATAGCAGTGCGTGTTATTATCGTTTACAGGCCAAATTAGGATCAAGTGAATTAAGTCCTGGAGTCGTATACCTTTCACGCACCGCATCACGGTGAAGGAAGTTGTGGCGCTTTATGGCATGGAGATGTATTTGCGTTTTTGCGCCTCACCACACTGCATATGCATGTGCAATGTTGTGATAAGTGAAGCAGCCTGATAAATGTTGCTCTCTGCATTTTATACAAACAAAAAATTGACTGAATCGCACTGAAAAGAGCAACATTACACATTACTTTTTAAATCTGTGCTTGAAATTAATAACAATGAAATTAATAAAAATAAGCTATGCTTTGATAAAGTTGTTCATATGGTTTCACTCCGATGTTTTGAAAATGGGATTTAGAGTTAAAAGGGAGTTAAAAGGGAGTTAAAAGGGAGTTAAAAGGGAGTTAAAAGGGAGTTAAAAGGGAGTTAAAAGGGTGTTAAAAGGGTGTTAACTGTGTGTTCATGTATATGGGTCAACGCCCTTCTGGCTAGAGGATAGAGCACAGTTCATGTAGTGTCAGGTATTCATGCCTAAATCTAGGCACTATCAGATTCTCATACATTAATGTAATAATGCATCACTTCTACTCTTTAAAAAGAGAGTTTCACCTTCGACAACATATCATATGTCTTTATCTACTCAAAGAATGATTTTAAATGACAAATTTAGAATAATTTCCCGAAAAATGGAATGTCCTTGATTTCCTCTGTCCTTGATTTAAGTAACAACCAAAGAAAAAATAAAGTGAAGATGAAGAACAGCCAATCAATCAGAGACTTAAAAGAGCACTTGTAAAGTTATCTCCAAGACTATAATTTGGTCGCTACCTTTTTCCTTTGGCACTGAATAAATCAATAACATGAGAGGGGTGTTAAACCAACTACCACCAGACATAGAATAATCTACTCATTAAAAACCAAATGTTCAATCAGATCTTTAAAGAGCATTTGTAAATTTGTCTCCAAGACTATAACTTGGTCTCTACCTTTTTCTTTTAGCACTGAATAAATCAATAATATGAGAAGGGGTGTTAAACCAACAACCACCAGACATAGAATAATCTACTCATTAAAAACCAAATGTTCAATCAGATCTTTAAAGAGCATTTGTAAAGTTATCTCCAAGACTGTAATTTGGTTGCTAACTTTTTCTTTCAGCACTGAATAAATCAATAACATGAGACAGGTGTTAAACCAACTACCACTGGACATGTAGAATAATCTACTTACAAAAACAAAATGCTTAATCAGATCTTTAAAGAGCACTTGTAATCTCTAGGATCATAATTTATCACTTGCTTTTCTACCACTGAATATACATGTAGACTAAATCTACACAGAAACAAAAATCATGTGCCCTTGATTTATGCATCGAAAAGTGCAAATAATACAGAGGAATAACAGCTGACCAGAGTCAACTTTCCTCTTTGCTCTCTAGGCGCATCTTCATCATCTTAAGATTGCCAAATAGCCCGCTATTTCTGATTTGGCAAGTCGCGTCTTCATCAGCTTGAGATTTGACCTTGAAACTTGAAACTCGAGCTTGAGATATTTTGCTCAGCATTCGCCCATAGTGCGCGTCTTCTGGCTGGCTGGACAAATAGCAGGATATTTTGCAAACTAGCCCAAGATATCTTGGGATGATTATCTCAACCAAATATCCCCCTAAATGCAAATTAACTGAATAATTTGCAATTGGGTAAGTTGAAATAGCGGGATATTTGGCAATCTCGTGCTGATGAAGACAGACCTTCTGAAGATGGACTTATTTGAGTGGCAGGAGCAGGTTGCTTGAAAGTTTGAGGCGGGATTTAAATCGGCCAAGAAAACAAGCGTTGCGGCCAGCCAGCCCGCAGCAGCACTCGAACGAAACCTACCCGACACCTTGTAATGTACGGACACATCTTAACATGCAGGATGCATGCGTTTATTTCAGACTGAAGTACACCCAGCAATGCACATCATGCAATGTACATGTATACAAAATCACATCAACATTCTGAATAGCATAATGCAGATTTTGTGTGTGGAATGTATTTCATTTATAGTATTTTTGAGATACTGAATTTTTAAAGATTACTTTGATTTTACAAGCACCCAATAGCACATTGAATATAAGCCTAAGAAAAAATCAGGATGTTGTCTATGGACATTGTGTGTTATAATCAAATCATATTCAATTGGATTAATGGTATTTAATATTCTTACTTTTTATTGAGATATTAAAGGGAAAAGTAATTGATCAGATATATCAATTGTATACCTTTTTTCTCCACACGTTGAACACTACACTAGCATATTTGTGACAAGTACATTCTATTGTTGAAAAATGACCATGGCTAACAAGCTATTCCAATACTACATTACTTAAATGAAAGACAAATGTCAATATCAAACTATATTAAATTCATGAGAATTCAATTAAAAGGAAATGCAATCTATACTGTGAGGATACTTTTTGCAGAATATGTGCATTTGAAAGAAACCATGTTTCTATTCTTGCAGAGCAAAGCAAGCTAAGCTAATGAAAATGGAAACTACTTTACTAATTGTTTGAATATAATTAAGTGTCAGTGTTACATCACCAAATGAGAAGAACCTCGTAAAACAACACTAAGACCCTACCAACATTCTACAAAGAAAAATCTGACATGTGCAACGATGGAAACGTTTGATTGAAACATTTCACACAACGATGAACCCACGACATCGAGTGATTCAATTTATTACAACCTCCCGACATTACAACTTCCCTTGGAGGATTGAATTTTATTATAATCCATTTTGGAGATGAAATTCTGGATGATGAAGCAGTATCATCCGATATCCGCTAACCTTGTACGACGATCCTCCAGAGACTACACACGCGACCTGCTGCAAGAATCCGCTGCAATTACAAACGAACAGGATATCCCGCAACAAAAGGAAACGGAATCATTACCACGATGGAATTTTATAATTGTAGACTTTTACAAAGAGGTGGCCCGAGGGTGGAGACATGAATAAACACTTTCCTCCAGACTCTTTCCTCCAAATTATGCATGGTTTTGTTGTTGCTTTTTGCAAATGAGAAGAATTCTCAGAGCAGAGAGATTTATGAGGTGGTCCATTTCCAAAAACTAGCAGTCTGTACCTGATAGAGACAGATTTTATTATCAGACAGGTGGGTTAACTCAACTACAAATCCCTTCCTCCTTTTTGATGCATCACTTGGTAAGACCGGTAGAACTGATGCTATCCGAAGTTTAAGATAACACCAGTAGGAGGAGTCCTCCAGCATCCAACAATCGGCTCATCTCGTTCCAACAATCTATCACAATAAATACTCCTCCGTCATATCCAAAGAACTCTGTCTGTAATTAGAGCAACATGTTTGATTACAGCCAAGTACATAGAGAGATATATATACCCCACATCATCCAACTACCGGTAAAGGTTCATCTTCATATCCAAACAAGATCCTATCATCAATAAGAGATGCTAAAACAAACTAAGTTTGTACCTCAGAAGTTATTGCTTCCTGGTGTATACCATCTCTTTTTTTTAAAACCGAGTACCAATCTTCATTCCGCGGTCAAATAAAAAGATGTAGACTATTGGTTATGTGTCCAATGGAAAAGTGGTTCTTCCCTGCGAATACATTTCACAAGTACCAATACTATATAATTCAACCATCACATAAAAGATGCAAACTACATAATGCTTGTGTGTCTACCATAAAAACCAATTCCTCCTAGTGCACACCTCAAGAGTACCAATTTTAATTCTACCCTCAAACAGAAATGAAGCGACCGGTTAAACCAGTTGAGTGTGGACCGACGCAAAGCGACTTTATCCCCGATGTTTACACTTTTAGCGGGTATCAATTTTGCTCAAGGATAGATGGTGTGCGTTGTCTCCAAACAGAATGGAATGAAATACAAACAAATGAATGAAAGATGACATGAAGCAGATGATTTGATTCATAGACGAGGCTGAATGGCACACCAAGATGTCTCCTCCGGTGTCATTTTTCTCTTTTTTCCCTCCAGCCCGGCCGTCTCTGTCCTTCCCTATAATTCTCATGTGTTGTTTTTCCTGTAGCTTCATATTAATATAGCCCTGTAGTCTCTGTCTTTGTTTTGGTATGGAGACAGATATTATAAATTTGTTATCTTTTCTATTCTTTGGGCTGTGGTTTCTCACATATGTATGCTTGCTCTTACATGTCCAAATATTGATTCTTTCTGCTCATCTAGCTCTCAATCTTTTCTCTCCATCATCCTTTCTTCTTCTACATCTTAGACATCTCATTCTTCATTTTCCTGCTATCTCTTCTTTTGACCCTGTTACATTTAAAAAAAAATCTGCATTCTTCATTTAAACTTTTATTCCTTTTACTCTTTTTATTCCACTTTCCTATCTTTATTCCCCTCACACACAGGCCAAGAAACTTGACAAATGTTTTATTAATGTATTGCAAACAAGCAGATCCACTTAACCTATTACTTAAGCCAAGGGTAAATAGGGGATTTTGTTTGATCAGATTATTCCTAGATTACTACTAGAAGGGCACAACTCCGTATTGAAAAAAACCCAAACTACACCTGCTCGTGTCCGAATTACACAATGCCCTACCAAAATACTGCAAGCAACCCTGTACCTTAACATGCATTACCCTACCCCATAATGAATACCACCTGGTCATAAGCATACAATGCCTCAGTCTTTGTATGTTCATTTCAATGCTTTGCACATACAAGGCAGTGTCACACAGAAAAATCCCTTAAAAAATCCTTTCAAGGGAGAATGTTTGGCCTCTGTGTGACACCGCCTATATATTTATTGACATTAACACACAAAATGGAGTATACTACTGCAATCAAATATGTCCTACATTGAAATAAACAAGCAAAATGGAATATACCACTGTAATGAACAAAATGTTTGACATAACTGCACATTACACAGAGAAAGTGACATCAACGACCCATGCTACATCAAATAACATGACACCTTATACCTCATAACATTCCTGCATGTGGATATCCTTCTGAAAACTCATAAAGGGATATCCAGACAGTCGGGAGGGCAGACGTTTAAAATGTACAAGGTGATCGAGTAATAACGGCAGTCCTTGCCGGTACTGCCTATCAGTTTAATGTCATGATGCATGCAATTTATTACATATTATGGAACGGTAATAGTTCCTTGACCCAACATTAAAGGTAGTCGAGAGAACTTGCGGTGGTAGTACGTTTCAATATAAAAATGTCTAAAAATCATTCTGTACTTATGTTTCTGTTAAAGAAACATGCTCTTCATGTGTATTAGCTGTCATTTGGGTCCCTCCTCTGCATAAAGTATGTGTTCCATATTACCTTTAATTTGATATAATTTTTGTATATAAAAAGTCACAATAAAGCAAAATATTTGTTTCAGTCAAATCCTTTGGTTAAAAGTTAACCTTTATATATATTGAACAATAAATCTGGATTCAAATCAAATCAAAGATAAAACACTAGATACAACAACTCTCTTTTCCATTTATAATAAAGATGTAGGATGAAGGGAGCAAAATTCGGGTTTTAGGTTAATGTTAGAATTGTTAGGTATAGTGGTTGTCAAGGGATGAATTTTTTAAATCAATTAGGATAGAAACTTTAACCATGGATTTTATATTACTGGGAACATGTGGTATAGAATCCAAGCATTTTGTCATTAGAAGTGCACATCACAGCCAAACAGCTATCATGTACCTCTCAAAATTTACAAGTGGACTTTATGATTCTGCGGTCATGGGGTTGGGGCGAAGGCAAGGTGGAGGAGAGGGGTTGCCCTGCTAGTAGGTTCCTCTCATGACATCTAAGTGGATTTCATGTTTTTACAGCAAGTAGGGGTTTCGGGAGGTGTTTAGTGTTGTGTTTATTGCCCATGCTGTGCAATAGGGAACAAAATCCTCAGTAAATGGCACTGCATGAAAAACATCACACAAGTACTTTCAGCACTTATCTCTACAGCAGGATGAAGACAATGATAAGAAGCAGTCCTGTTTTTAATTTCTTTTAAGGGGGCAGATGAGCTCTTTATTAAAAAATTGAAAATCGATAATTAATTCTTAAATTATGCCTTGAAGAAGCAAATATAAACTTGTCATCCAGTCTTTACAGTACAGCCATCTGAAGGTCAGATACCAGAGATCTAAAAGTGAGAGTACTATAAAGTGACTCGGTAACATTGCCTCAGATTCTGAAACAAAATCCTGGATTTAGCTCATGCTGCAATTATAATTATAAACCTTTAGGTCAGTCAGGCATCCCATGACTTTTACAAGCCGATCGCCTGTCTGATTATCAAGATACATATGATTGGAAATCGAAATTTCATTTTTCATTTTACTAATGTTTTTTTTAACACTACAGTCTATTGGGGGAAAATGAGTATGGTAAAATTGGTCACTCAAAGATTTTTACTTTTTTGAGGCACTTCATGATCTTTTTGAAGCGCAATCTTTTAGGGCTTCAATATTACAATATATCACAGACACTGATAACATGTAGGGCCATGCATCTCAGATTTAACATTGTTAAACAATGCCTTTAAGTTCCCAATGACCAAAACACCCATAATTATTAAAATGCACAATTTAAGGAATTCATCAGTGGTAAAACATAAAGCAAGGTAACTGATGGGCAAAAAACGTAAGATCTTAAATCTATAGAAAAAAAATATCAAAGGAAAAATTTGATGAATATTGAAACAGATCTGTACACATCTACCCAAGATGTAAGATCAGCAAGTTCAGGTTTATTTATTCTATACTTCAATACAGGCATTTGAACCTTTCCAGTATACAATATGGTCACATATCAAGCAAAAATATTCTTTAAGTAGCTTTCTTCCATCCTACCATACCATGGAAACATAAAAATGTTTCTACATCTTCCAAAGATATTGCAGGTGCTACATAACCTATCTACATACTTTATAACTACTATAAAGCCTTTTTCTTTAAATTTTGTATTGCCCTTTGCGACCGACCCTTAAAATCTTTGAATCTATGGATGGCTTTTTTAAAAAGTTTATAGAAAAAAAAAGAATAAAAACTGAGAAATATCAGCCGAAAGAGGGAGAATTTTTTAATTTTTCTTAATATATTTTTTTTTAAAGATTTCCGACCGACCGACCGACCGACCGACCGACCGACCTATGTTTTGGCACCTAAAGGGCAATACAACATCTTTTTTTTTAGGCCTAATCAAATCTCGGTGTTGGTAAAGATTCTGTATATATATACTTGAAAGAAAAGCATTTAAACATGTTCATAAGACAAATATAGAAAATACAGATGTCTCCAGCAGTCCGACCATTATGCAGTCATTGTAGACATAGCATTTACACATCTACTTGAGATGTTGGGAATTATTTTGATGCTATCATTACAGGTAAACCTGAATAATTAAAATAATTCTATTCTTCTAATCTCCAACTTAGACAGATGATAGACAGAAACAATAAATCTGACTGACATGAGTGCTATACTAGAATCCATTATTTTTACTATTATTATTACATAGATCATTATAAGTTATAGTTGTTGTATTTGTTCAACCTTCAAGGGAATATTTTGTTGTCTTATGTGGGTAAACTGCTTGACAAAATTGTAGGAGTCAATGTCCCATGATTGTCTTCAGACTGAATAGTTTCCCCTTGATATGCTTCTTTCATTAACCAAATGAATTTGCATTACAGTGTGGGGGATTTTCAAGTCCACTAATCTTAGACAAATCTAAAGGTGATTGATTTGTTTAATCAGAAAGAAACATCCAATGCAAAAAAACAGAAAACAGAGAAATTACTCTGAAACGATCTTGCATATTTGATTACTTTTTCCAATAACATCATTGATGGACTTGGTGAAGTGAGATGTTTATGGATTAGCTGTACCAAGACGTAGAGGCTTAAATCCTCTCAAAGGACATAAGTAAGAGGATTATTTTTCTATGATAGGGCTAGAGCTTTTTAATAGCCCCCCCCCCCCTTCCTTTGAAGCATGAATAAGCCCCTTCCCAAGACTGTAACTCAATCCCATGGTCTAAAGACCCTAAGTGATCTAATGCTCTTTGATAGAGTAATGTTTGAACGACTTGACGTCTTCAAAAGACTGTATTCACCTCTATGATGCCTCCAAGTTTATAAATTTGTATCAAAAATGCATTTTGAAAGAAAATCTTTGAATATATAATACATCCATGAATACTACAATGATTATAGTCGGTCATGTATGGCATCATTCACATAGCAATGTCACACAGGAATATATAACGCTTCAACACTTGAAAACAGATGTTCAATCCATTGGGAAAGGCATGCGTTTTAAAAACAAAATCATTTGTGTGTTTTTTAAACAGCTTAAGGAGCATCAAGCCCCTAATGTAAAAAGCCAACAGAAAGAAAATTAGCAAATTGCCATTATTATGTACTTTAATAGCTTCACAAAAGCATCAAACTATATTAGCTTGATCACCGACAATATTCTCTCCAATATTAAGGTTCTGATGAATAAATTAGCAAATTATCAAGAGCATTGTAAAAAGATAAAAGATAATGAAATAGAAAAATGAGTGGCAAAGAGGTGAAAGGAGACCCAAAGGAATACAAGAAATTAAATTGAAATACAATTCTTCAATGAATATAGACATAATGCTCCAGAGAATCTACATCAGATAAATCAAATAGCTGTGATTGTGAGTGACATTAATCCAGAAAGAGACGACATGAAATCCTCCATAATCTCATCACAGATATTGATAAACCATCGCTCTGATTCACTGTGAAATCTTTCACATTAAACAACGACTGGAATACAGGAAATTCGGATCTCGCGTCATATCCTCACAATGAATAATGAAAACATCCTTTTGAAAAGCAGCTTACACATTGATCAGCAAAATGAATCCAATAAAAAGATTTCTCGCAGTATATTCCAGATTTGATTAAGAGAGAGAGAAGCTCTGCATTGCAACGAACGATATGAGAGGTGGAAAGAGGTTTGAAGTGTAACCTGTTTTGATCAAAACACAGCCATTTGCCTGTGAAGTATTGGGTCCGTCCTAACAAGCCAAAACCACAGTAACACCTGTATGGAGGCAAGCAATTCCACTGATGGGGCGAAAGTGAGAGTTCAGGGAAAGTAGAGAAAGAGAGAGAGCATATGTACATGGGGGAGATGAAAACAATCTATGGGAGAAACCTTGCGGGAAGATTACCACGGTGACGCCACGAGGAGATCCCAACTCGATCGGGACAAAATGGAAGGGCAGAGATGAGAGAGTTCCAAAGTATCGTGGCAAAGAGGAAAAGGACAATAGTGTTAGAGCGTTGCAAGTGTGTGTGTCTTGATGAGGGGTTTGGGGTGGGGAGAGCCGGATGTGTGTGTGGGGGGGGGGGGCGTGGGAGGAGGAGAAGGAGTGAAATCAAAGCTTGTATTCTATCCTGTGAAATTAGAGAAGCGTTAAGTGTCTGTGCAGCCAGCTGTAAAGACCGCAATGTTTGGTTAAAAGTGTGTTCACATAAAGGTTTCTACAGCAATTGACTATAGCGATTCACTGTAAATGTTGCAATGTTTGGTTAAAAATGTGTTCACACAAATATTTTCTACAATGATTTACAATTCACGATAAATATTGCAATGTTTAGTTAAAAGTGTGTTCACACAAGTGTTTGCTACATCAATTGACTATAGCAATTCACTGTAAATACGGCAACGTTTGGTTAAAAGTGTGTTCAGATAAAGGTTTCTACAGCAATTGACTATAGCGATTCACGGTAAATACGGCATAGTTTGGTTAAAAGTGTGTTCAGATAAAGGTTTCTACAGCAATTCACTATAGCGATTCACGGTAAATACGGCATAGTTTGGTTAAAAGTGTGTTCACACAAATGTTTTCTACAGTGATTTACTACAGCAATTCACTATAAATATCGCAGTGCTTGATTAAAAGCATGTTCACACAAATGTTTTTTAAACATCAATTCCCTCAAACACTCCTCAAAAAACCCAACAGTTCTCATCTCACAGTTCACAAGAAAGTGTTCATGTATCTTGAATGTGAGGATATAACATTTCTTATAAAAGTTAATAAATATTTGAAATACATTTGTGCAGAAATGAAATGATTTAATTATCACTGTAAAATTTCTTGAATGATTTGTTTGGAGCTACAATGGCATTTCATAAGTGTGATAATTCAAGGAATTCCTCTCAGCCAGACTACCCCCGGGTAAGGAGAAACAAATGTCGATAAAATGCCATGGCTAATTGTATACACACAATGTCTGAATTATTATAATCCCTTAAAATAAGGTACTATGCCAATGAACTGTATGAACTTGTATTTCTTTCCTTGATTAATTAAAATATGAAATAATAGCAGTTTTCAGTACAATAGCTTCCTTCACAGTAGTCCATGCACAAACAGTGCACTGTCCATATAATACACAGGGATAACATCACGTCATAACCAGTGCGTGATAATTTGTCTACTCAGGCAACATAGATTAGTGAAGGTTCCCACTAATGAGTGTATATATTGGCCTTGGTATTCATTGTTTCCAGCATAAAAATAATTTAAATTCTCTATTTATACCAGCAATCTTAATCGATCAGGGCAACACCTGGATATATTGTCAACTGACCATAAGGGCTTTGTATTGCCATGAGCAGTAATGGCTACCTTGGGAGTACCTGACAATGCACTGTAAAGTAAGCAGAATCACCCTTATATTCTCATTATCTTAATTCATCCCAACAGTGTCATAATAATTTCATTCTACTCTGACATGTTAATTAGCTGATTAGAGAATTATAATCTGTTAAAATGAAATTCCTTTATTTCCTTCTCATGATACAGCAAAAATATTAAATGAAATGTATTAATTAAGTGACCAGTAGAAGATGCTGACTTTCATAGGAATTGCTCTACTTATTTTGAAAGAGCAGTACAAATGTTTTTGTCAGAACATCACTGTACCAAGAATGTCTTTATGAAATCAAAGAAAATTTGAAATTATGTTAAAGCAACTTTGGGCATACGAAGAAAGAAAACAAGACACAGAATGAGAGAGAGAGAGAGAGAGATGGACAGAGACAGAAAGATAGACAAACAGATAGACAGCAAGAGAGAGAGAGAGAGAGAGAGAGAGAATAATAGGATAGGAGTTCATTAGAGAGGGAAAGGGAGAGGTAAAACAACAAAAAAGAAGATGAGAAAGAGAGATGGAAATTTATGGGAGGGCAGAGAAGTGACAAAAAGGTAGGAAAGAGAGGGGGATATATATATATATATATATAGAAAGAGAGAGAGAGAGACAGACAGAGAGAGACAGAGCAAGAGGAGAATGACATGTGAAAAAAGGAATGTGGGGGTAACAGACAGAAAGAGGTGAAAACGGAGAGGATGATAAACATTGAAAGGATAAAAGAGAAAAACAGTGACAGAGACACGGAGAGACAGACAAAGAGAACAAGAAAGAGAACGAGAAAGAGACAGAGACAAAGACCAAAAGCAAAAATAACATTGCATATATAACCAGTATATAGTAAGAACATATTACTTACAGGGATTATACCAATGAAGTATCATGAGACATGATACCAAATATTCTCTCATTCTCACAACCTTAATTAATCTGCACTACATACAACAAAGCCATGAGCACCACAAGGTGATTCCTTGAACTTTTTATAAGGGCATACAAGAACAGAGAACGGTTTGGAATAACTAATTGGTTACCTCGTCAAAGGCCTGTAGGAAGGTGTAAGGCACTGAACTGCGAAGATAATATCGTCTGTTTGGTGCCAGAAGAGTGTTGCCTCGAATCATTAAACAAATAATTTAGGCCCTTCTAGCACTAAACAGTTGATTTCTGCTGGGCTCCAGAAGGACATTATCTCATATACTTTCACAAGGAGCTAATGCCCTTCTAGCTTTCAGTGGACAATACATGGAACGACTATCCTAAGCATAAAGCTACGTTTTAATGCCAAGCTTGACGATTCAATTAAAATTTGTGTGAGTAACCCATGTAACATTTATAAGCAGCTATAAAAACGAAGTATGGTTGTGAATACCTAATGCTTTAGAATTTTACACATGAGTAAGATTATCCTAAAGAGGAATTCAACCTTTACAGGAAGTTGGTCTGAGAAGAAGAAAAAAATGTAATGATGCAACTGGTTCAGATAATGATTTGATGTACTACCAGTAGGTGGACATGTTTACATTCTAGTTTGTGTGTATTAATTCATTAAATAATATGAAGTACTGGTGTATTAGTAAGGGGACGGGGTGCTCAACCAGCCTGTGCCCCCCCCCCCTCTGAAATCAATGTGGTATACCACAGATACCCAACTACAGAAAGAAAGTGCCCCATATCAAATTCTTGGCCCCAAAAGCCAAATGATTTTATTATTGCATATTCAACTGCTTGCTCATGAGATGATACATACAAATGGACAAGTTTACATCTTCTAGAGAAAATGGATAAAATCCGATTCTCTATTTCACAAAACAAGCATCATGAAACAGGTCAGACCATCAGAACCATAAATACATCTTCTGTAGTTATATAAAGGAAAAATCCTTTGAGTGTTCGCTCGGTTTATACTCTCAGTTATCATTCATGAATAGTATACCCTAGGAACTAAAAATGAAATATTTTGTTTGAATATACATTAACTTCTTACATGAAAAAACAAACAAGAAAAGTACACTAAATACATCTTGAGACGTGTGATCCATTGGAATAAGTGATGAGAAACATGCCAAAATTGTAATGACTGCAAATTTTCTTTAATCCATCCTTATGAACTCACTGTTTTACACTCCAATACTGCTTCCCTACTCTACTTGATTACGAATAGTCGTTAATTGCTGTAGTCTATTCGCAATCACAAATTTACTTTTAACCTTACTTATGAAGACACTCCATCACACTACACAACCGGCTTATAACTCCACACTGCATGACTGAGTATGTGCTGTGTATGGTTCGTGCACATCTAAGCATGGGTCGAGAAAGGATGATTCTGATAATGTAATTATTCATTAATTGCAATAGTCTATTTGTGATCACAATTTTCTTTTAACCATCCTTATGAACACACTCCATCACAATACACAACCGGCTTATAACTCCACACTGCATGACTGAGTATGTGCTGTGTATGGTCCGTATATACACATCAATGCATGGGTCAAGAAAGGATGATTCTGATAATGTAATTATTTATTAATTGCAATAGTCTATTCGCGATCATAAATTTACTTTTAACCATCCTTATGAACACACTCCATCACACTACCCAACCGGCTTATAACTCCTCACTGCATGACTGAGTATGTGCTGTGTATGGTCCGTACATATCAAAGCATGGGACGAGAAAGGATTATTCTGATAATGTAATTATTGGGGCATTGGGCAGTGTAAAAGGCGGGTCAATAATATCCCATGGCCGTGTCCTAACTGTGCGCAAGGAACACCCTAATATCTTAAGCAGAATGATACGATGTTGATGTAGTCACTAAATGAAAGAATGATGTGGTATGGTGATGATATAGTTGGTAGGATAAAGAGGATGATTTCAGTGATTGTAATGAGGCAGAAATAATAAAGATGATACTAGTTATTTGGGCAATGATGGTGATGATGATGATGAGGAGGAAGAGGAGGAGGAGGAGGAAGAGGAGGAGGAAGAGGAGGAGGGGGAGGAGGAGGGGGAGGAGGAGGAGGATGAGGATGAGGATGAGGAGGAGGAGGAGGAGGAGGAGGAGGAGGAAGAGGAGGAAGAGGATGATGATGATGATGATGATACTGGTAATAATGGTGATGATGATGAATATGACGATAGTGGTAGTGACGATGGTGATGAGACTCATGATGGTCATCATAATGATGATTTTGATGATACAGAGGATAATAGTGATGATAATAATGATGGTGATGAAGATAGCAGGGTGATGATGATGACAATAATGATTATAACAGTGATGGAAATAAAGATCACAGTCCAGAAAATGTTGATGTTTTTTATCGCTTATACTACAATAACAAAACAGATATCTTACACAGATATCACTTCCCAAATATTATAAAATGTAATTGCATCATTTCATTTTGTAAGATCTCCCACGTCCACAGTATTATGAGACTGGTGTATGTCATATTTTTCCTACCACGGAGCCTCAAACCACATTATCGAGTGTAAACACCCTTGTCTCTTGATCTTTGTTGCGATCTTGGCCTGATGTGAACGCATTTTTAAAAAAAGGGTTTTCGAGTCTGACCACCTGCCTGACTAATTAAAGGAAAGTAATGAGGAGAAACAAGAAAACGGCTGAGGAAAAAGGGGTGGGTAGATGGAGCCAACAGAAAGGAAATGAGAGAAGGAAGGAATTACTGGAGGGAGGATATGAGGGGTGAGAGTCCGATAGGGTTGATTGAGGGCAAATAAGAAAAAGATAAACAACAGGGTAGAGACTACAAAGAGATAGGTGATAACAAAATATAAACAAAAATAAAACACTACAGATGATTAGAGATGAGCATTGTCATGGTGATAATCATAATAAAGATTTTGCTCTAGGAATCTACATACTGTATAGGCCAACATTGTCACGTAGAGATACTCTCAAGGCTTGTTGTTTCATCATAATTAACAATGGGAAATCCCCTATATTGTCACACATGCCCTGTCAGCTCGATTTTGTTGTTGTGTGTGTCAACCAGGGCAACATGTTTAAAGCGCTATGATGGCAGAGCCTGGCGGATACCGGCTCTATATGAACATCCATATTATTTTTTTTTTTTTCAAATTAAATTTATGAACATACAAAAAATTCACAATAATAAAATTGTCAACAAAATAGCAGCTTATACGGAAACATACCAGTACATTACAGAAGTGCATTATGAGTTGTAAATGGCATAGGGAATATCAGTGGAGAGAAAACGGGTATAGTTTTAATAAGGAAAGGGCAAGTATGTGTGTGGGGGGTGGAGAGAGAGAGAGAGAGGAAAATGGAGAGAGAGAAAGAGAGAAAGAGAGAGAGAGAGAGAGAGAGAGAGAGAGCAAGGTATGATAGATAAAAAGAGATTGCTTTGGCCTAGTAGTTAACAAAAATTGAGAATAGTGACGCAATCCGATACCTACATTGATAGGGTCGGGCTCGCCTCGCATCATTTCAAATATTCCATCCAGAGAAGTAATGTGAACAGAACCAAACCAAGCCACAACTCAACTTTATCTTCAATACCACACAGATAAATAAATAACACTAGTTATTATCTTATAACCATATCCTCCTCTCCTTTTTATCGGAAGCATATGTTTGGATGAGGTCTCGGAGGGACCGATGCCTGCGGAAGTGTGAGATTTGGTCTACTTTTCTATTCCCTAGAGATGCCTTTCCCTAGAGTTAGATGGGAAGAGGCAAGACGTTTTGAGTGAAATATCCCCAGGTGTTCGGTAATTGATGTGCGTACCATAATTCATATGAGTTACTGATATTCAATAGATACGGGGTAAAACAAACATGTATATTTTTAAAGGGTTAAAGTTGTTCCAATAAAGCTCCACAAATTATTGTTTACATCATCAGTAGATGTAGGTTAAAAGTGCACATTTTTATAAACTTAGATGTCAAATGGGCCTCTAAAACTTTTTGCTAAGTATATTCATATCACTTGATTACAAAAATAACTGAAAAGTAATTTGTTTTGAGACAGGTTGTAGATGTGATAAAACTGAATCTATTTGAGTACAAACACACTTAATACTTCATAGATGAGTGTCAACACTACGCAAGTACTTTGATATGTATAACACATCAAAATAAAATTCCAAGACTTTTATAATGATTGAACCAATCAAAGGAACAGCTACAAGAAAAGACCTCTGGAAAGAATTCAATATGTTGAAATCAACATTCATTAGTATCAAAATTGAATCAGGTTATCGTGAGAAATTGGAATATGGGTGACAAAAACGAGTCCTATCCAGAATATTTGTTCTTCTGAATATTAGTATATTACCAGTCTTCTACAGGTATAATATAAGATTGTATGAGGAGAGCAACATTTTAAGACCATGGTTTCCTACCATTGTTTCTATATGTCTGAAAAGTAGGTCTAACTTTAGATTCTAGGAATTTTTTAACAGGATTTGAGGACAATAAGTGCAAGAAAATTACCTTGACGACACCTACCCCAGAAGACAATCAGCTCTTCCCACTTATAGACAATGATCCTCAATTTCACCGGCTAGATAGTTGCCAAGGGGCAACACTGTGGTTGTTTCTAAGGGGGTGGGTATGGTTGGGGGAGAGGGAGAGGGAGGGGGTTCCGGTAGTAGTTGTCCTAGGATTACATTTGTCAGGGGATGGTTGTTACGGGATAAGGGGGAGGGGATGATTGTCCTGGTAATGTTAACTAACAATCAACCTCATAATGGGAAATAGCAGCATGAGATGACAAGAAATTATATTTTATTCAGTGCTAGATGGCTGTTTTCATGAACCAACTGAACACACATAGATCAAAACATGAAATCAAAGAAGGGGTTAAGCACCATAAAGGGAATATCTTTAGTCATGACCTCATTGAGAAGTTCAACATCCATCTGAACACACAATAGATCAAACATGAAATCAAAGAAGGTGTTAAGCACCATAAAGGGAATATCTATAGTCATGACCTCATAGAGAAGTTCAAGATCCATCTGAACACACAACAGATCAAACATGACAGTGAAGAAGAGGCATGGTGTCGGGTGCTACTTAAGATGAGATTTAGGCCTCTTTATTCTACCCATCTCAAGCACCCAAAACGTGCAAAATGAGGTCAATCTGCGGATTTTGTGTCTTCATTTCTCTATTTGCACTGCCTAGATTTCCCTTTCCTTTTCTCTGTCTCTCTTACCGTAACAGCCCCCCCCCCCCCATTTCCTCCTTCCCTCCATATCTCCTGCCCTTTCCCTCCTTTCTTCCTTAATCCCCCTCCCTCTCACTCCCTTAATCCCTCTCCGGCCCCTCCCTCTCTCCCTCCCTCAATCCCTCTACCCTCCCTCTCCGTGTCCCTCCCTTAATCCATCTCCCCTCCCTCTCTCCCTCCCTCTCCCTGTCCCTCCCTTAATCCCTAATCCCTCTCCACTCACCCTCTTCATCTCCCTGTCCCTCGCCCTTCCTCCCTCTATCTGTATTGTTCATCTGCTCTGAGAGCCAGAATGACATTAACTCATACCTTCACATAGCATTAACACCCTAGAGCTCTTCTTCTTGATCTAGGCTGCTTGCTCCATCTTAATCTCTATCTTCTCACTTGTCTCTCGTAACCCCATTGACTACTGTATTCTCTACTGCCCATATACTAAGTGCAGATACTTTCCAGTTTGTACTTTCCTTGTTGGTCTTGAGAAAGAGATGTCTAAATCTCTCAGGTAGAGACAGTTACAGGCCTCTACAAACAAAAAGAAAAAATGTATGGATACTCAAAATATCCATAATAACACTTTTTATACACCTCTAATGAAATCTATGATTTTCATTAGCAGGCTTCTAGCTGTTAAAACTTGTGGTAAAGTGAAAGAACATAATAAACATAACTTACCTGTATTCCAATGGAAGCATGAAAAGGATGAGAAAAGAGAGAGAGAGAGAAAAAAAAAGGGTTAATTTCCAACTGGTAGTAAAAAATTTGCAATCATGAGAAAACTTCAAATCTATTGAATAAAATACAATAATGATGATTTTACTAAAACAATGATTATAAACACAATATACATTTGTTTCCACGGTTATTTCTGTTTGTTAGCAATAACAGTATTCTACTCAAATAGATCGTCAACTATTTTGTAAGTGGTACAGAGTACTAGTGTAATGATATTGTGTGCATGCTCACATTAAAGTCATTCCTTCCATAAAAATTCGGTATCAACCATTACTGTGTGCTTAACTCTTTGCCCGCCACGTACACAATCCCCCCTGTGCCACATTGTTTTTAGGGTGCCACCTTAGGAGGGGTTCTGCATGGACTATGCTTATTCAACTCGCAATAACTTTTGATTGGTGTACTGTAATGAAAAACTTTGTGTAGCAATATTGTATAGAAATTAATAGTCTTGTGAATGAAATGTGACTTGAGTCGAAGTTGGCAGCCCGCTGTATGTTCCGCTAGTCGAACGAAGCGGGCAAAGAGTTAAAGTATACTAACCACCTGACAAATACTTTGATTATCATAAGAGCATATAAAATTATCCTAAACAAGAACTTTACCATGTATTCTATAGGTTAACGGTGAAGGAGGATGAAGAAAACAAAGGATATAAAACCAAGATAAAGAACCCAAGTCCTACTTGAGTTCTGTGCTTGTCCGTTTTTATGTCGTCAGTACATGTGCATTGACTTGTCTACTTAAGAGGTCATTCTCATGTATACCTCGTTGAGCACCTTACATAATAGACAAGTAATGTTTTAGAAAGGGTGTCCTCTTGAAGACGGCGAGGTTCAACCCAGCACAGCCGACTTTTCCAACCCCTCCCTAAAAAAGAACCTTATGGCGACTCTTGCAAAGGTGCTTCACTTAAGTAGGAGATTTCAACACCACCCTCCTATGAGCACCTCATGTTAAGAGTCCAGTGACTTTATATCGAGGGGTCAGTGACACAAGGGCGTAACTCCATTTTGGCCATTGACTTCAATGGGGTGTTGGGTGGAGTTAAGTCTTTGTGTTTCCAGGAAAGCCAACATTTTTTCTGAACATTTTGATATCAATTACTCATCTTGGCAAAATATGGAGTTACGTCTTTGTGTCACTGAACCCTCGATATGAACGTGTCAACTTGGGGAGGGGGGTTAACCTAGCTATCCCAACCTACTAATCCTACCCCTCCCTGATGAGTGTGTGCCCGTTGATTTTCTAGGAAGGGTATACACTTGAGAAAAGGGGTCACACCAGTCCCCCCCTCCCCTCCCCCTCAAGGAGCACCTCACTTGAGTGCCCCGGTGACTTTCTACGAAGGTGTCCACTTGTTTCAAGAGTATACAGAAGCGGGCGCCAGCCAGACGAGAGGCAACTGGAAGTCATCGATACAAATTACAAGCAAGAGAATGCCTGAGGGGTGTAAGTAATAACATGATTGGTCCGTTTAGACACTGGGTTAATTCCTACCCATGAACACATTCAGTGAGTGGCAAATAGCAGATCAGAACCACAGTCCCCAATATTAGTCTGCTTGTCGGCAAAAAGCAGCAATATTTTTACTGGTTGTACATAATGATGCAGAAGTGTTTTAAAGAGTATTTTAATCTTGAAAATTGCATCATTTATGCAACCACAAAATTGACAGAAATGCAAGGGGAATTGATTTCTTGATAGTATCTTCAAGTGGGTATTGAAATTGCTCTAGAGTTGATTTTCCTGAAAGTGTTTTAGATCCTGCTGTGGTAGTTCAGGATATATCTTTCTATTCAGCGTCCCTGTTGAGGCTCAGGTATCGACCTGATGACGTGAAGCAACTGAAACAAGAGTCGTGTATCTCATCGCTCTAGTCTGTGGATTCCATTCTCTTGATTACCGCGCCACTTGTTGTTAATTGAGGGTCATTCTCACTCCACAGTGTACATGTCCTCTTGTGTGTGTTTGGGGAAGGGGAAGGAAGGAAGGGGGAAGGAAGGAAGGGGCAAGGGGGAAGGGGGAGTAGTATCATCCATTTATAGGGATTGGTGTAGGTCTGTGCCTCTAAAGGCTTGTTCAGATTCAACACGGCAAAACAGTGGTGCTCTTTGTTCGATGACGTAAAGTGATATATGCTTCATCTTTATATCTCTGTATCTTTAATATAACACTGAGTTTAATGAGTTCACACAAGTGATTTGTTGCGCATAGTTGCCATTCATTCACATGTTTTTCAAATGTGGCTTTTTACCATGCCATAACTAAACATGCCTTAGAGGGGGGGGGGGGTGTAACACAGTACCATAGAAACTTAAAACATTACAAATGGAATGTAATCAAATGTTAAATATATATATATATTTATATATATAGTTTCTTCATACAGAAGGTTAATGTTGTAGGTCTACAAGGTGAGACCGCTTATAAGTGTTTACTACTACATTGAGGATATAGATTAAGTGTTGAGAATAAAAACAGTAAGACATTTTAAAAAATGTAATATTAATTTGACTCAAGTTGGAAAGTAACAAGACAGCAGTACAGCATGTTTATTTGAGAATAAACTAAGCAAATTAGAGGTTCTAACTTGTCATTTTTATCGCCCTGTTGCTAGCTAAAACTATCATATGCTATTGATATTTGTGAAATGCTGATACGATATAAATTGCATCATGGAAAATTGTTCATATTATATTGAAAATGAACAGGGTTATGATGAATCATTTCCGGAATTCTGTGATATCAGCTATTAAAATGTTAGACCTTTAAAAGGGAGGAGCTAGCATTGCCTTTATCCTTCAAGCACATTTACAACTAGACTTATAATACTTGTTTGGAACAAGTATAGGTGGGCTGGTCAACTAAAATTTGAGACAAAATAGAGCAAAAATAAGCGACATACTGCTTACAAATTCTTAAAAAACAATATCATGTAGATTCATAACGTGAACTAAATTCACCTTCTATAGGCATAACACGCAAATTATGAAGTTTTTGACATGAGGCCTTTAATCAAAATTTTTACTATGATGACGTCATCAAAATGAAAAATAGTTATTACTGCGCTTGTAGAGAATTGTCTTAGCTACAACATATCGAAATTTTGAAGAAAATTGATCAATATTTACAGAGATACAATCAATTTTACATAAATATGCTGACGTCATAATATGCAAATTCGTATTTTGAGTTCCAAGGCCATTGTGATGATGTCACGATACACTTAATGGCCAAATGAGACATGGAATCATATTTCCGACACATATTCTATCTAAATATGAAAAAAAAATTGAGGATCCCGATGCATTCCAAAGGGCTATAACGGATTTTGTATAGGCATGTTTTTGCCCATATATGCTATGTATTAAAAGAGCTCGCGCGCACTGACATTTATCTTGAATTTACGCTCATCTTGTTAATAATGGTCAAAAAGAGATAAACATGGTATCAAATTCCTTGAAAAAATATGAGAAATATCATGAAAGAAAAAAAAAATGGCGATTCTATGTTTTGTAAAGGTGTTACGCGCGAAAACGCGCGCGCATGCTCGTACGCGCGATTTTTTATAAAATGCTTAAAATGACCTGAAACGTATGCAAAATAAATTTAAGACGATTTTGAGCATTTTAAAATTTTGCGCGCGCACTGACGCGCGGACGTACGCGCATGCGCGCGTTTTTTTACCTGAAATTGACCGGACTGATATTGACCTTGATCATGATAAATATGAATGAGAAATAACCTTTGGTTATAAAGATATGATCAAGAGTTTATTTTCAGAAAATTTCACAAAATGGCGCCTCGATGACGTCATTAGTCAAGGTCAAGGTTCAAAACCTTACCTTGCTTTGTTCATATGCCTATACATATGTGTGCCAAATTTCAAGTTATTTGACTGAGCCATTGTCAAGTTATCTTGCTAACAAAAAAGTGGTTCAAAATAAGAAAAATAAATAAATAATAATAATAAACTAGACATAATACTTGTTTGGAACAAGTATAGGTGGGCTGGTCAACTTAAATTTGAAAACAAAATAGAGCAAAGTTAAGCGAGATATTGCTTGAAAATTCTTAAAAAACACTATCATGTAGATTCATTACGTGAACGAAATTCACCTTTTATAGTCATAACACGCAAATTATGAAATTTCTGATATGAGGCCTTTAATCAAAATTTTCACTCTGATGACGTCATCAAAATGAAAAAGGGTTATTATTGAACTTGTAGAAAATTATCTTAGCTACAACATATTGAAATTTTAAAGAAAATCAATCAATATATACAGAGATACAATCAATTTTCCATAAATATGCTGATGTCATAATATGCAAATTCGTATTTTGAGTTCCAAGGCCATTAAGATGATGTCACGATACACTTCATGGCCAAATGAGACATGAAATCATATCTCTGACTCATACTCTTTTCAAATATTAAAACAGAATTGGGGTCCAGGTGCATCCCAAAGAGCTATAATGGATTGTGTATAGGCATGTTTTTGCCCATGTATGTTATGTATTACAAGAGCTCGCGCGCACGGACATTTATGTTAAGCGAACGCTCATTCCCTTAATAATAGTCATAAAGAGATAAACATGGTATCAATTTGTTTGTAAAAATATGGGAAATATCATGGAAGAAAAAAAATGGCGATTTTATGTTGTATAATAGTTTTGCGCGCGAAAACGCGCGCGCATGTGCGTGTGCGCGATTTTTTATAAAATGCTTTAAATGGCCTTAAACGTATGCAAAATAAATTTGAGAAGATTTTCAGCATTATAAAATTTTGCGCGCGCACTGACGCGCGGACGTACGCGCACGCGCGCGTTTTTTGACATGAAATTGACCGGACTGATATTGACCTTGATCTTGATAAATATGAATGAGAAATGATTTACCGTTATGAAAATATGACCATGAGTAAATTTTCAGAAAATTTCACAAAATGGCGCCTAGATGACGTCATCAGTCAAGGTCAAGGTTGAAAACAATACTTTGTTTTGTTCATATGCCTATACATATGTGTGCCAAATTTCAAGGCATTTAATTGAGCCATTTTCAAGTTATCTTGTTAACAAAAAAGTGGGTATAATTAAGAAAAATAAATAAATAATAATAAATAAATAAAGGCAATTTTAACAAAAATATAAGGTGGTCTGTATTAGATACAGCCCACCTGATAAAGGCAATTTTAACAAAAATATAAGGTGGTCTGTATTAGATACAGCCCACCTGATAATATATCACCTTCTCCCTTTCAATGATAATCCATTTTTTAATCACCTAACTGGATCAGTGAATGGATCAGTAGATGGGCTGGCAGACAGCTGGCCATAACATTTATCACCATTAAACATGAGGGTGTCAAGGCTTTGGTGGAGAGGGCTATCAATTGCCATTTTTATGTTTCAAAGGTTCCTCCCTTCATAGTCACATACAGAATACATTGAAAAAGAAGAATTAGTAGTAATTAGTAGTGGCAATAGTAGTAGTAGTCATAGTAGCGGTAGTAGGAGTATTAATACTGGTGGTAGTAGTCATAGTAACGGTAGTAGCAGTGGTAGTTGTAGTGGTAGAAGTAGAAGTAGAAGTAGAAGTAGTAGTAGTAGAAGTAGTAGTAGTAGTAGTAGTAATGTTTGGTGGTAGTAGTCATAGTAGCGGTAGTAGTAGTGGTAGAAGTAGAAGTAGAAGTAGAAGTAGTAGTAGTAGTTGTAGTTGTAGTAGTAGTAGTAGTAGTAGTTGTAGTAGTTGTAGTATGAGTAGCAGTAGTAGTAGTAGTAGACGTAGTAGTAGAGGTAGTGATAGTGGAAGTATAAGTAGTAGTAGTAGCAGTAGAAGTATAGTAGTAGTAGTAGTAGTAGCAGCAGCAGCAGTAGCAGCTGTAACAGCACTGATAATGTAAAATTCTTCCAAAATCAATTCATAGTCTGTGATGAGCTCGAGTCTGTTTGTCGCATTATGCAAAATGCGCAGTGCAGGATTGAGTAAATAACATTTACATTGTGCATGCGGGGGTAATGAGGTAAAAATGTAAAATGCCTTCAATGTGCGTGTGTGTACATATGTGGACTGGGAGAGCAACATTATTTTCCCTTCCATAAGTCTGTTTGTGCAATCTGAATTAAAGTCTCGAGCAAATCATCATTATAAAATTACGGTAAGTGCCTACCGGGGTGGGTGGCTAATTGAATCTGAGTAATCAGTGAGGAAAGAAAAGGTTATAAACTGTACATGTATGTAGGCACACTTGCACTTTTCAATGATACATTTCCATCTCAATTAATTGAAAAGCTTTCCATAGAAGAAGTAAAACTAATCACTTAATCTGCATATCACCACCTGTGAAGATTCATAGGCACAATCAACCCATGCACCTGTTCCAAACTTATGGAATAATTTGTAGTGATACCAAAAGAATCATTTTGTTTCAGTGATCATATCCAGAGATTTTTCATATTTGGATAAGATAAATAGATAATAGACATATAAATGTTGTATAGGACATATTGCATGAGATTTCCCTTAAATAGATTGATATCTCCAATGAAATAGTAGCGTCTTACTTTATACTCATATATGACTATGACTGAAATGACTAAATTATGATTTCCCCCTTTTCTCACTGTGCCTATCTAGCTCAAAGAGGGAGCCCTAACAGACATAGTTACAGACAACACAGAGTACACTCTCTCAGATTACAGCTTGCATGACTTTACCTGATTTCATTTCTCCCCAGATTATCAGATAGAGAACACTCATGTGAGAAACTATTGCAGGGTCAGTTTTTCTTAGAGGTACAGCATGAAAGTGTCAGAATTTATATATTCTACAAAAATGTGTATATCCTTTCTTGCTCGCTTTCTCTCTGTGTCTCTCTCTCCCCTCCCTCTCGTCTTTTTGTTCTCCATCTTCCTGTCTCTTCCTACGTCTGTTTCTTGAATAATCTTTCTCTCTTCCTCTCCCATTCTCCCTCCATTTCTCCTTCACATCATTGTCTTTCTTTCTTTCTTTTCTTATAGCTGTTTCTCTCCTTATATTCTTCTCCCTTTACTGTATTTATTTGTTCCCCTCGGTAAAATGTTCTCCTTGTATGTCCTCTTCTCTTTCATAGAGTTTCCTCTTTAAATTGAATAAATTTGTATTTTTTCTTTCTCTTTTTCACATCTATTTTCTTGTCTTTGTATCCTGATCAGTCTATCTCTTTCTATCTCTCCCTGCGTATCAACACTGCTATTTGTTTCCAAAATTTTTTAGTGTAATCCTATGATCTCTTTTTCTTATTTCTATCTCAGCCCTTGAATACTATATTCTTCTCTTGGACACTATTCCTTTATTCCTAGTCACATTCTCTCTTCCTTATTCATCTATCTGTTCCTTATCTCTCTGTTCCCTCTCCTTCCTCTGTGCTCTCACTCTCACCACCCTTCTCCTTCTCTGTCTCTCTCCCTCTTCTCCTCTCCTCTTCTGTAATACTCTCATGTCCCCTCTTCTCCTTACCCCCCCCCCCCCACCCACTTTCTCTCTCTCTCTCTCTCTCTCTCTCCATATTTTTCAGTCACAAGCTACTCTGTCACTCTTTGATCACCATGAAATGCAACTCATCCTCCTCACACAAATCCAGCCATTTAGCTGCTCCATTCAACATCTCATTCCCCACACGACTATCCCACCTGGCAGGAACAGCAAAATACAAGTCTAAAAGAAAAGAAGCAAAATATCAGATGCTATTTTTACCAAACTATGTCATCAATTACAATCCTAGAAATGTCTGAAAATGTTCTGTGATAATGATTTAAAGACATGTCCACTGTAGAGAGTGACTTTCCTGCATCAGCCATCTGACAGCTGTAGAAATTCCAAATTGTGAGGATGATGCAGCCTTCATTCCAGACACAAATGAAAACATCTAGACTTCCGAAATATAAACCTCATGCAATTTAAATAGCATTGTGAATCACCTATTGAAATGTGTGAATGACATGACATATGTACACCAATCCGAATAAGCCATAAAGATAAAGGTGAGTTCTGGTTAAAAAAAAGAAAATTAATTTTCACAGAATCAAACGAAATTTACACTGAATGTTCAAGTTTAAAAATAAATGTCATTTGCCGAACAATTTTGGTAGAAAATGTATACTGCCTGAGTAATGAGCATAGAAAGATTAGGAAATCAAGGTTAGTAGCCCGACACCATTTGTGTAGTCCCATATGCATCTTTCTGTGTACAGTGCTTATTACTTTACCAAGACTGGGTCAAATTTATTATGATTTTGATGACTCCAGAACTTTGCAGTACACACCAATACTTATGCTACATGATCAATTTGTTCTGATTCATTCCACACCTATTCTTTCACAATGCAATCGGATGACCAGAACTCACCTTTATCTTTAAATGTGAAATACGATAGGTATTCAACTTTCCCCTAGATTTTGTTCCAGAAAACCTCTGCCATTTTGTTATCCATTGACCAGTTTCCCCCCTATGCACCATAGCTGGATATGTGCATGGTAGTTGTTTAAAATTGTAATTGTTAAGTGATTTATCCCGACACAATGAAAAAAGCTGCATAATTTTTTTGTTAAACATTGGCTCTTAAAATCTTCTTTGTGGTGCATGTTTGTAAACCTTGCAGCATTGTAAATATGAGACTTTTCAGCCTTGAGTTGAGGCTACACGTCAACCGAAGCACACTCGTTTACGG
Source organism: Strongylocentrotus droebachiensis (assembly GCA_035222895.1). Lineage (NCBI taxonomy): Eukaryota > Metazoa > Echinodermata > Echinoidea > Camarodonta > Strongylocentrotidae > Strongylocentrotus > Strongylocentrotus droebachiensis. The sequence goes on along the minus strand of JAVYIG010000176.1, from coordinate 181,790 downwards.
TCAGTTAGGATGAGCAATGTAGGGGGCTATTTATAGATCTAACAGTGCCAAAATCACGCAATGACAAACGATGCTTCAGACATGAATATAAACACCAAGTCCTGCAGGCTGAAATTAACCAACTGGAAGAAAGATAAATGTTCCCGCCGTTTTCAGGAAATATATGTCCATTCATGTCTTCTCTGACGGATGACTAAGTCCCATTTATTAAGATTTATGTATTCCTTTTTCATTGCAGCAACATGTTAGCCACAGACTGGATCTGTAAATTATTACCCTCTGTCAAATATTTACTGGTTAATACACAAAGCTTGAGCATTGCAATAATGAGGGGAGAGGGGGGGGGGGGGGGTGCCAGCAAAAAGGGAAAAAAAAACAATCACTGCTGTTCTCAAATGTGAATGAGTGTTATTTGGTACTTGGTAGGAATTCCTCCAAAAGACACCGTAAAGGTGTTGGCAAGATATTAATCTACATCTGCCACACTCCACCCAGGTAAGGTAGAAAGAAATGCCTTGATGTGCCTGAGTGCCTTTTTTTGTGGTAACTCAGCTAAAGGTAATGATATGATTGCACTGCCCTCAGGAAGAACAGTATTAATACTGATGAGGCCACCCTGAGTAAACAAGACATATTATTATGAGCATCATTATCTACAAGTCACCCTAATTGTTTCAGGGTAGTTATTAGGAATTTGTTGTTTGTGCAAGTAGTCCAACACATAAGAGTAAATAGGATAAGGATTTCTTTCATTCCAGATTCAGGCCAGATTTATGCTTTTTTTAATACTTTATTCGTGATCTTTCTAACATTGTTTTATCAGGAGCTGTTATGGCTCAGTGGTAGAGTAGTGGTCTTGTATAGCTGGGAGGTCTTGGGTTCAAACCCAAGTTGAAGTGCTAGTACCCATTGGTAAGGCATTAATCCTCATTACCAAGTCCCTTGGAGAGGACTTAATGCAGTTGTTCTCCTGGTCTTACTTACAAGCATAAACATGCTTTTTCCCAGTTAGGCAAATGAAAATAACAAACCAATTCTTTTTATCAAATTTGAAATTCATCAAAAATGTCAATTTCAATGGTTATTTTCATCTCATCAATTGTATATATAACTGTCAAGGATTTATGCTCTCCTTGCCTAGATAATAAATAAATGAATAAACAAAATAGATAGGATCTACATACAAATTCTATTCATGAATTATCATCATGACTCAAACATATCTCAAAAAAATTAAACTGATGGGCCTCCATTCTAAGTGCAGAAGCAGACTACTGGAATGTGACATTTAGTTTGCAAGCATGAAATATCCTCTTGAACTTTAACTCTGCCCTTTCGACTTCAACTCTTCAAATGCAATTAGGAAATGCTAACGGGAGGATTCAACAAGAAATAACCAGGAATTTTGTTTATTTTAGGAAAGGCTACTTTTAGTCTCAAGAGCTTCTTTCAAGAACCTTTGGAAGACCAAGCACTACTAGAATAATGGAGTCAAGAACATAGAAATAGAGACAAAATCGTTCTCCTTTTTTCATGGAATGTTACAACGCCATTAAAGATTGCAAGAATCACGATTGATGTTTAGTAAAGGAAAAGTAATGTTGATTTCTGTGATAAGAAATTTCTAGCAATACCATGGTATCAACCCCATAGATATCATCATAATTGGGGTGTTGATTATATAGGAAACCTATACCATAGAATCTTGTATCTCATCACCTTTTGGAATGATTTTTTTCAAACTGTACTTTTAAACGTCCAGTAGCACCTTTAACTTTGTTTAAGTCTTTGCCTGTCTTGTTAGACAAATGAAACAAGCAATGGACTGCCAAAGTCGATATTTGTTACACACAGATGCAAATAGCACATAGAGAGTCAAGGCTAAGAATGAGATGGAAACATAAACTTCCATCAGTAGGTTAAAAAGAAAGTTAGAGAAGCGAACATCGAGACAGTGATTATCATCGACTTCTGTTGGAATTTGTTTCATCTTAAAATGACTTGATCATTGGAGACACCTCGCTTATATACCCTGCATTATTTCATTACAAAATATATAGTCTGTTGAGAGCCAGAAGGGCTTTAACTCTGATAAAGTATTTGAGCTAACACCCTTCTAGGTCCAAACAGATGATTTGAATTCGGGGGTACCGTTGTATTCTGCCAATTTATATTGTTTGTTTTGCCAGTTGTTCGAATTTGCCAGTTATATTGTTCGATTTCGGCTTTCTGTTTCATTCTTGCGTTCTTGCACTCATTCCTGAGTGCAAGACAAAAAAAAAAGTATGGCTCTTTTCAACGCGATTCTCTGATTCTGCCAATTGTTTTATGACAAAACAAATCATCTGTTGAGAGCCAGAAGGGTGTTAACTCTGTGTTAAATGGTATGAACGATGCCCTTCTCTCTCTGTCTCAACATACAAAATGTTCAGCTGGAACAAACCGAACGTCTACCCCAGAACCTGGCTTCAAACAAATGTCTCGATTTCATGGACACTGTTGTATTTCTGCCAATTATTTTATAAAATGACAAAACAAATCCTCTGTTGAGAGCCAGAAGGGTGTTATTCCTTTGTTAAAATATATTAGCTAACATCCTTCTCACTCTCAAAAAAACAAATGATCAGCTGGAACAAACCGATTGTCTACCCCAGAACCTGTCGCCAGACAAATCCTAAAAGAGAATTCTGGATCATCGGGTCGTCCGTCGCGGTGATATCTAAAGAAGAATTCGCTCGTCACCATCGAGACAGCTGGATAGAATCTAGTCAAAGCCAATTGTCCAAAGACGCATCACTCTACCTGCTTATCATTTCCATATCTATAATATGTTTGGTTTGTTTTTGTTTTGCCCATACATTTTATAGATCCCTCTTCACACAAGAACCTGATATTCCCTCCCTATTTTCCTACTCAAAAAGCTGAAATTCTGTTCCTATTTTCCTACACAAAAAGCTGATATTCCCTCCCTATTTTCCTACTCAAAAACCTGATATTCCCTCCCTATTTTCCTACACAAAAACCTGATATTCCCTCCCTATTTTCCTACACAAAAACCTGATATTCCCTCCCTATTTTCCTACACAAACACCTGAAATTTGTTGGTTATTGTCACTGCCCTCTCTATTGACTTCAGAAAGCATTTTTCCTGCAAATATCAAAAATATCAGCAAAACTTAACATATGTCCTGGTAACTCTTTACTTTTCATAAATAGAGACATACCATATTTTTGTTATTCAATCTATGCTGAAACAACTACTATAATATAATTTCAACAAAAATATTTCTTTATGCTTTATACCACATTAATTCATTATTTTACGCAGTTTCAATATATATTGTGTATTTATTACTTTACTCTGAGTATGTTTTCAATATAATCTTTCTTTCCCTACACCTCCCCCCACCCCCCCCCCACTCTCTCTCTCTCTCTCTCTTTCCCTCCTCACTCATGTTTCATCTCGATCCTTTCACTATCAACTCTTTTTTACACTGTACAGAAAAAGCCAGCCTTGTAGTCTTCTCATGCTTTAACAGTGAAACAATAGCATTTAACAACATCAATGTTTAATTTGTATCCCCTCCATTTTCTCTCACCCTCTCTCTCTCTTTTCTATCTTCTCCCCATATCACTCTGTCCTATTCAAGTCCCTCCTGACGTCAACAACCCCGTCTCAGAGCCATGAATGTGTCTAATCCTGTTATAGAGATATCATCATCACAATAGGATAGCATTGGAGTATGACAGGTAGAAAGAGTGAATAACATCCATCAGAATATAGAAAAAGTAAAGTACAAGGATATAAGAGAAGAAGGGGAGATAAGACAAAAATAGCAGAAGGGTGGAAAGGGAAAGAGGGAGAGGGAGAGAGAGAGAGAGAGGGAGAGAGAGAGAGAGAGAGGGAGGGAGAGGAAGGAGGAGAGAGAGAGAGAGAGGGGGGTAATGTTGTGATGACTCAATTACAATGGAATAATATCCAAGTCTGACATTACAATGGAATAATATCCAAGTCTGACAGGAGAATAGACAATTAAGGAGACAAAATGAGAAAAGATGAAAAAGCGATGGAACTGGATAGGAAACATAAATAAGAAAAGAGAGAGGAGGAAGAGGGAGACAGAGACAGAGAAACAGAGGTAGAGAGATATTAAGGGACGGAGAGAGGAAAAAGACAAACAGTCCTTTTCATGACTCCTCAAACCTCTCTCTCTCTCTCACACATGGTGCAACCGCAAACCTACTGTATAGGAAAAAGACTATTGTGAAGATATCATCACACGAATAACATTCAAGTATGACAGGAAAAACATCTATAAAGAACATAGAATAAAAACCAGGAAAATGAATGTAGAAATCTCAGCATGAAATAGCAGATGAGAGGAGACAGAGGGAGGGAGAGAGAGAGAGAGAGAGAGAGAGAAGAGAGAGAGAGAGAGAAAGAGAAGAGAAAGAGAGAAGAGAGAGAGAGAGAGAGAGAGAGACTGTTGTAAATATAAAGTGATCATAATATAGCAGGAAACAACATCTATAGAGAATATAGGATTAAAACAGCGTGGTAAATGTAAAAGGAAGTAAAGATGAACTTAAAATAGCACATAAAGACAAAAGAAAGAGGGAGAGAGAAAGAGATGACACTTTTGTAAAGAAACTACTCATCACAATGGCATAACATCCAAGGATGACAGAAATACATCTATAGAGAATCTGAGAAAGAGCAAACAAAAGAGCGAGGAAAAGTTATACATGAAGAAGAAAAGAGGGGCTTGAGGATAAAACATAAAAGCAGATAAGACGAGAGAAAGAGAAAGAGGCGACACTTCTATGAAGATATAATCATCACAGTGAGATAAGCATCTACTAGGCAAACCAATAGGGTATTTAAATTGCCCTGGAGATGATTTCTTGAATGTCCTTGCAATCATGTTGCATTAATGATACATACACTGTCAAACTAAGACAGATCATAGAAAAATACAATTATCAGAACTTGATAACATTTTAATCTTGACAAGAACAAAGTGTATAAGGCATCAGTAGATAATATAGAAGGGATGAAAAAGAGTAATTTGATGAAAATGAAAATGGCAATGAAAAGCAATACAATATGAAAAACAGATCTTTTAAAAAAAAATGGTTAGATAGATAAAGGATCTTAAACAGTGATAAAAAGAGTTTATGCACATCATAAATGGAACAACACTAAGTTTTACATGAAGAAAGGATAACAAATAAAATTAGATATGAACAAAATTAATGACATGGCTTGGTGAAGTATTGTGGCACGTAAAGAAGTGCCTAGAATAGTGAGGGGAATGAACAAGATAAAGAAATATAATTTAGAAAGAAAGTAACATTATGAAAAAGATTTTTAAAAGTGAATAGGAAAAAAAGAAGATATAGCTTGATAAAGAATTGTGGCTCATAAAAAAAGAGTGAGAAGAGAGAGGAAGAGAGAAAAAAATCATTAATAGCGAAGAAATAAAATATACAGAATTCATAAATTTAATTACAAAAAATAACATGGCCAAAAAAAAGACATGTTGTATTAACATAGAAAGTAGATGGGAAACTCTATAATGATGATTGATATAGTCAAATGAAGATGGAATAAATAGTCAGACAGGGAGAAAGACTTAAAGTAGATATTCATTGATTATAAAAAAACTTAATTTCAATATTGCAAAGTTGAAACTTTGATTCGACAAGGTTATCAAAATTCAATGCTTGGAAATATTCAAAGTAATGATTATTATAAATTATAAAATGCTTAAATACAGCCCTGGCATAGCACCTGAAGATCTCCCCGAACGCTGCTGACATGTGTGAGATCACAGTATGGACACGATTTGCACAAGCAGACGATGTCCCATGACATCTCACACATTTTCAGTGCCTGTGTTTTCATCTTTTCTTGAGTTCTTTCTCTTACTTCACTACCGTCAGGCTAAATGTATAATCTATTGCCTCACTCTAAACCCCGCACATGGTTTTATTTTGATGACAAATGCCACGATACAAAAATAAAGGAATCTGTCACTTGTAAACAAAATAAGACGCCATTGAATATTCAGCTGGACACACCGCGGTATGTTCGGCGTTTCAAGAGAGAACAAATGCCGTCCTTAATATCATTCCGGGGGGTTTTCAATTCGAAAGTCTGGTTTCTTTGATTGTTAATTAACCCCTATCCTGTGTATTTACAAGCAAAAGATTTTAGTTATGGGAATCGGGTCATATCCCCTTTTGAATGGTTTGACATGCCATCACATTTATATACACTAAACTCATTATAATTTGACAAATAAAAGCTTTGCAATCATGTTCATTCTTTATGGGATGTCGTCTGCTTGGGCAGTATTGGTCCATATAGTGACGTCATTAAAACATCGTTATTTTCTGGCGAATCTCTCGTATATCCCAGCTGCTATGCAGGTGGTTGTATTTGTATTTTTATAAATCACCCGATATGTAGTTGACCTAAAACTTGTACGATGGCCATCTGTTAGCTTACCAGTTTCTAGTCATACATTAGTTGACATATTTGTGATTTCCTTTGAATTTCACCTTTAAACAACAAAGAAGAGAGAAAGAGTATGAGAAAGGGAGGAAGAGAGAAAGAGAGAGAGGGAGGAAGAGAGAAAGAGAGAGAGAATACAAATATGTATATCCACAGAGAGGTAATGTGCTATGAAGGAAAGATGGATTTTACAAGTTTGGCACTGCAACAGACAGAGATTTTAAAGAAAAAAGATTTTTAAAAGAGGAAATACAAGCAAAGCAGATAGATAAAAAGAATGAAACTTAATTGAAGTTTAAGACAGAAAAATGAAATAAAGAGTAACATCTTCTATAGGGAAAAGATAGGAAACATATAGATAGGAAAAAGATAGGAGCTGAATAAAGTGATGGAAGGAAGATAAAACAAACACTGCAAACAAGCTCATTTCCACAGGGCGCACATGATATTCTGAATGCTCCCGACTTCCGTTTGTATCCCAAGAAAGCTTGGGTCCTTTCTAAATGCCTCGTTCAATTTCAAGGAAGACTAACGCAATGTGGAATACTTATCTTTGCTTCGCGATTCACAGACGACTGTATCACATTGCGACACACGTAGCTGATAATAATGCCATGTAGATCTGCAGTCGGGACACATATTACCACAACTACATCGCCATGTTTACATTCTATACAAGCATCCTGGATTAGGGTTATATAAAACAATTTCAAATCCAGCCAATTTTCCTCATCTCTCTTTATCTCCTCTCCACAATTCCTCACCCAGAGCATGATCGTAAAGTTGATTCCCAACCTCAGCCCCCCCCCCCCCGTCCCTTTTTCCTTCTCCCTCCCCCAGGCCAATTTGTCTTTTTAAGAGCCCTCTTCTCTGGTCTTTTTTATCCAGTCGATGGATTCGAGTATGTTGAGGTGCGTTGGAGAAGCAGTAAAGAGGAACCGGAAGTGAATAATTTGCGGTGCTACTTAAGAATCCGCTCCTCACTGCTTCAGTCATCCTAGATTGCGCTACTTTGTTTACTGGATATTCTAACACGCTACAAAAAAGGATGAATGTCAATATCAACATGCTGTAACAGAACCCTGTAACACAGAGCCTAGCAATTGCTTGTACAATTATTTGTTGCAATCAAGCACAAAAATCAATTTTATAATCAATTGCTAAGCTTGGTGTTACAAGGGAAGAAGATATCTAAACAATATCTATTATATTAAGTATGATGAAAAGAAAGATAGGATCTGTTGTACAAAGCAGTAGAAGGTTAATTGTAACATATTTTTATCAAACAAATATTTATATTCTTGAATCAATGATCACTGAATATAAATATAAAACAATAAACAAAATACAACCGAGAGGATTAATTATTTTTCTTCAATTACTTTTTAGATTCAGTCTGATATCAGTATTAATAATTAAACTATATTTATCAAAGTTTAAAAAAGCAATGTACAGTTCCTATTTTGTTGTCAGGAGTTCTTTATTTCTGTTTTTTTCTTCAAATTTTATATGCAGAAAATTTGAGATTCCCTGAGTGGTATTTTTTGTGTGTTCAAAATTAAGCTCTTCTTAAGCATCCCAGGGATGTCTTCTTCCTGGCATATTTCTTGGTAACATAGAAACTCAACATGAAATATAAGGAAATTGTAAATACTTTCTAGCAAGTTCTCTCCACCTTTTTCATGATAAAAGAAAGATATTTCATTGATTTTCATCATAAAGAACTTATTTAGTTGTTTTTTGGTTAAAGAGGAACATGTAAATGAATCGAGCAGAATGTGATTATGAATATCATGTTTACATGGAGGTAATATGTAGGTAAATCAACAGATAGCTTAATAGGTTGGATTACAGATATTGATGTTTACATCCATAAAATTAAGAAATTGATTGTAGAAGTACTCATGTCTACATTCTGATAATGTTCAGATGTTTTAAAAACCTTTTTCCATAAAATTCAGTGATTGGTACACTTATAGTTAACCTACGAGTGAATAAACTGGGGTGTAATCGGGTATCCTTAATCAGTATCTGTGCAAAAGAGGGCGGATTGTTTGAACGCAAGAGAGACATGCGACATAAGATAATTTGAAGGAAATGGACATGTTTATATAGCCGAAATGAGACTCGGAATAGATAGAGTCAATTTGCCTACCGGTACACTCATTTGTCGGAAGCACAATCACAAACTGTATACCTAGTATCTGAGTGTCCACTTAAGATGAAATACCCTATTCACATTCAAAACATCAGCCAGACGTGACTTAGGGCTTTGAAGGAAAAAACAATTGCAGAGATTTTTAAGAAATCAAATTAAGGGCAATTACACATACCTGTTTGCATTGCTAATAGATAATTATCATTATCATTCGAAGAAGAAAAAATACATTTGCGGCCATACTACTTTATCCTTTTTATACATGCCCTCAAATTTAAGAAAAGCCTTGGAAAGAACATTTTGCATCCGATTGTTCTCCCGATTCGCAACGCTAGGGGGACCTTGCACACAGATGGTGCCTGGTTAGGTGTATTTATGTCTAAAAGGAAAATGTAACTAGGGAAAATGTAACTTCTAAAAGTGGAAGTGTTAGATTATCATGTATTGTATCAATTAATGACATTCAAAGCACTTTGGCTAATCAACTCTGAATTACTGCAATGTAATTGAAAAAAGTGATCAAAGCGAATGTTTGAACCATATTAATTAAACATGCACTACTATGATTACCCTGTAAATGGCAAACATATACTAATAATACTAATGATGATATAAATAGAAAATTCTGTTCTTGCAAAGTGCATATCACATTAGAATCAATCTGTGCGCTTCTAATGGACTTTTATGTTATTTCCCCAGCTTTAGCTCCTCCATTCAAAGTTCTTAGTGCATTCAAGGAATAAATCCTACCAGGTCCCCAATTTACTAAACCTTGGTTGAGTGTGGTACATGTGGATTAATGTCTTGCAAAAATAGAGATCATGAAATTTCTGATATAAATTAAGAATGTCTACAACACAGCCACTAGAAATACCAAGTCAAGTTTAGTTATGGTATCCACATTCATCTATGTACTATGACCATCATTAGAGGATTCCAACAGATTACTGCATAAGTTATGCATAACAGCAGAGACAAGTAATAATTTTACGGCTTGGAAAAAAGGCTTTATTAACACATTGAATACTAAGATCAAGATAACTTTTTTTGGGGGGGAGGGTGAAATCAATTTGGAAAGCATGAGATATAAAATGAAATTGTCTCTTACACGTAAAAAAAAAAAAATGCAATTCATATTAGGCATATTGAAGTAAAAAGAAATAGAAATAGAGTTTTAAGTGCAACTGTCTTTCTGTTTTATATCACCTGACTTATTTCCATCTAGTTAAAAAATATAATAAAAATACAATCATAACAATTTTCAAGGAATGAAAATTGTAATGCTATCAAAAATCATATATGGATTATGTCATATGTCCTTGTCACGTTAGCACATTTCAAAGGCTTTCGAAATTGCCCAAGGCTGATCTTTTGGGGGGATAGTCTTTCCAATCATATCATTAAAGCATTGGCTATCTTGTAAATATATAATATTTAAAAAAAAATTACAATATGAATTTACAAATACTTTTTCAAAAGATCATCATGATCATTATCAATATATATGCTATTATAGGAAATACATCATGTACTGGTATCTACAAAAATCCACACAAAGCCTTAATGTTTTCAGCAGATGGCATCTTCTTTTTCGAGAAAACCTATAATGTGTATGGGATGACAAATCATCAGTTTGAAGGAAAAAAAATGCTTTCTTGAAAGTTGAAGCAATCTATTGTGTTTGCTCTTCAGAGGATTTGAAACTAGACGGTAAGAATATTTCTTAAATTGATTGCCATTTTATCCCACATCTTGCGGGCCATTTTGAGCTCTAGAGATGAACTTCAGCATAATAGCAAATTTGGGGTCAAGTATAAAATACAGAATACAAAATCTCCTCACTCTGGAACAATAAACCATGTTCCTTTTATAGTACCATTTGATCAATCTTTTATGATCCTTGACCATAAAACGTGCCAAGAATAGCCCTAAAAAGGTACCATGAATTATCTGAAAAGGTAAAATTTTGTGAAATCTACCCTTTCCCCACCAGTTATCATGTGAATATTTGTTTACACATCCATGAGACTACCTCTATTTCTTTACTACGCTCTTCCATTCTTATTTTTGCAAGATAATATATTAACAAAAATGATGTAGATAATGTCCATCTTTTCCCAAATGACATACAATATCTTTTGATTTGATTACACCATAGACAAGACATTGGTATGTAAAAGAACAAGATATTTATATTTTCATATCTATGAAAGCTTGTGGAAATATCAACGCAAGCTGTGAACTAGATTTATAAGCAAAGTTATTTATCTTATGATATATTTTTCAGAAAGGGAGGGGTGTTTCATGCACGGGGCTCTATAGCTTTAAAACCCTTCTGCTTGTATGAGAGATATCCTGCTTTCGTCATCCCAATCTCGGGAATGGCTTAGCCTAAGCAAAGTGTCATCTGCCTAGCAACGGCTAATCATTGCATCAACGCAAGAATTCTTAATGAACATATTTATGAGCCATGTGGTAAAGGTCATGTGGTTTCCATGAGCTACTGTGATTGGTCAATGTGTCTGCTCTAGCGAGCTGCGTGCTATGATCAAACAGAGAGCTGGTTGTGATAATGTAGCACTCTACCCCCCCCCCCCCCCCCCCCGAAGAGATTAAAAATGGCAATGATTTATATCATACCTTGGTAGATTTTACGACAAACACACATTTGGACAAGTCTGACAACAGAACCTCAAGATGGTTTCTTAAATTGATTTAAATCTGTGAGTTTAATGAAAATCTGCCCCAAAAGATTTTTTTTCCCGTTTTCATTTTGATAGGCATCGATTACAGACCTAACAAGCAAAGAGAAAAGTAATCTGTAGAAGTGGTAGTAGTGGTAGAAGTAGTTGAAGTAGAAGTTGCAACAACAGCAGCAGTAGTAGTAGCAGTAGTAAGTAGTATTAGTAAGAGGAGGAGGAGGAGGAGGAGTAGGAGGAGTAGTAGGAGTAGTAGTAGCAGCAGTAATTCATAATCCCCTTCTCACCCTCAAGTAAAGAGAAAAAAGTATGTACAAGTGGTAGTAGAAGTAGAAGTAGTAGTAGTAGTATTAGTAGTAGTAGTAGTAGTAGTAGTCGTATTAATAGTAGTAGTAGTTGTACATAGTAGCAGTAGTAGTAGTAGTAGTAGTAGTGGTGGTAGTAGTAGTAGTAGAAGTAGTAGTAGTAGTAGTAGTAGTAGTAGTAGTAGTAGTAGTAGTAGAAGTAGTAGTAGTAGTAGTAGTAACAGTAGTAGCAATAGCAGTAGTAGTAGCAGTAGTAGCAGCTTTGAAGATGAAACTGAATTATTGAAGTATGCTTTAAACATCTTTTTCTTTCATGACATTTGAGAGCAAATTGAATATACAAGATCAAATGGCATTTATATATATATATATATATATAGATATCCTTTTGTAATGGTTGTATTCAAATGAAAAAAGTCTAACTATAGGATTTCTTGTAAAGTTGTGTGTTAATTTATACCTATGATGCCTAGTCACATTGTATGTATACATTAATGTACTATGCTGCAACAGTGTTCACAAGCAAAAACTATCACTAACAACTAAGTGAAACTCTATATCCAGCTCAGCATCAAAGAATAGAAATTCGTGTACAAGACGGACAAAAACATGACTGCTTCTGAAGTTTGCAAATATACATGTAAACGACAAATATAAAAAGGAAAACATGAACAATGAGAGAAATATATATCTACCATCTTCAGGCACGAAGAAGAATGTGGAAGTAGACTGAGAAAGTTTCCTGGCTTCTCTTTTCCTGACTCCCATTGTGAGCTTACTGCTATCATGTCGTCTCATCTCCATCTCTCCCAAGAGAATTCAAACTTCCAACAAAAATAGTTCCCCTTATTTTGTCCCTTTTCCCTCCTTCCTGCAGAGATTCTTAATCCAATCCTAAGATGATCTCTTGATCCTAGAGTGATTTGGATTAGCAGAAGGATTGAGGAGCGCCGACGAGAAACATCCAATAACTATCCAGGGAGTTGGTCGGAAGAGTTGTGGACCCCAATGCACAAGTGCGCCTGCCGGAAGATTGTTAGAGTATCAGCGTGCTTCCAGCCAGTGTGCTTGGTTTCGTTGTAAACAAAAGCAAAGGGGGTGGTATACTAGGCTGTTGCGTGTAGGAGTATGTTTCTTTCTGCCGAGGGAGCGTGTGTGTATATACGCTTGTGTCTGACTGCATGGTGATGTGATGTGATGTGTGTGTTTGGGAGTAATCAACCGAGAAGCAGGAAAAGGAAAAGAAAGATGTGGATGGAGGGGGGAAAAGAGAGCTTCCTTCATTGAGAAGTTTTATTGCTTTATTTCATCTCCGTCTCTCTCTCTGTCTACTGTTTAGGGGCTTGTTAACTCCAGTATAGGGGAAAGCTAATACGTGCCTCAGATGTAATAAGGTGATGTGGTTTGGCAGGGTTTCAAATCAGACATCTGCTTGGAAAACAATTCTCACTTTCACTTTTGTCTTCCTATTTTTCCTTATTCTCCCACTTCTTCTTTTTATTAATGTTTTACCTCTTCTCCTACTCCTCCGATTATTTTCCTTCTCCCCTTCCTCTTTATTTTTTCCTCCTCTTCTTTTTCTTCTTTTCATTCTTCTTTTTTTTCCTTCTACTGTTTAGTTCAAATGCCATCATTTTCTGAGAGTATATTCAATTACTTATTTTAAACATTTTGGTGTGTTTTGTATGGGCTTGAAACAAATTAGTAGTACTGGAGTGGAAAATAACACCTCACTATCACAAACTGCAAATGCCATTGAAGTTAAATAGATGTTATACTGGAGGTACATTCCAGTTTAGAAACGGGTGTACCACTACACCTCATTTTCATGCTACATGAATTTTATACATATATGCAAGTATGGTACAGATTTGGTCAATTCTACAGTTTTGAAAAAATATAGGAGTACTTAAAACAAAAATTATATCACTTTCAGAATTCCAATGCTACTAACAACAGTTTCATTTTCACTTCTGAAAGCTATTCCAATACGTTTGAAGTCAAATAGATGTCTGCTGGGTAACCAATGGGTTTCATGTTGCTCAAAGGTTAAGTTATTGAATCCACTTGGCGTTTCTTAGAACTGCACGAAGAACTTTCATTATGAAAGTGCAAGTGAGGAAATCTTTCAAGCAGCTGTCATAACACACAAATCTCATTTCTCAGAAAAAGATGGACTTTGAGAACGATTAGCTTACATGCCAGTTGTGATGTCACCCTCCTCTACTAATGTCTTTGTGTGGAACTAATGTCTTTGTGTGGAACAAATCTAATAAAATTATTGATTTATAATGAATGGATGATTCTGTCAAATGAATACTGAAAAAGAAAAACAACCTGCTGAGAACTAAAGGGTATTAAAAAGGGTACTTTCTCATAGAACGAATGCCCTTCTGTCTCTGAATAGACATTGTCACCCGGCTGGCAGAAGGGCGTTAGCTTGAATTTCAGATCAATAATAAAACTTTAAGCAGAAGGGCATTAGCACTAAATCGCCTCAAACTTTTATAAAAACTGACTTATTTCCGAGAATAAAATTGTGGCCGTGTTCTGCTACAACATTTCTATTAGTCTTTTATGTTTTAAACCAATTTTTGGGACGGAAAGCAGTTTAAATATAAAACACATCTTTAAATGCAAATAATTTGTAAAGTAGTTTTCGAGTCGCTCGCGCGCTAACGCCCTTTTGCCACCCGGCCGACGATAAATGCAAGAAGGTATCCAACTAAAGCCCACTGCACACTTTCAGTGTTACTAGACATACATCTATATATTGGTATATAGATATTATCATTATTGAAGAGAAAGATATAATGGTTTTATGTAATGATATAATCTACAGTAGATATGAATCTACTTTGAGAGAAGTTGTCTGCTGAGAGCTAGACAGGTGTTATATCTATGTAAAATGATATGAATTAGTATACTTCTGACTCTTTACAGATGACAGTAGTAGTAGTAGTAGTAGTAGTAGTAGAAGTGGTAGTAGTAGTAGTAGTAGTTGTAGTAGTAGTAGTAGTATGAGTAGTATGAGTAGCAGTAATATTAGTAGTAGAAGTAGTAGTAGAAGTAGTAGTAGGAGGAGGTAGAAGTAGTAGTAGGAGGAGGAAGAAGAGTAGTAGTAGGAGGAGTAGGAGAAGTAGTTGTAGTAGTAGTAGTAGTAGTATGAGTAGTATGAGTAGCAGTAATATTAGTAGTAGAAGTAGTAGTAGAAGTAGTAGTAGGAGGAGGAAGAAGAGTAGTAGTAGGAGGAGTAGGAGAAGTAGTAGTAGAAGTAGTAGTAGTATGAGTAGCAGTAGTGTAGTAGTTGTAGTATTAGTATGAGTAGTAGTAGTAGTAGTAGTAGTAGAAGAAGAAGTAGAGGTAGACGTAGTAGTAGTAGTAGTAGTAGTAGTAGTAGGAGGATGAGGAGTATTAGTATGAGTAGCAGTAGTAGTAGTAGTAGTAGTAGTAGGAGGGGGAGGAGGAGGAGGAGTTGTAGTATGAGTAGTAGCAGCTGCTGCTGCTTCTGCTGCTGTTGTTGTTGTTGTTGTTGTTGTTGTAGTAGTAGTAGTAGAAGTAGTAGTAGTAGTAGTAGTAGTAGTAGTAGTCGTTGTTGTAGTAGTAGAAGTAGTAGTAGTAGTTGTAGTATTAATTTGAGCAAACATTGTTACAGTTTAAAGGAGATATAGTTTCTCACTTCTGGTAAGTCACAAAACTTGCCCCAACCCTGTGGAATTAACCCATATATGCAGTAATAAATCTTCTTCTGTGCAAGATTATTTTTTGGACATTTGAGCACCCAGGCGATTCCTTTGTTAAAGAAATGCTATAACCTGATAACCTTGTTTCCAATATTTTTGTATCTATAGATTTAATCTAATAAGATACTTCTGTATTGATGGCTCTCTACACAACAACAAAGACATTTACAAACTGAGCTCGTAACATTGGAAGTCAAATTATGGAGAGAATCTAATAATCTGTTTCTGATGGGAGAAAAATCCATGTTTAGGAAAAAAAACTTCTGTTATTTCCCTCGGGAACCTTACAGAGAAATTACACAAAAACTCAACTAGTTTCAATATTATTACTCCCACAGAGTATTTTTTTCAGAATTACTTTTAAACATTTTTACCATAATGCAGTTTCACTGAGAATACTCAAGATTACCTTAAACCATGCAAATGTTATTTTTAAAAGGAGCAAACGATTTCTATTTTAACTCTTGAAGAAGATTTTTATATCAGTCGTCCTGAGTAAACACAAGAATTCCAACTCTAATAAAATCATATTTTGACTACAACGACCAGTCTCTCTTAAAACACACACATAAAAACGATGTACTGCGAATGTTCATTTCAGTTATGTATTCAATACCGAGAGATTTAGCAAGAAGAAAAAAACGCCTCGTAAAAGTAAATTCTCAACGCGAGTTTGTATACTGTGCAGTGGGGAAACCTTAATGTGAATCTGAATTCTGTAAATTGCCCATACACAAACACAAATTACCATTTAAGTCTTAATGCAGGAAAATACAACCACATAGAACTGGCTACCTCCGAGATGCTGTATTAAGGTGGAGGTTTTTCTCTGTGGCATGCCTGGTGTTCACGGTCGTGTATTTTAGAAATGGAAATAGCTTTTAGCATGGTCGCAACACATATAATTGACAGAGTATTTCTATTGGTTCTTTCAGCCATTAAGCAGTTAGGCGCACAGTTACTGCAATCCAAAGACAAAAACCTATAGACAGTCAGGGAGGGAAAAACAAGGGAGAGGTGGGAGGAAGGAGGAAAGGATGAGGGGGAAAGGGTGGGGGAAGGAAAGGGGGGGTTTGATAGCTGGTCATATCTCTCTTGCTCTCTCCCCCTTCCCTTTCTTTTTCTCTCTGTGTCTCTTTTCTTATTATTTCTCTTCTATGATTGATTGATTGATTCAAATTTTAATCCATATCATATCAATTGTTTGCACTTTCTAGCCATTCTTTGACTCTCTCACATTTTGTCTATCCCTGAATATCCTTTGATTTCTCTCTTACTCTTTTTCATCTTTCTTTAATCCCCTTTTCACCCAAATTTCTCTCTCTCTCTCTCTCTCTCTTTCTCTCTCTCTCTCTATCTTCCTTTCTCTTTCTCTCTCTCCCTTACTCTTCCTTACTCTTTCTTTCTTCTCTATATCCCTTTCCCCCTCCCTTTCTCTTACTCTCTATCCTCTCTATTTATATTGGTGCAGAAGACTATATTAACATCTAACTTTAATAACATATACAATCAGGACTCCTCAATCCTCTCTCTCTCACATGGTGCACCCGCAAGCCTACTGTATATATACAATCATGCAGTACATTTTAATTCTCGAAACCGACATGACAGAAACATTATCCAATCCAAAACTAAAAGTAGCACCTTAAAAAGTAATCCCAAAAGGAAATTTATGATTTCTTTGTGACATAAATCATCATCTTAAATGGCTGAAGCCAGCATAATCTTGAAGCACCTCAAAACCCAGACAAAGAGAGAGTACAACTCGCAGAAAAAAACTTGTAAAGCCATCAAAGATAAGAAACAGTAATGGTGGGCAAAGAGGATAGCCGCAGTCGGGCTTCAACTCTATAAACGAGATAAGAAGATTAATGGAGGGTATTTTTAGGAAACAAAGCAGCTGAGCCTCGACTATCTCGAGAGAGTTGTCAATTTTGATGTTCTGGTCAAGTGGTATCTGCCGCAGTGCGACCCTAGAGGTCAGCGAGTCTTGGTGAAATGAAGATTGCCCCCCCCCCCTCCCCCATTTCATACCCGTTCTAACAGAGACACGCTTGATCTGCGAATCAATCATACAAGAGGGGTAGGAAGGAAATTATCAAATAAAACTGACATGAAATAAATATAAAGGAATCACTACTTCAATTTTTAGAGAAACATAAGGAATAGGTCAAATCAGCATTAAATTATCAATCTACCAAATACCACTCGCAATTTATATGATGTAAATGGGAACCAGATTTTAAATGGGAACCAGATTTTTTTTTTAATCCTTTGCTTTTGAGCAACTAATCATGGTACCTTGGCTAAATCTGGGGAGGTAATCTGAAAATAATATTGTCTTTCATGTCTGGAAAAATGATGTTGATTGTCATTACAAAAAAATCACATTGTGCAGAACTAATATCATTGGTGCTTTTGTAGATGTCTTTTTAAACTTTATTCGAGTGCAGACATTAATGAATGACTTGTCCTAATTTTGATTTGTTTTGACACTTAATATTGTTTTACTAACATAACAAATAGCAACGATATCAAAATACCACTCCTCGCGTCATTCCATTGACTCCTTGTAAAAAAAAAAGTTTCTTTCCCTCATTTATTTCTAGATTCTACTTATTTCACATGCTGTGCACCCCCCCCCTCTTTCTTTCTCTCCCTCCCTCTCTCCCTCATTTACTTCTAGATTCTACTTTTTTTCAATTTTTGTGCTACCCCCTTAACTCCCTCTCTCTCTCTCTCCTTCCCTCCCTCTCTCTCCCTCATTTACTTCTAGATTCTACTTATTTCACTTTTTGTGCTACCCCCCTAACTCTCTCTCTCTCTCTCTTTATCTCTCTTCCTCTTCCTCTCCCTCTCCCTCTCTCTCTCTCTCTCTCCCCCTATCTGCCTCATTTGCTGCTAGGTTCTACTTATTTCAAATTTTGTGCCACCCCCCTAACTCTCGCGCTCTTTCTCTCTCCCTCCCTCCTTCACTCTCTCTGTCTCTCTGTCTCTCTCTCTCTCTGTCTCTCCCCCTCTCTCATGGTCCCCTCAGCAATAATCCCAGCCCTGGTAATACATCAATCCACTTGGCGCATCATCTTGTTCTTTTCCCCTCTTATAAGTACGTTCCCCGTCTCATCTCCAATCCCTGACAGATGGCCATACAGATTACACTGCTAAAAATATCCTTCTATGAGCTTCACTCCGAAACAATCCGCAAACATCCAAACTAAACATGTCATCACGAAAATTCCCTTCAGAAAGAGACTTTGAAATTGGATTGGCAAACCGCTCAAAGGAAATAAGGAGTCCATGCTGGAGTTATATAGGTTTTTTTTCTTCCTAATGATGGTTACCATTTGAGGCCTGGTCAGTGATTTATTGATGAAGTGATTTTATTAAAGTGGTGCTAGCATTTAGACAAAATAGACTCTATTTATAACAAAAAACTGATGGCTGTGTTATGTAATGTATGCTATCTCATTGCTACATGGTGAAAATGACATTGGTCTCCCGCAAGAAGGTTGCCCTTCTCATATCCCCTTTCTCTATTTACCTTTTTATTCCATCATAGCCGTTGTACCGTCTAAGCTGTCTTTTGTGTCAAACACCTGATATTGGGGTTGTAATGTGTTTTTTGTCCTCAATTTTTAGAAGGTAAAGTAACTTATAATGTTCTTGTTTTCAACGTAGGGATGAAATTTACGAGATTTTTAATCTTTCATTTCATTTGTCCCAACTTATTATTAAACCAAGCTTCACTTGTATTAATTGTCATGTTTGTAATTTTATATTTTTGTATTTGTACTTTATATGGTTTTAATGAGTGAATAAATTAAATTGAATTGAATTGAAATTTGTTATCTTCAACATTCAGTGTAAGTTTTGTTTGATTCTGTGAGAACTTATTTTCTATTTGTTACCAGAATTCAAGTTTATCTTTAAAATGGTGATCTTGTTGTCCAGTTGTTTGTTTCAGTCTCATTACTTCAGGAGATTAAATATATGACACAGAGTGTGAATGGGTCAGGTATAGGATTAACAAAATTGAACGGCTATTGTAGGTCATCGGGCTACTATCGACATGGGCAGATAAACGTCATTTGTAAAAATAAAAAAAAACTGCAAAACATATCGTGATGACTGCTGGAGACGTACTTGTTCATGAAAGTTATGAAACCTATTACTCATTTATACAAAAGGGGATACAATTCTATGATACACAGGTGGAAGTATTATTTTCAAGAGGGCAAGCCAAAGGTATTCATGAAGCACCTACATCACCTTGGCAGTGATAAACAAAATGGCCCAAATTCACAGAGGAGGTTTGTCGACAAACCTCCTTTGTGAGTTCAGGCCATCTTGGATGACTCCATGTGTAAAAGATCCAAGGATATTTGTGGGGGGAAATTTGTACAAGCTCTATCTCTGAAGTGGCATATAAAATGGCTTGGCTGAGAGATCAGGAACACTTTCACTTTCCATACAGTACACAGTCAATCAAAATTATTAAGCCTAAATAGCATCAATTATTACCATAGCAATTACGGGGGTTCCCATTTACACCTGGGTGGAGAGTGGCATATGTAGATTAATGTCTTGTCAAAGGACGCGAGTACCAGGCTGGGATTCAAACCCAAAGGGGTAAAATGTGAGTGCTCTTTAGATGCAAGCTTCTTAAGACCTACTTTTCCTCAAACACTAGCTTGAAATAATAATAATAATAATATTGGATATTTATATAGCGCACATATCCGCCATGCATGGTGCTCAAGGCGCTCCAACCCTTACCCCGCTCTGCTAGGCAGCCGATTTTGGCGCTCACAGCATTCAAGGAATTCCTTCCTACCGGTACCCATTTAACACCTGGGTGGAGAGTGGTAAGTGTAGATTAATGTCTTGCCAAAGGACATTAGTGCCGTTGAGGGATTTGAACCATGGACCCTGTGATACACAGTCCCAACGACTTATCCACTAGACCACAACACCTCTGGCATGTCTCTGGCATCCTCTGCAAAAGAGTAAAGAATGTCATCTCAGGTGGCCTATGGTGCCAAGCTTTATTTTGTGCATCTCTAGGGGTTAAAGATATTAATTTTATGAAAACAAGTCCTCCCATATCAATTTCAGTCGACACCTAATGTTTTGAATGACCCAGATTAAATCTCTCAGACAACAGTTGGCCAACTAACCACTGTTCTCGTTTTCCAAATGACGAACATTCCCATTTCTGAAACATGGAAAGGGAGAAACAAAAGTTGTTCTAATTTTCTGCTTTCCCTCCATCAAGCCGACAGTGCTATCTATTTCTTTCAACTCTCTCTGTTGCATTTTGCCTGGGTTTCATGCCGCGACACTTTCACGCTAACTCAAGCCCAGCATGCATCTGGGCAGCTGTGAGAGGGAAACAGCGATCTGGAGAAATGCAACATCACGACTGAGGTATGGACCTGAGGTGTCGACATTGTCATCACTGTGGTGACAGCAAGATCACCTGCCAGTCACATGACCAACCTTCCCCTTACATAACAATGACTAGTTGCTCATTAAAGGGAAAAAGAACATCCCTTTATTAGTATAGGGAATACTTTTTATACGACACTGGGCTTAAGCTTTTATTCCAAAATCAGGGCCCCCATTTCACAAAACTTGTCATCAGCGACAAATGACAGTTTTTTTGTTATAAGCTAGTGAAATCCTTGCTTCTGATTGGTAATCAGCAGATTTGTCACTGATTTTTGTCATTTGTCTTTGAAAAAAGGCTTTGTGAAATGGGTCCCAGGTTTAACAAAGGGAGTTAGTCTGAGGTCTAAGGGATTGGGTATTTTCGTCTCAGATTCTGAAACAAAATCCTGGATTTATAGCTCATGCTGCAATCATATTTATAAACCTTTAGGTCAGTCAGGAACCCCATGACTTTTACAAGCCGATCGCCTGTCCGATTATCAAGGTATTTATGATTGAAAATCAAAATCAAATTTTGTGTTTTCCCAACGTTTTTTTATAACACTACAGTTTATTGGGGGAAATGAGTATGGTATGACCGGTCACTCAAAGATTTGAAGTGCAAGTTTTTTTAGGGCTTCAATATTACACCATATCACAGACACTGATAACACGAAGGGCCATGCATCTCAGATTCAACATTGTTAAACGATGCCTTTAAACATGATTGGACACCCAGGGGTGGGTTTGTCTGAATTAGCAGAATACAGACCTAGCAGTCAATGGTGATGAAGAGAGGAATTTTTTGGACAGAACAATTACTCTTTGGTCATGGCTAGCATTGGCTTGGACCCCTTCGACCAGACACAGCATGGAGTCTCAAGAGGCGTCGCGGTTCTTGTGCATCGATCATGCTTTGACCGTGAAGGCGCCGCGGCCTGTCGGGAGACCGATGGAAAATTATCGTCTCAGTGTGTGGGGCACTTCTCTTGCTAATCAGAGCTTAAAGGGGGAGATCACACCCAAAACAAAGGATTTCTTCCTCTTATTATTATTTGACCATTTAGGGGGGTGAGGGGAGAGGGGGAAGGAAGGGGGAAGGGTGGGAAATCTAGCTAAATTTCTTTTTATTAAATAAAACAAATTGTTAATTGATATTCAAGATGTAAGAAACTTTGAATAGTCTTTACTTTCATTGCTTTTATGCAGATATGCTAATAAATTTCCAAATGTACCAATAAAATTAATCTGAATCTGAATCTGAAATATGCACTTTGAATGACTTGATATTCATTTGGAAAACAAAAAATGTGTTTATCTTAAAAGAGGCTGAATTTCTTTAATTGTTGACAGATCTATGACTGAAGTACCATCTGCGTATCCTTAGATCTACATTTGCCACTCTCGTCCTATGTGGAAATGAGTACTTGATATGCCGGTACATTACATATATGTGGTTACAGCTAGGCTAGGACCAAAAGCACAGCATGAAGGGTTGGGATTCAAAGCCCTGCAGTTACATGTTTTGGCAAGGCATTAATCCACATTTGCCACTCTCCACCCAGGTTTCAATGGGTACCTGGCAATTACCGGGGTAATGATAATTGCAGGGATGTCAGGAAGAACAGCATTGATGCTAATGAGGCGACCCTGGAAAAACAGATTATTATTATTCTTATTATTATTGTTGTTGTTGGTGGTGTTGATATAGTGTTTTTAATTAATATCATCATCATCATCACTATTATTTAACATTATCACCACCATCATCAACATTATCAGTATTGTTATAGTCTAGGATTTCAATCTGTAGCAGATAAGGGTAAAAGCCTAAACTACACCCTCCCTTTGATCCATGTCCTCTTCCTATTTCACTCCCTCCAAATCTTTTCCTCAAACATCTTTGAAACTTCTCCGCCTAAACCAAAACAGATACAGATACCCTGGTTACAGGATCCCGGTTACCTACCGCCAACCCAGGGGTCATTCGGAGGTCACTTGATTCAGTGACGTCATTCTGCTGTCAGACTAGCAGCAACCTAATCTCCACGTATTCACTCTTCACATCGGCGCGCATCTTTGGCATATTTCACCTCAGACATTAACCGCACACAAAACCAAACAAATACTGAAGAATGTGTTCTTTTCCCTTTGCTTCAAACTAAACATGTCCAAGCAAATATCATGGAGGAGTAAACAATGTGATTTGAGGATTTCAGTACCAAGCTTTGGTTTCTTTTAAATGATTAGTATTTCAGAGGATGTGATTTTATACCTATAATCTGCTCATTCTTTGGTAGATTAAGAGTGAATGAATTATAGTGCTTTTGGGAATACAAGCACAGAAAAGCCCTGTATGAGTCATTTTCTCAGAGAGGGTCACAAAAATGCATTTCTCTTTCTGCAAAAATGACAGCTTTTTCAACTGAATACATGTATTGTCCCACACAATGAATCCATCAACCATCATCTGATATATAATACAATAATATTTGAATTTCAATAAGGAAACAGAGGAATCTTACATTACCCTTATATTAGTATTGCATGGCCTGTCCCAATTTAAACTGTACTAATTGAATGTTAAACTCTAGATTACATGGGGGAAAAACATCAAATATTGCCATATTTGAAATGCATATAAAACTTGAGGCCTGCCTAATTGGTGAATATTATTACAAAAGGCATCTGTGCACGAACATCTGGAATTGCATTGGATGGTTTTAAAGTCGCCATGATGAAACAGTCTATCGTTCTATTAATATTTCATTGATCATTAAAGTTATAAATACGAAGTTAGGGTGAATGTATTTCTACAAACATTACCTAATCCAAACAATATGAAGCCGCTGTGCCGCACAGAAATAGAAAATTGCTCATGCAATGATAAAAGCTGGTTAATAATTGTGTGATACGTGAAGTTACTTTTCTAATGAAAATTAAGTTAGAAGGAATATGTGATCCTGCCTGACCCCGTCTGAGTAAAGTTTCAAAGGAAACAATCCCAACAATTTCATGCTCGATGGGGAGTCATTATTAGAAGAACAGTATCTGGTTGTCCTTGGCAACCATGGGCGATGCCATGACGTCACACGAGATGGTGAGTGAGAGTTGGAAGAAAGAGAGAGAGGGAAGGAGAGGGAGAGGGAGAGGGAGGGAGGGAGCGGGAGAGGGGAGAGGGAGAGAGGGAGAGGGAGGGAGAGGGAGAGAGGGAGAGGGAGAGAGAGGGAGGGAGAGGGAGAGCGGGAGAGGGAGAGAGGGAGAGAGAGGGAGAGAGAGGGAGGGAGGGGGAGAGAGAGAGAGAGCGGGAGAGAGAGAGAAATGGGGAGGGGAGAGAGAAATGGGGAGGGGAGAGAGAAAGGGGAGGGGAGAGAGAGAAAGGGGAGGGGAGAGAGAGAAAGGGGAGGGGAGAGAGAGAAATGGGGAGGGGAGAGAAAAAGGGAAGGGGAGAGAGAGGGAGAGAGGGAGTGATTGAAAGAAATAGATTGTAATGTAATTTACTGACAGTGGAGTATTGAATTTGACGAGAGTGGAAAAATTCTAAAACGAAATGAGGAGTAAACTTCAAGGAAATGACGGTCTATAAGATGATGTGTGGAAGGAGAGATGTAAAAATATAAAGGTGAGGAACTAATGGGATGGTACAAGAGTAAGCGATGAGGGAAGGATGGAAAGATGCAAGGATAGAATCAAAAGAGGGCAAAATTGAAAAATAAGACATTAAAAAGATGAGAGAGTAGATTAAGGATAGAGAAATGATGGAATAGACGAGAGGATGGTAGGGAAAGTCTTTGGTTGAGATAAGATGAAGAAGCAGTAGAAGGATTAATTTTTAAGATAGGAGGATAGAGAGGGTGGAGAGATGGGAGAAAGAAATGTAAGCTAGGGAAGATGTGGTTATAAAAAGAATAAGGAGATTATACTCATGGAGAGGATAGGTGTGGAAAAAATGAATGATTGGATAGAAAGAGGGAGGTAATGAGATGAATAGAAGAATGATTATGAAAAAAGGAAGGATATAAGAAAAAAGATTGGGAAATAGGATGATATCATAGTGATTTATAGGAGAATTGTTAGATGGGAATATAGAGAAAGGAACAATGAAAAGATACAATATGAGGATAGAACAAAGAAATATCAAGTAGGCAGCTGGGATAGACAAAATATGATAGTAAAAGCATTTTTTTTTATAATTTGAGCTGTATACATAATACCCTACACTACCAAGAGCCAGAAGCACAACAAAATCCAAATAGACACATAAACGGAGACAATAATGAAAGAGATGAAGACAGTGGTCAGACTATCACGTGAGTGAAAAATTAATGAAACAAAAATTCCAAACTGACCAGACAATATTCTTTCAATACACAATGGCAAACAATTAATTATACAGACAGGCTCATAAAAGGCTAGCATATATTTAAACGACTTAGTTTTAGTTGGGTATAAATGGGGGAAACATTTCTATTTTCCTTTCCAAGATCCAATAAGACGTAAACAAGACGATGAATGTAATGAAAGTACCCCAAAATTCCCGAGTTATGAACATATGGATATGTTAATTTTTTGAAAGAAACATTAGCCGTCCTTTCTTTAACACTTCACGGATCCGATTTCTGACATTCTACAACAAATTATTAAACAATTAAAGTACTTCACGACTATTCTAAGTATTCAATAAAACCTTGAATTGTGATATGGCCATGTTTTTGACAAGTACGCCATCTTGCAACCAAATAACTTGGTACTTGGGATATTGAAGGACATGCGACCCTCTACCTTCAACGAGGTAAAAACATCAAACTTGACAATCTATTCCTCCTATGATGCTTATGAATGCTATTTCCAAATTGAAGAATGCATTAGCTTCTGTATCAATTCAATGCAGCTGTGCAGTGCAGACGTGCATGCAAGCAAAGACTTTTACAGAACTTTGATGGGTTGTAAAGAAAAATTCCTTCAAAAAACACAAATGGATAGAAGGATAAAAGTTGGGCAGGCTGTTTACAAGTATCATTTGTCGTTTGGTTATGTATTCAATATACAACCTCTGAAATATTTGATGTTCAAGTGAAAAAGTTTTACAGAATCATATTGAGAAACATAATAGTGATAAGTGGATGAACTAAAGTAAAAGAAAAATTCCATCAAACATAAATGGATGAAATAAAAGTTGGTAAGAACAGTTCAGAACATTATTTTTGTTAGCATACGATAAATGGCCTCTGATGAATCTACCACCACCCTTTCACCCAGATTTTTAATTTTTGTTATGCATTTTTTTTTAACATTGCATAAAAATGACATTACATTACATAAGAACAAATGCAGAACTAATTTTGAGTCATAATTGCCAATAAAGCATAAGTTTCAATTTGAATTCCTTGGAAATATTTTTTGTTAACGACAATAACAAAGATATTCATGCATGATTCAGACTTTTCAATGACAGTAGATGTTAACATGGTAGCTGTGTACAGTGTGTGTGACTTGCTGCCCTCTGTTGGTTAAAGTGAGTACAATGATGAAGCATCCGGAAGCTGTAGAGTAAACTATCACTTCATATCTACACAAGATAAATGTATCTGTTATGGAAACCTAGAGTGCCTACCGCCCTCTTGTGACAACTGCTCCTACAGGTTTTAGTGTGGCTTTTCGATGTCTAGGAACTAACATAAATGAATGATAAATAGTAGATGATGTCATGACACACCGGACTTAATTTCAATTCTTCTATTACAAATGGACGATCAATAAGAAATTATTAACTTATGAAGAATTGGCTGGTTCTTTGTTTATTTGGCACTATTAACCCAAGTACTTGTATTTCTTTCTTTTTCCCCCCTTTTTTTTGTTGTGCAATAAAATAACAAGAATAATCTTGCAAATGTTAAGCAATACAAGAAGCTATCAAAGCTTGGAATATAGAATTTAAGTCTTGAAAATGAAGGCCCATTTTACATTGGAATCATCAGTCAGAAGGGTGAAGTCAAATAACAACAAACAAGTAAGAATATTCAAGAATAGTTATGATTTCTTTCACCTAGGAGTTCTTCAAAAACTCATTAAAAACAAATAAATAATCAATGCCACATTATTGACAGGGCTTAAAAGGAAAGTGAAAAGAAAAACAAGAAACAACTAGATGGACCTTCGACCGCGCGCAGTTGAAAATGATGCCTCCACCATGGAGCAATTTTACAAACCAAAACAGAAGTGAGCTATTTTTGCATACATAATGAGCCCTGTGACCTTTGACCTTGGATCTCGTGACCCCAAAATCTAATCAGTTCATTGGCTCTGCAAGATACATACATGACCCAAGTTTGGCAGGAATCCATCAATTGGTTCTTGAGATAACGCGATCACGAGAACAGGACGTACGGACAGACGTACGTACGTACGGACGGACAACCCAAAAACATAATGCCTCCTGCTACTTTGTAGCGGAGGCATAAAAACATAAGTCATAACAAAAACAGTAACATTCACTGAAAAATCGTGTTTAAAAAAAGAAACGCTGATGTTAAGTGTAAGTTGCTTTACATTTCTGTATCTTATCATACAGAGCTCAATAAATACGTGCAGGACCTTTGTTGTGGCCAGTTGCCACTCAATTACAGGTTAAAACAGAATGTAGCATTTTTTTTGCCGTGGTTTACTATATTATATCTGAACAAGCCTTTATGAGTCAATGCTCTTTAAGCTCTATTCAGGACACAATTCAATGAATTCAATCGTTCTTCTTTATCAATTGTATATTTATTTTATTTTCATAAAAGTACAACCAAAGCAAATAAACAATCAAACAACAAAACGATGAAAATAACAAGTAATCTATATCATCAGCAATGCATACAAAATGCTTTACTTTACAATTTGTATAAAATAAAAATGGAGAACTTTTTTTTAAAGCCTATGATGGATGTGAGGGACAAAATTCCCACTAGAAATTCATATCAGTAGCCAATGTCTGCAACATCCTTAGTGGAATACTGCCCTCTAGAGTCCACAATCACACAGATAGCGGATCACGATTGTGGACGATCTTTCCTCGGCTTACACAGAGTACAAACATGAAGAAAAACACACAGTCTCCAGGTGGATGTTATCAGCGAAAAGCATCAATCATCACAATGTCATTTCTCCCTTTCACATTTGGCAAAGCGATCGTAATTTTGTTGGCATTAAATTTTGACAGGTTGTAGACTGAAGACCAAAATCCAGACAAAATTTCTTTCTAATTGGTCTGCAGTGGATTGCTACAAAATGAGATGCCATTGTGGGGCATGTACAGGCATATCATATATGAACAAGAAAAAAATCATTGTGTCATTTCTCTTTTTCTCATTCGGCAAACTGATCATAATATTGTTGCCTTTATGTGAGGACTGAAGAGAAAGAAGAAAGAAAAACAGACAATTTGTGTGCTCTTAATTGGTCTACAGTGATATGCTACAAGTGATATGCTACAAGTGAGATACATGGAGGTTGAAGTCCAAATACAGACTACAATACATCCAAATTAAATCATCACTATGTCCTTTCATTCCTTTGCACTTGGAAAAACAATCGTTAATAAGTTTGCTTTATGTCTGAGAGAGTATTGACTGATGGAAACAAATCCAGACATTTGTTAACCCTTTTGATAGGTCTGCAGCAGAATGCTACAACCTGAGAGATATGTATGTTGTAGAGCAAATTAAAAGCATGTGTTGCTACAAGCCCCATACATAACCGCTACAGCATATCATAAATAAATATCTTATCCATGTCGCTTCTCTCCTATGCATTTGGCAGAAAAATCATAATATTGTTGGTTTTATGTGTGGGATAGCATAGACTGAAGAAAAATAATCCAAAATTGTTTCCTGTATTAATTGGTCTGCGGTAGTATGGTATAAACTGTGTTTTGTTGTTTTCCAATTTAGGTACATAATTTTATCATCAATAAATCAATCAACAAGAAATGCTTTTAAACAGTGCTAACCATGAAAATCAGTATTGATTTTATTATTTACGATATAAATCTACGTATCTACCTATTCTACTTTGCTATTGTTGCACCTCAACATTGCATAACCGAAACTTAAAACACATCGCCAAATTGCTCATACCCCCCCGACCAATGGCGCCCTCCGTGACCCTTGCGTCCGAGCGCCGCCAACGTAACCTCTTCCTCTTATCACGAGTTCCCTAGGACACACCTTGGTAAAGGCGCAGGGGATGGAGGGAGGGAAAATAGGTAGATACGTAGATTTATATCGTAAATAATAAAATCAATACTGATTTTCATGATTTACATCAATAAATCAACGTATCTACCTATTCTACTTTGCTAAAGACCAGCACAGATTAATGCCGGGTGGTAAAAACCAAGCAAACTTATCAATTTAATAAGAAATAGACGACGAAGCCGCCTTCAGAGAAGCGACCACAAAGGCTCGTTCGCCCGCGGGCACATCTTTGAGGTAAAAAGCAGTAAAAGAACTTGGAGACTTCCAAAAAGCTGCTTTACAGATATCTTGAACCGAAACTCCGATGAAAAGAGTCCAAGACGTACTGACACTGTGAGTATCATGGGCACGAGGAGTCCTGCCAGGCGTCAAGGCCTCAGGGCCCGCCGCCTTGATAGCCAAGACTAACCACCTGGAGATCGTATCCCGAGATGCCGCCGAAAGTGGCTCTCGAGAAACCAGAAAGAGCTGATCCGACTTGCGAAAAGGCTTCGTCTTGTAAAGATACCATTTGAGGGCGCGAACGGGACACCACAGTCCGTCCCCGAAGACCGAAGAAAAATCCGACAAGGGATGAAGCACCACTTCCACTGAACCCGACGTGTCAGACTGATTCTAAGCAATAAAAGAAGCCTTGGGAATAAAACGAACCCCACGTCCTTCCCAGCGGATATGCCCAGGGGCAACTGAAAGGGTATGAAGTGAGCTCCTACGCTGACCAGAAGTGATTGCCATGAGAAAAACCGTCTTGACCGTAGTAAGCAGAAGCGTCGCAGAACACAGCGGTTCGAAGGGAGGGCCAAAACCTTGGGTAAACTCCACACTGGCGTCAGAGGTCTGAAGAAGGGTCTCTTAAGGAAGAAAGACTTCAAAAGAGCCGCTAGCTGAGGAGCAGAAGAAACCGAAGATAGCAGACCGATAGCCACAAATCGTTGACAGAGCTCTCCCCTTGTCATACAAAGAGATCAGAAAGTCAGCAATAGAAGGTAAAGACGCCTCTCTAGGGGCGACGCCCACCCCCTCACACCAAGTGTGAAAAGCATCCAACCAGGAGTTGTAAACCGTCCTGGTCGACTCTCGTCTACTCTGGACTAGAAATTGTGCAGCACGTTCGGAGAAACCTGACGAACGAGCCCTCTTCCCGATAACCGCCAAGCGGTCAGACGGAGGATTTCCGGCCGCTGGTGTAGAATACCAGACAGAGGTTGCGACACCAGATCCGGATGACACGGCAACGACCACGGAGCCCCCACCAGGAGGGTCAGGAGGTCCTGAAACCATGACCTCGCCGGCCACCAAGGAGCTATGAGAATCATCATCGCTTGATCTTCCCTGATCTTCCAGAGCACATGGGGAAACAACGCGAACGGGGGAAAGGCGTAAGCCCTCCATCCCTCCACGGGATCGCAAAAGCGTCCAGAGCAAAAGCTCCTGGTTCCCGGACTCTCGAGAATATCGAGGAAAACGATGGTTGAGCGAAGTTGCGAAGAGATCGATGTCGAGAACACCGAACACTCTCCCCAGATGCCTGAAGACAGTCGGAGGCAGAGTCCACTCTGAGGGAAGGCACTTGCCTCTGGAGAGAAAGTCCGCTAAGATATTCTCTTCGCCCGGGATATGTGATGCAATCGGGAACACCCTCGCCCCCTTGCACCACGCCCAGAGTTGAGAGGCCAACTCGTTCAGAGCCACAGAACGAGTGCCTCCCTGTCTGTTGATGTACGCCATCACCGATACGTTGTCCGTAAGAATCAGAACCGAACGACCCACCAGACGAGCACGGAAGTGACGAAGCGAAGCAAACACTCCCATGAGTTCCAACACATTGATGTGGGGCAGAAAGTCCAGATGACTCCAGTCTCCTGAAATCATTGACCCCTGGCAATGACCTCCCCAAACCAACAGCGACGCGTCCGTGGTGACGGTCACGGAAGGGAGAGGAACTCGGAAGCGTTTGCCCTGAAGGAAGAAGGAACGACGAAGCCAAGGACCTAGAAGACCCTTGATTCTGGACAACAGGGGGATCCACGACAAAAGAGAACTCACGCTCGGCTGATAAAACTCCAACAGAAAGAGTTGGAAGGGACTCATCAATAGTCGACAATCTGGAAGCATGTCGACTAGACTGGAGAGAAACCCTAGCCACTGAAGCCAACGCTCGGCTTTCACCCGACGTGCACATCTCAGAGACCGAGCAGTCCTGACTATCGTCTCGACCCTGTCGAGACTGGGACGAGCCAGCTGATGACGAATGTCCAGCTGAGCACCTAGGTAAGACGGCGTGCGAGTCGGAACGAACTCTGATTTCTCCCAATTTATGAGAAATCCGAGATCTTGAGTCGTGCTGATCAGAATCTGCATATGATCCAACAGCAGAGCCTCCGACTTTGCGACCAACAGCCAGTCGTCTAAATAAGCGAAAAGACGAAGACCCCGACTTCTCAGAAACGCCATGACTGACGCCACGACTCTCGTGAAAATCCGAGGAGCAGGGCGCAAACCGAACAGGAGCGCTCTGTAACGGTAGAATTTGCCCAGGAAGGCAAAACCCCACAAGATCCTGCGACCGCGGATGTATCGGCACATGAAAATAAGCGTCGCGAAGATCCAAAGAAACCGCGACGTCTGCGGGATTCAACGAAGAAAGGATGGTTGCCAGATGATCCATTCGGAACTGAACCTTTCCCAAATGAAGGTTAAACCGCTTCATGTTGAGAATCATTCTTAAAGAACCCGAGCACTTGGGAATTACGAACACCGGCGACAAACAAAGACACGGGTGATCGTCTACTTCTTCTATTGCCCCCTTCTCTAACAGAGACACGAATTCGGAGGAAATGTGACTCTGAAAAAGAGGGGACATGATCGGAGAGCGGCTCCGGAGGACGCCATTCGGAAGAGGTTCCACAAAATCTATGAAGAACCCTTCTCGTACCACCGACAGAACAAATGCGTCGCTGGTGATCTTCTCCCACGCCGGGAGAAATCTCCGGAGCCGCCCGCCGACCTAAGACCCAAGCACTCGGGGGAAGCCATCATCTAGAGAATGACTTCCCACCACCACGAAAGGGAGTCCGGGAAGATGAAAATCCCCCGCGACTACCCCTGGACGACCTACCCCTAGAAGTCGAACCACGTAGTGAAACTATCTCCACAAAGGTGGGGGCTGGCCACTGGAATCTGCGGAAGCAGTCCTGGAATTTGATGCGGTCGAATGCCCAAATAAGTGAGCACAGCCTCCCGACGATACTTCTCGATGGAATGCGAAGTCACCGCAAGCCGTGAGAAAAGATCAAACAACAAATTGTCACTTTTATCAAAAGGACCACGAGTCCCAAACTTCTTCCCCAAACGACTGGCCACCGCCACAAGTTTGGGAGAAACCCGTTTAGGACACAAATACGAATCCGCATCCTGAGGAACGAAAGCGTACTTGTCCACCTGCCGCTTAAGAAATCCCGTCGATGACGACAAGTCTTCTGCGGCATTCACAAATTCTTCTTTGTGTAGATCAGGAAGAAACAGTCCCTGAAACGCTGAAGAGCCCGATTTAGAAGACAGGAAGCCCCGCCGATAATTCCGGGACGACACAAGAATCGGGCACATATTTGTGAAACAAGGCTAACGAATCCGCCGCCAGAGACACAAACGGAGTAGACGCATCATCCCCCGCAACTGAACCAGACGACTGAGCGATGGAACCAGTGTCCCAACGATCAACCGAGCCCCCCCTATCTTGACCAGATAAACAGGGACGATCCCCGCCTCTCGGAGCGCCCAACGAAGCGTGAGGCGGAGAAGCAAAAAAGAGAGGACCCCGGCTGAATACGACAACTCGAAACCCGCACCGGCGACTGCTCAGGCGAGATCGATGCATCTTCGGAAAACTCCGAAAATAAATCAACCGCGATCGGATCCGAAAGTGAAGTAGGACGAACCGGAGGAGCCGACTCGGGCACCGAAGATCGAAAAGCGTCAGCAAAAGCCCGCATCCAATCCGAAAATTCCGGCGGGGGTGGAGGCACCGACGGAGGGAGAGTAGCCACCAAAGGCGGACCCCGAGGAGCCGCAAACGGTGCCATAAAATCAGAGCGCGGATTCTTCGAAGGATAAACAAAATCCGAGGAAGAACCGGCCACAGCGTCCCGGGAACCCCGCCTCTTACGAGACGTAGCGGTAACGGAAAAGGCCGAAGAAACGGGACGGTTATCCGATAAAAGCCCGACGGTAGGAGCTCCCCACAAACCGAATCGGGAAAACGGAACACGCACCGACGGAGAGGCGCGGTTAGTTGAAGCCCCAGGATCCGACTCGGCTGCACGGGTATCCGGACCGAAATCCGGAACCGGCAAATCCGACAAAGGGACAGAAGAACCGATCGGTGACCGGTTCAAGTCCGGATCCACGGAAGCAACCCGAATATCCGTCGATGGATTTGTGCACCGACCAAACAAAAGACCTGACGGAACAATTGTTGGCGGTGCAGAACTAAGGCCCGTTCCACCCAGAGTTAATACCTCTGGGTTTCCGGGAACCGTCCCGAGGGGAGATAAAATCGCCCCCTCGACCATTCTCTTAGGCTTGCCTTGCCCGCATAAATGTCTGCTGACATTTGCATCCCCGGGGTTTGCGGTGTCACCACCGCTCCCGAGGGGCGTAACTAACGAAGACTTATTACTAGAATCCTTCGTCTTCGTATCCGTCGATGGATTTGTGCACCGACCAAACAAAAGACCTGACGGAACAATTGTTGGCGGTGCAGAACTAAGGCCCGTTCCACCCAGAGTTAATACCTCTGGGTTTCCGGGAACCGTCCCGAGGGGAGATAAAATCGCCCCCTCGACCATTCTCATAGGCTTGTCTTGCCCGCATAAATGTCTGCTGACATTTGCATCCCCGGGGTTTGCGGTGTCACCACCGCTCCCGAGGGGCGTAACTAACGAAGACTTATTACTAGAATCCTTCGTCTTCTTTCTCGCGACAGAACTTGATTTCTTCTTCGTGAAACCTGCTAAGAGAAAATAAGAACTGCGAGACATATTATAACCTGCGGGAAAGAAAATTAAACAAAGGGTACGAGCAATTATCAACAAGAATTAAAGAATTAAATAAACTACCAGTGACTAAAACACCCCACCGACTACCCCCGCACGCACCCGAGGCCTCGGAGGAGTGAGGACGGGCAAACGCGAAAGCGGAAACGTAACAGTAGTCGGCAAGAAAACGTCCTAGAATACTGATAAATAAATAAATTCACGGAGTGAAACTACTCTCTAACGAACAGGAAATCGTAGAGAATATTATAAAAGGCGAAAATGCGAACCAAAAAGTGACTAAAGAGGAAAAACTCTTCAACTTTTGGGAGCGATTTTTAGTGTAACTTATCCGTTCGGATGCGAAGAGATAAGAGGAAGAGGTTACGTTGGCGGCGCTCGGACGCAAGGGTCACGGAGGGCGCCATTGGTCGGGGGGGTATGAGCAATTTGGCGATGTGTTTTAAGTTTCGGTTATGCAATGTTGAGGTGCAACAATAGCAAAGTAGAATAGGTAGATACGTTGATTTATTGATGTAAATATCCTTATTCATCCATCCCTTCAAAACACAGCTATAGTGATTTATAGCCTTCTCCATATCTTGCAACTTAAGTAGTCAAATGACAATGTATGTATTCTATTCTAGCAGGAGATCCAGGAAAGGTAGTTTCAAATTTCCTGTTTGATCCTGATTCCCTGTTGGTTCATTGCTATGGCAACATAATGCCAGCGGCTTACAATTAATGAGATTGTCTGCTGCATGTAGAGGTACTATAAAATGTTTGAGTCGATACTCTAAAGTGTTGTACACTGATTATGATCTACAATAAGAGTCTTCATGAGGCTGGATTTTATAGAACTCAACTAAGAACAACTTGTTCTATTTATTAGATGTATGTAAAGCTGCAATACAATCTTGGGTAACAATAATCACGGGCATAAGACATAGGTCATTTATTGAACATACATGTAGATATAAATGATATCATATCACAGATACAAGGCACACTTTCATTTTGCACTTATTTTAATGATTAGTAGAAAACTTTTTCAAAAGACTATGCCTTCCTGTTTTAATAGATAATTAAACTTCTCCATTAAATATTTCATCTGTAAACAAAACAAAAGTGTAGATCTTCTTCTTCGTCAAGATAATCTGCCTCCTTCAATACTGAAGATTCTTGCAGATGCCGTATATACTCGGCCTGATTGGGGTGTGCAGGTGGACCACTACACCTGGGTTTTCCCCTACTCTTATACGAATAGTGCAGTGGGTTCTTAAAGTGCAATTAAGGGTGGCGACTCTCCTGTACACGGGGCCTCCATTTAACGTCCTATCCGAGGGATGGAGTGTTTTTCACTTAACATAGCCTGCGTCTATGAACAAGGGAAGGGGGATGTTAACACACAACGCAGGCTTCAGTCATCAGCCTGGGTGGGAGTCGAACCCGGGTTCTTTGGTACGACAGGCAGACGCTTTACAAACTGAGCCAACAGTCTCAATACTGACACACCTGAACACATTTTGCAACATTAAAAATGAGTATTTTACAGAGCTATCGTCATGCTTAGATGTGAAAACACTACACAGCTTCCAATAGATGGTAAACACTTTTCAAGCGAGTACTAAAACAGAACAAAACACCCTGTGCCTCATGTAAAGGCAATGTTCACATAGTCCAGTTTGTTAACCCTAATATCTCTGTCGTAATCAGAGAGGTATTTGAATAAACAGAAGATCATTAAAGTGGCTGTCTATCTGAAAACTCAGTCACCCCCCCCCCCACAACAACATCACAAACTGCATAAAGAACTACTAACCATCCTCTTGACAAAAGATGTGTTTTATATCAATCAGATGATCTTATTTTCTATTAGTATTAGTAGTCCTTTAAGATAATGTAACAATTTTTTATCATCAAATGAAAAAATTTAAATCTGCTATGAGATTATATAAATAAATTGAAAGATATTCATCAGGTGAGTTATACATCTGACATTATATCATTTAATTGCATATTATAAATTAGTCTAATGTTTTTTCTTCTGTAGCATGATGAAAAGGTGTGTCCATTTAATACTGTAAGTGTCGATTTTGATTCTCTGATATTACTAAAGGTGCCTGTATATCACAGTGCAAATTGTCTTTACTAAAAAAGAAAATAAGTCACATTTTCAGACTTCCTTTTGAAGTCAGACCTGTAGCTGGTAAGATGATCTTAATATGCTTTCATAAGATGCCATTGTATTTTACTGTCTTGTCAGTTGTGTAATGATAATTGGTTTCACAAATGGTCTCTTTGTTTGGCGTTTAACATTAAAGGGATAGAGCAACGTCGATCTGGCGCTGCTTAGTGGCTGCCGGGCTCACGATCAATTGGGCAAAAAGAATTTTCATTTTCGGTTTAATAAAATTTGGAGTGGACTTTAAAAGATTATTATTATTATTATTATTATTATTATTATAAAAGGTAGATGTGCTTCAACAACAGCAAAATAGGTGAAAACTGAAGATGTGGTAGACCACAGCACACTGAGCCATGCACTCTTTATATTTTCAGACCATATATTCACTGCTATGGGATGGAGCACTTCATAACATTTAAGATGGTGGTGAGAAAGCAGCTCTTCAAACATACTTCAAGAGGAGAAAGGAGATGAGAGAGAGAGATAGAGGGAAGAGATGGAGAGAAGAGAGAGAGGGGGAGGGATAGAGAGAGAGAGGGAGGGAGGGAGGGAGGGAGGGAGGGAGGGAAAGAGAGAGAGAGAGAGAGAGAGAGGGAGTGAGGAAGAGAGAGGGAGGGTGGGAGGAAGAGAGGGGGGAGGGAGAGAGGAAGAGAGAGAAGGAGAGAGGAAGAGAGAGAAGGAGAGAGGAAGAGAGAGAAAGGGAGGAAGAGAGAGAGAGAAGAAAGAAAGACAAAAATAGAAAGAAGAGAATAGAAACATTACAGAAAAAAAATACAAAGGAGCCTGAATGAAAAATGAAGCATGAAATATTAAATGAGATACAGTTTATAAAAAAAGAGTTGAAGATGTTTGTGAGTACTGAGGAGAAGAGACAGATAATATAGAAAGAGAAATAGATAAGAGAAAATAGAATACAGACAGAGAGAAAGAGAAGAAGAGGAAACAAAAAAAATGATATGAAAGAGTAAAGAGAATTGAGAGAGAGAGAGTGAGAAGAAAGGGGAATCACAAGAGAGAGAGAGAGGGGGAGTGGGCGAGAAAGAGGGGCGAGTTTCAGAGATGGATAGAGGAAAAAGAAGGACAAGAGAGAGAGAGAGATAGAATTAAAAAAATAGATTTGAAGAATTATATATTGTTTGTTTTTATCCAAAGAGAGAGAATGTGAGACAGAGAGGGATAGAATCAAAGATGAATAGCGAGTGCAAATAAACCATGTATGAATAATGCATAACATTTGCCATTAGCTCCTAAACAAATAGTCATAAACCATCATCCCATACAACAGAATGCAAACAATTGCTCAAAAGATGAAAACAATTCATCTTTCGACAAAGAGGATCCGGTACAAAAGGCTAAATACCCTGCAATCTACTAATGGAACCGTAAAAAGCATATCCAATGGATGCTGAAAGAAATCACGATTTATTTTCAATCCTTTCGCCAGCATTGAAAAATCTGATTCAAATGACACAGCTGATTGCTTTATACAGCACAGGCATGTAAGTTGCATACTATACAAGTTTCAGTGGCCTAGGGCAGTTTTTTTTTTCATCATGAAAATAAGCTAATGGCTTTTTCTTTCTAATGAATTAAGATACTCTATATCAGCAGGATATGGAAATGGAACAGTATAAGAATGAGACCTACTTTTCTTTAAACCCAAGAACCTTTTCATCCTGTACATGTAAACAATCTTATTCCTTACATCTCATATCTACTGCTGGTAAAGTATCTTCCCTGCATTGCAATACGGTGGGAGGTTTAACTCAGAGGTCTTATTTTCCAATCCATGTGACTTTACATAGATAGATGGCACATAACAGCAAGATAGAACAAATAATGAATTGCAAGCATATTGATTTAGAGAAAAAAGCAAACAATAACATAACACAAACCTGAAGCAAAGTATTCCTCCCATGGCGTTGCACTTTACAGAATGTTTATAAAGTTTTGCAAATGATAAAATCTTGTCGAACTGTCGGAATCTAACAACGCAAAAAAGCTTGCTTAGACTTCAGACCTGTTTCTCTCACAAGACCAACCTGCGCTTAACCAATCTATAGGAGAGAAATGCAATGAGAACATCTATGTCAAACATTCAATTGAATGATTACTGGTCTAGGATCGATCTAAACATGTGCGTGCCTCTCATTCTAAACACATTCCAGCGATTACTTTCCAGGGCAAAAACCTGAGAGTTCAGCACCTAACCTCTTATAGAGATGTTAGGGCTCCTTTTGGTGCCCCTCAAATCTCATTTTCGTTACTGAGACAGGCTCCTTTTGTTGCCCCATTCATCTCTTTCCTTCCTTAAAGACGTCGTTTAACAATGTTAAAGTGTTATCAGTGTCTGTGATATTAATATTGAAGCCCTAACAAAAAATTGCGCTTCAAACTGATCATGAAGTGCCTCAAAAGAGTAAAATTATTTGAGTGACCGGTTTTATCATACTCATTTTCCCCAATAGACTGTAGTGTTATAAAAACCATTGGGAAAACATTTTTTGAAATTTTGATTTCCAATCAACTATATCTTGATAATCATACAGGGGATCGGCTTGTAAAAATCATGGGGGTTCCTGACTGACCTAAAGGTTTATAATTATGATTGCAGCATGAACTAAATCCAGGATTTTGTTTCAGAATCTAAGACAAAGTTACCCAATCCCTTAAAAAAGTGCAATAAAAAGGACTTCTTCAGAGGCCCTAAAATGTTTATTCTAATAAAAAAGGGCTCCTTGAGAGCTCCTTGAGAGTTGATGAGTTCTCAGCTATCTATATGAGGTCTCCGACCTTGTGTGCCCCTCAAATTACAATCTGTTTTTGAGGAGGGCTCAATGTGTCGCCCTAAAAGTTTTATTTCTTATAAGAGCTTCTACAGTGCCCCAACATCTTATTTTCTTAAAATGAAGGGCCCATCAAGTATCCCTCAATTCTTATTTCTATTGAAGAGAAGGGCTTCATTTCCTCCCCCCCCCCCCTGCAATTTTTTTGATAATTAATGTGCTCCTAAAAATCTCCCCAAATGAAATAAGTCTTGATAAGAATAGCTTCTTTCAAACCCCTATAATCTATTTTTTTTTTCTTAATGAGAAGGATTCCTCTAAATGCCCTTCAAATCTAAATTTCATGAGATTTAATTGGCTTCATTTGTTGCCCCCTCCCCACCATGCCTTATTTTGCTTGACGAGAATGCTCTTTCAAAATATTTTTATTTTTGAGATCAGGGCTCCTTCAGAGCTTCAAAAGTTCAATTTACCTTGATGAGAAGTGCTCCACTTTTTTCCCCT
Organism: Strongylocentrotus droebachiensis; assembly: GCA_035222895.1. Taxonomy (NCBI): domain Eukaryota; kingdom Metazoa; phylum Echinodermata; class Echinoidea; order Camarodonta; family Strongylocentrotidae; genus Strongylocentrotus; species Strongylocentrotus droebachiensis. The sequence continues at coordinate 142,184 of JAVYIG010000176.1, read as the reverse complement.
CAAATCCTATTTTTTTAATGAGAAGTACTCCTCGAATGCCCCCTAGAGTCTCTCTTTTTGATGACATCTCATTTCATATCGGTCAATGGACATTTCATTTCAAAGAATGAGTCAATCAGGTGCCCCAAAAGCCTCATTTTGTCTTGATAACACATACTCTTTCCAACAATCTTATTTTTTTAGACAAGAAAGGCTCTAGTTGTTACCCCACAAATTGCCTTTTTCCAAAACGAAAAGGGTGCTGAATAAACACATCCCCTAGGAGCAGGTATAACAGACTTGGAAGGGGATTTCTTTGAGACATTTCAATTGGAAGATATAAAAAGACGCTCATCCCATGCTAAAGTTTCACGAATGTGCGTCACGTGCGTGTGGCGTTATATTGACGACCCCGTTCCGGGGTCTTTACGTTTTCAGCACCATTAGAAATCAATGGGTAATATGCATTAAGTGCTCTTGCACGGAGACAGGCTACGCATTCTGATTTAGAGAGAGAGAGGACAAAAATAGGAAGCCGCAGAAAGATGTGATATGAAACATACGCCGGGAGACGGCAGGCGTCCATAGCACATCACATCCGAGACCTCCCAGAGGATTATACACAGCATGATGTTACGCCAATAATCATCATTTATCCATCTCGTTTATTGAGGATGGATAAGGATTTGATGTGAAAGGCCCCCTGCACAAGCTTCCACAGGCTAGCCGTGTGGTTGCAAATCAGAGATACTCTGTCATCGAAAAGAAGCTTGACTTCTGGTTGTGACGGACAATGACATCCTCACAGAACTCAATCAAATTGCAAAAGATACTCACTGAATGTTAAGAGTACAAATGTTCAAGACTTTAATGAATGGTTTGTTTGGAGCCAGAAGGACATCAGGGCCCCATTTCACAAAGCCTTTTTTCAATGACAAATAACAAAAATCTGTGACAAATCTGCTGATAACCAATCAGAAGCAAGGATTTCAGTAGCTTATAACAAAAACTGTCATTTGTCACTGATGACAAGTTTTGTGAAACGCCCCCCAGGTCATGTACTTCAACACAGTTTTAATACCCTCTAGCTCTCGTATTGACGGTATATATTTTACAATTGCATGTGAAAAATGCTACAATAGCATACCGGTAGCTGAGAATTATATAAACAAAAGTGACAAAAAAATAAGATGCTGAAAAAACAATAAAATCAAGCTATAGTTGTCTCATATATGAGAACATATAATATGTAGTGTTTTGGGAGTTTCTTGCCTTACTGGCGTTGACAAACAATATTTTCTGCTTAGAGTGGGAGAGGAACTGTCACTCATCCGCTCTTACATAGAGTTAAAGCCCTTCTGACCTTTAGCAGACAACATGAATTAGTCCTTTCCATTGTAAGAGATTTTCAGCAGTTTGTTCGCATTTTGCCAGTTCAACAACCCATTTACTACTCGAAACAGAAGTCCGAATGACTGTTAGCCAGCTCTTCTCAGAATGCAATTCCATTAACAGAATCACAAGATTGTGTTTCATTGAGTTTCAGGGATGTAGGCTACCCAATCCCACCATCTTCTCTCTCTTTAAAGGGCATAGTAAACATGAGTAAATTGCCATTTGGTCTAATACCAATTTGTCACATCCTGAATTAATCTTATCGCATTTTGTCTAAACCTAATTTGTCTATAGTCTCTGAGAGATGAAATCATCATTTAACAAATTGCATGAAGCTAGTCAAAAACTCCTGAAGTAGGGTCATTGTAATAGACAGAATTCCATACAATTGTTAATCTACTTTTTTATTTTACTTTTTCACGTACAAATGTCTGCCCATTTGTTTTCTCACCTACTTGGTCTATTAATAACACAAAGTCAAAGAGGAAAATGTTGGCAAGGATTACAGAGAGGGGGGGGGGGGGGCTTTGTTGCAGGAACTGAAAATCACACCCAAAAGTAGCCAAGTGGACGTTAGAACAAATGATTATTAAGGTAAACAAACCGATTAGAACAAATCGATAATCAACTTGGTGTAGACAAAAAGAAGCTGCTTAACCTAGATAAACTGGGTTTTGATCAAATGTAATTACACAAAGTATGTATAATATTGCATTTGGAAAAAATAAGAATAAACAGTATGCAAGCATAAAAATGCACCAGATTCAGTTCAATTCAATTTTATGAAAAGGTCAATAGAATAAGTTCCATTGCAATGTAATTAAAATCATATCGTGAGATTTGTCATTGAAAGGAAAATGAAACCATTCTCATTAAAAATGAAAGAGGAAGAAAATGATAATTTTTTTCGACTGAGAGTAAGATAAAGTCATTTTCATAGAAAGAAGGTTACAATCATATTCAGTGACAGGAAGTAAAATCATATTCAGTGAAACAAAAATAAAACCATTTTGATTGTAAAGGAGGTTTATCATTTTCATTGAAAAAAAGATAAAAAACCATTTCATGGAAAGGAGGGTAACATGATTTTCTTTCTAGCGCAGATATCTTCAGAACCTGAAGAAGCACTTCATCAGAAAGAAAGGAGAATCAAATCAATTTCAATGAAGGGATGATGAAATCATTCAACCTGAGAGGGAGTCTACCAGAAGTGAATCAAAGAACTCATCATCAATCAAGGTGCTGCCGGGATGAAAAATGTTTTCTCCGGATCGCATCCACAATCACTTAGTAGTGCAGGGCATGATGGCTCAGGAATATGCCATTTATTCAAAGTTTTCCCCCATAACATCTGCGTGCTTTCCTGAATACTGAATAGAATGTTCAAGAACCCAAGTGCACAATTGATCTTTCTTAAAATATATATTTGCCATGTATGGATAATGACTTCTCTCCCTCCCTTTCTCTATATCTCTCCTCCCCCCCCCTCTCTCTCTCTCTTCACCCTTTTCCTCTTTTCTCTTTAAATTAAATTTCCTTTCTGATCTTACCCCAATTACTCCCCCCTCCTCTCTCAAACCTTATCAAAATCAATATATTTGTCAAATAAGTGCACCTCATGGAATGATCAACTCTCTGTCTCTTTCTCCCTCTCTCCCTCCCTCTCTATCTCCCTCTCTCTCCCTCCCTCTCTCTTTCTCTATCTCTCTCTCTCTACATATATATATATATTGTTTTAGTCTCTCCATCTCTCTTTGTCTCTCTAAAATAAAAATTGCATAGATCAGTGGTCCCAAATTACTCCAACCCCTCCTACTCTTCCCCAACCCTCATTACTAATATTACTTTCCCCTACAAAGATACTCATCAGAATATTATGCAATCTAACAAAAATCTATCGTTGGATCCCTTCCCACATATTTTTTCTATATCTACTCGTCCCGCCTCCATTCTTAGATTTGACGATATTCAGCTAGCTTTTTCATTAACATTCTCACCCCCATATTTCTTCTCCTGACCTTTTATTCATATATCACATTCCCTCCAAAATAGACCAGACAGCTAGGACAGAGAAAAACACCCCTGAAATACTCAGAACAAAGTCTCTCTTCTGGAGAGAGCAGTCTAATCGTAAAAGAGAAAGGCAGACTACTTTCAACAAACCGCCTTTTTTGTCTGGGGGATAATTGAAAATCATTCGTTGAGCGGTAATCCAAAGAGAAGGTGATAGTCTGTGCAGGTGACAGCATGTAGCTATTATCCAAATGAGGACTATACTGATATCAACAATTGTCAGGTTCAATCAGAGTGTCGTGTTTTGTACCATCCTGATATGTCTTTAAGCAAATGTTTGGTCATTTCCTTCTAATTTTCATTCTAAGGTCTCTTTATTGGAAAATTATGTCAACCATCTAAAGTTACGAGTAAGTAATATTACACCAATCTCATAATAGGTAACAGACATATTATGGCAGAAGATAGAGTGAAATGGAGAGATGTTGCAATCAACCTCCGAACCAGGAGAAGATACTTAAATAGATAGACAACTGATGCAATTCTTCCTTCTCCCTAATTTCCCTTTCTTACTTTCTCTCTCTCTCTCTCTTTCATTTTTGTTGTTGGCCAACCAGTTTTCCATTATACAATGTATACATAATATACAGACAAACCTGTCTATAGCAACCGCCCAAGGGAAACATAAAAAGTGGTCCTTGTAGACAGGTTCCTTTAGTAGAGTATTCAAATCTATTTATGCACAGGAACAACAACATATTTCACAAACCATAATTCAGGTCGTCTGTTTGGAGGGTGTCTGCTTGGAGTCGGTAGGGCATTACCTGTGTGTTAAAGTTGAGGAGTTAATGCCCTTTGGGCTCCAAACAGATGAGGTCATCATACCAAAAACCCTAAACAATTCAGGCAGTAATTGTATGACACAAATATGCACTTACCTCCTTTTTCTTCCAAGATGATAGCGGAGATGACAATGAAGATAACGATGCCAACGACAGTGATAACAACGATGATGATGATGATGATGACGGTGATGATGATGATGATGATGAATAATTTGATGATGCATCATGTAGATCAGATATGAAAATAGAACAGAAAATGAACATATTTAAAGATCTTGATACCATTGATCCCATATCAAAATGATACATAAATAGTGACCATACCTTCACCTAACTTCAGCAAAGTATTAAAGTGAGCATTAGAAACCAACTAAAAAAAAAATTTTAGGGCAAGGGCAATGTGAAAGATACAATCACTCTAAAGTGTGAAATAAATATTCAAAAGAATCACTATATAATATCATTCCTCCACTTTACTTCATTTCAATTAATACTGGTTTCCATGTGTTTTCACTGACTAACTTAAATATGTTGTTGTTTGATAACTGGTGGGGGAGTAAACGGACTCTTATAGGGCATCTTTGTTGAGTGGGCACATATTAGTGCCATGCAGGTATTTCATTCCTTAAAAAAGACAGACTATCAAGTCCATATTATATAGTGCAAGTCACATCCTGATTATATTCAGGGCAATGTGAACTAGAATGACTCAGAACAGGTTTATTCATTTAAGATACAAAGCTTGAGAGAAATGTCACATTAGGATATTTTTGACAGCTTGCGGGCAATTCTCTCACGACTGATTCCTTCCTTTCAGCTCAATACTGCTCATAAAATATTCCAAAGAACATTACATGATTAGATTTGAGAGTCTACACTATCAATTTTGCAAAAAGTAAAAAATAAAAGATAATCCTGAATTTTGAAAAGTAAAAGTAGATTTGCTTTGAAGTACAATGGAATAAGATCAATGCTCCATTATGTGCATGGTAAGATGGATTAGGTTTTTTAATGAGAGCGGGGGATAATGCAACCATTAAAGCAATGTCCCCGGGCTGTTCACCGACCACTTCAACAAATTTGTTATTTTGTCCTCTCGTGAGGAAATATAATCCCTCTTCTACAAACAGGATGAATAGGTACTCTATACGGATGGATTGTATGAAAGCATTGTTCACATAGCTGATAGGTGTTCACAGAGTATTACATTAAAGGTAATGCATGGGACTAGTATCTCTATCTCTAAGCAGATTAAAATGGGAAATTCATGTAGATGGATTAATTTTATTGAGAGGATGTTCACATGGCTGAAAAGTATCCACAGAGCAGTAGATTAATGTGAATGCATTTATATCACCATCCCCATCATATTGCTGAAAAGTAATTTCCTCCTACGAATAGAAAGAAAAGGTACTGCTTATGGATGAATTGTATGAAGGGAGTGGTCACATGGCAACATGCGGTGTACCGTCCTGCTAACTACAACTTTAAAAGGTTCAGATATTATTCTCAGAGAAATACATGTACATCGATGTGAATGATTGTAATTAATGTCTTTCTACAAATATATTGAATATATTCAGTAAAACAATGTTTTAGCACATTGGTATAGTTGTATGGAATTGATTACTCATAAAGATGAATTCTAGTCATATAAGAAATATCTGAAACGTATCTATTTTGTTAATGGAGTAAGCAGTTTGCAAAGCAGAGTTAATATACTAAAAAGACTATACCCTGTAAACAGAACAAATAAATAAATAAATAAATTTTGTTTTAATTTAAAAAAAATAACACTGATGATTTTTACTATATGGTACTATATGGTACTGTTTATGATACATTGATAAGTTATCATACTGCAATGAGACTATATAAAATGCAGGCAAACAATCTCTTAACTTTGTCAACAACATGAAAGTGTACAGCAAATACTGATTCACAAAAACGACTCTGTTTCTATTTATTTATTGAAAATAAGATTCCTGGAGCAATACATCATTCAAACACATGGGCCTAATCCACTTTCTGTCAACAGAACCGAAAGGGAGCAAGTTAGCCCGAAGATTCCATCACTGCTCACATAATTGAAACTCTTTCCTAGAACCATACATCAATCTGTACGCATGCGATCAATATCCTCTATTGGGGGCAAACAAAACGAACGGATAACAAATCTGCAGAAGCCGAAAAGGGTGTTAACTCTATAGAGCTAAAAAGAGTTGTTCCCCTTGAGGCTCTCGACAAATTTTCCAGTGCATTGGTATAGTAGTATGGAATAGACCATTTTCGTAAAGTAACCAAATTAAATGCACAAGTCTTTGTGAAGTACCTTAATACAAATTATTTCATTCACCTGAAAAGAATAATAGTAATTCAATAGTCAGAATGCAAACTGCATATATCAAGTGTTGCTAGGTAGGTCAAGCCATAATGTTTGTCCAACCTGGCAACAACTAATGTATGCAGTTTGGATTATGTCTATTGGGTGAATGAAATCATTTGTATTGAGGCACTTCACAAAGACTTATGCATTAAATTTGGTTACATTACGAAAATTAGTTACTGGTAGAGTTGAATTCAGTACCTTTGCTGAATCATCAAATAAAACATGTGTATACATAGCTACATGTAACTGTGTAAAAGTTATTTTTTTGATTTACTGCTGAATTGATTTGTAAAGCTCTTTGATTAGTTATAAACTGGATATGCTGATGCATTTGCTGCTCCTACTCCTTTCATCATTTTATATTCATAATGATGATGATTATGATGATGATGACAACGATGATGATGATTATGATGATGATGACAACGACAACGACGATGACGACAATAAAGCAGACTTTAGGACCTTACATATTCATGAATGCACAATTTGTGAATAGCATACACCATGCATTATCATAAAGCATAATAATTGAATTGAAGTGGTATTTCATGTTTATTCACTTTCACAGCCCTTTGGCTAAATTACAGTAACATTATACAGCATTATTTCGACTTGTGCAACAGGATATGAAATTGAAAAGGGAAAGGGATAAGGGCCTAAAAGCAGAAGACTGGATATATGTCACTGCTTATGCTACTTCAGCAATCCATGTAAACTACACTTTAATCCATTTAAGACAACACTGACATTCTTGAGCAATGGCCATAAAAGTTTTTGATTTAAAATAGATTAGGATATGAATACATCAATAAGTTTTTGATAAACTGTTTCTAATAACTTGATTGATCCAAATATTCATGGCACTACTGCTTCAATAGGCAGTATCACACAGAAAAATCCCTTGAAATATCCTTTTAAGGGAGAATTTTCTTGCTTCGTTAGAGGATTTTTAATGGGATAATTGATGACAGACAGCAATTAGGATAACTTAAATCCGGATAACTAAAATCCGCATTTTGGGCCTCTGTGTGACACCGCCTAATGCTGAATTTCAACTGAATGTACATAATGTGAAATATTCATGTAAGATACATTCAGATTAGCAGAAGAAAGAAAGTCTTCTTCTTTTCTTTCTTCTAGTCACAGAAGTATGAAGATCATCATACACAAAACATGAGTGTTTTTCTCTCTCCCTCTCTCCCCCCTTTCTTTCCTCTTTCTCTCTCTCTCTCTGCCTATTTCTGTATCTACTTCTAGCCTATCTATTTCCTTCTCCATATAGCTTTGTTTCTATCTGTTCTTTTCTTTCCATCTCTCTCTCTCTCTCTCTCTCTCTATCTCACTTTCTCTCTCTCTCTCTCTCCCAGTAGATATCACACTCAAACATGTGATACACAGACGGAAGTTATCCAACCATACAGGCTGACATGGATGATCTTCGGAAAGTGAAATATTTCTCCCACTCCATTTCAGCTCTTCTTTCTGAATAAAAAAAATGCAATCGTTCAGAAAAATTGTGTCGCAAGAACGAGATCACCGCTAAAGAATGCATGGTTATTAAATGCAAACAAATCCACTGCACCAGATTGTGTTCCAGGCTGCCAACACGACACGCATTGCTGTGCAATCACTCTTACTGAGGGCGCCGCAATGATTCTACGGCCGAGGTCGGGATTTATGAGATTTGGTGAACCGTTAGCAAATATCAAAGTGTGGCTGAGTAACGAGTTACAAGCTACGAACAGATTTCCATCCTTGCAGTGAAAAAAAAATTGGAGAGGAGTCAGGGAAAAAATTACTTTAAAAATTTTGGGGGCTACTTTTCAAGCTTGCTTTGTTTTGCATTGAACTCTTTGCAAATTTGGGGGCTCTTGTAAGACTTTCAGGGGCTCTTTTGGGCATTTTGGGGGCTAACTTGCACTGAGCCCCATGTATTTTTTACCCTGAGAGGAGTGCAGAATGCTTTTCTCTTCTTTTCACTCTTTCTCCAAGCTCTCTTTCCTCTTCTCCTCCTTGCCTATCCCTTACTTCCCTTCTTCTATTTATAATATATGTATTTGTGTATTCGGGCGTATCCATTACAAGCTAGGCTTACCGGGATTCGCGCCTTCTTCCTTGTAATACAAGTTCTTAAATCATATTTATGTTGCAACGTATAAATTGTATTGTTTGAACAGAAGTTAAACATGTTGTCAAATTGAATGGAAGAAAATGTATGTTCATTTGAATTGAATTGAATTTATCAGATGAGACATTATGGCCCGAATTCACAAAGGAGGTTTATCGACAAACCAAGGTTAATGTGCGTCATACGACGCATTTTGACGCGTTTTTACAAACCTTGGTTTGTAAAAGACAAAAGGAGGTTTGTCGACAAACCGAGGTTAGTGGACAAACCTCCTTTGTGAATTAGGGCCTATAAGTATAGGTAAATAATTTAATGTCCATATCACAAAATTTTATTTCCACCGGCTGGTACGAGTAATACAATAATTATAAGCATACACATAATGAGGCAAAATTTATGTACTGTATACATAACAGACAAAAGAACTTCATAGTTATGTTGTTTTTCTTACGATCGATTCCATCAGCAACATTATCAACAAATTGACCATAATTATTTTATCATTTATCTCATAATCTTTCATTAAGTTTATGTTTCTGTTTCAAAAGAATGATCTTTATCCAAGCTGGATCAATAGTATCGACAGCCATTATTGCTATAGACTTTCTCTTCTTGTCAACATTTTGCTTGAGATTGTATAAAATATATAAATCGATGGACAAAAACTATAGAGATATAGGTTCATAAGCTCTTAAGTAAAATAGATATAATGTGCAGCTGGTTTCCATAAATCTGAGACTATGTAGGCTAACTATTGAAATAGTTTAAGAAGGGATATCATCTTTGGAGAGCCAGAAGCGAATTACATATACCTCGTAAATTATATGTGTTAACACCCCCAATATAATAAACATTACAAAGAGAAAGAGTTTAATTTACAATAGCTAGTATTACTTCTTTTTTTAACAGGTATCATTTGAGGTGAATTTATAAGCTTACTTCAAATGTCAGCTAAAATATCATTTTGTCTTATTTATAATAGTACTTCAACATTGAATTCAAGTACACAAAGAAGTTCTCAACTTATAAAGTAAACACAAAATCAGATCACTTTCAAAACAATCAAATTAAACAATTCATTGTGTATGTATGTTTCTGCATGAAACTATGTTAACAAATCGCTACTTGAAACGCATCTATAACAAGTGTGAACCAAACAGTAAAGAAATGTATGGCTATGTCAGACATCAATGTGTGTACATAGCTTTAGCAAAGCAAACATTGAAAACAGTTATCTCAAGTGTGAACACATTAGTGTGATTGCACCATCTGCAACGTTTGTGAGAGGCTTGGGAGTTGCGAGAGAGACAAACAGCTGTCTAATATCATAATTTGTCAAATTTCACAGTCGCTATTGGATACCGTCGTGCGTTTTTTCGACAGTTGATTTATCAACGCAACACCAGTGAAAAGTGTGTTGATCAACAACAGTTAGTATACCTGAAATGGCTTGGAGTAACCAAAATACTGATAACATGAATGATCGAAGTAACTTTTTATTCGTTTTATAGGAGAATGAAGGTGGTTAAACTTGGGATACGGTATCCTGATAATTTCACATTTATAATTTTAAAGGGACTGGACAATGAACAAATAATTGTGATGAATGAAAAAACAAGTCTTAAAAGTTTCTTTCATATAATTTTAATCCAAGTCTTTTTGGAAAAAATCTTTATAAACTTATTAAAATTCATGATGGCATATTTACTATTTTGTTTCTCCCTTTGATTACCTGTAGTTGCTAATTTGTTACAAAATGCTGAAAATTAATCTTTGACACTAACATAACATCAATAGCTATTCTGATAAGTATGTTGCCTTTTAAAAGTGCAGTATTATAAAAGCATCATCAATAAATCATTTCTGCAGGCAGTATCATAAAATACAAAACCAACTGAGAAACTAATTTGCCAAAATTAAAATTGTAGTTGTGATGTTAGTGGCCTGCAAAACACTTACACATTCCTGATTTATGTGAATACATGTAAGTTGAAGGAAAAGCTCTGAAAATTTATAATGATCCTCTCATGTCTCTACACTTACGGATTAAGAGAAATACAAGTCTCATAGGTTTGAAAGTGCAATAGCATCAGAGATATTTCATGCATTGCTCCTTGTGGTTCTCCCCGGGGCAACTACCATGGCAACCGCATCACTTGGTGTGATACTCCAATGCTGCTTCATTGACTTACTGTTAATTGCGGTCCTGGGTATTTTTTTTGTAAAGTGCAAAACTGTTTATGGGTCCAATCAAGATATGGTGATAAAAATGATGATCCATCTAAAAAAAAAAAAACTAATGAGAAGGGGGTATATTCTAAGTCAACGAAGGCAAATTTAGGGTTAAAAATGCCTTGTTTTTATGATAATCATCCAAAATAAAGATTTTACATAATTTCTGCACCTGCTTAAACTGATGTGTCATTTTGTTATAAAGATTGGATAAAGAGGTTGCAGCCCTCAAGTTGCAACATTTTAATGTACATCAGGCATTGTAGCGTCATACTATACATGTCAACATCTACTGTAGATCTTGGACAAACCTGATGCATGTCCACCCCCCCCCCCCTCTCTCTCTCTCTCTCTCTCACTCTCTGTCTCTCTCTCTCTCCCTCCCTCCTCTATTTCTATTTCTAGTTCTCAATATATTTCTACCCCGTAAATTAGCTCCCTTCTCTATTTTGACATTACCTTCACCCTACCTCTCTCTTTCTTAATTTATGTCTCTCTCTCTCTCTCTCTCTCCATTCATTATTTCTCTCTCTCTCCATTCTTTCTTTCTTTCCCTCTCTCCATTCTTTTTGTCCTCTCTCTCTCTCTCTCTCCCTTCATTCTTTCTCTCTTTTCATATTAATTCCTTCGTGCTCCTTTTGGGAGATCAACCGACCCGCGCGCATTTTATATTACATGACATATGTGACCCGGCACCACAAAACCAACAAAAAGTCGCAACCAGCGATTCTCCGTAATCAGCTAAAATGTCAATTTAGGTGAAAAAAATAGATTTTTGTTTTTTTGCATTTTCTGAAAGAGTGGTCTTTTCTGTACCTAGTATCAAAATTTGGAAGTGTAAAACATAGTAGAAGATGTGTTTTAAACAGTTTTTCTAGACCGGTTTTTTTCGCACAGCCTTCGGTCTCTTCCAAAATTTGATCACTTTTCCCGAGCGAAATTTTCGTAGTCCGGAAATGGTCGGTCGTTGCTAACGGGTCATGCTACGCGGGCTGTGATTGGTCCGTTTTAGCAATCAGTGCGGCGCGCCATTTTGTTTGTATCCGCTTTCACATCCGAGTTCCAGATTTGCGTTCGTCTTATATTCTCCGTTAACGACTTCGAGTAGCTTGATTGTACATCACATATCCAGAATGTGTTGATCAAGAGTAAGAACATTATTATATTTTATACATTTGAGAGTGACAAGTTGCGAAAAAGTCTACAACGTCGTTACAATGCCAGGTTTTGTACGTGAGCAGAGCTGTGGGATGGTACCGGGGTGCACCAACGCAGATGCCCGGGTAGCTCGCGCGGTCAACGAAGCGATGATGCGAAGGCTAGCTGCGGGGGATCAGGCCAACCTTACAGTTTTGCTTACTGAACACTTCGGGCAAGACAGCGACGAGAGAATTCCTGATAATGTGGTTACAAATAATTGCCCAGATGTATACAAAACAAGATAGGTGACAAGCAGTGTTATGTAAGGGGGAACAAAAAGACTCCGGGTCCACCATGAATAGGCATTGTCTAGTGCAGGTGTCTCGGCACTATGTTGCAGTTCACTTAATCTGTCCAATTACAACTCTATACATTTACAACATAATAACTTTTGAAAGACTTAAGTCCACACATTGAAACCTCAGAAACATAATGAACAGACTATGTTTGACCATCAAGCCAAATTTCAGCCTAATCTGAAAATCTCTTCATATTGGTTGCTATGGCCTTTTGATTCACCCTTCTATTGATTTCCCTGTGGTTTGCTTGCTCCGCATGCTTGAATAGCCCCAAACTTTAAAGCTCTCTTTCTCACAATTTAATACCAGTAACCTCCCTCACCAGCTCTTTTCATTCACTAAATTGAAAGGGTTAGGAAGCTTCAATTTGGACAAGTAATATACCATTTTAATGAGGAGAACTTCTTCTTTCATAATCAGATGAAATCAGGAAAATAATTTTTTGCGACATTTTGGTGGTTTTGTGGTGCCGGGTCACATATTGTAAAATTCTCGACATCTTTTTACACTTTTCTTTACTATTAAAAATCGAAATTGAGTATAATATCCTCAATCGAGATATGAGAAGAAGGAAACATTTCCTTTACATTCCATGTAAAACCATGCCCTTACTTGAAAAAAAACCTCCGTCATTTTGACGTTAAACTTTACAATCCATTCAACTTTTTTTACTTTCTCATACATAATGTCCATTGATCGGTCACACTGTGCTCGATTGCCTTTCAATATACCAATCTTCAACTTTGCAGCAACGCGTTTTGCGTCAAATTTGTAAATCCTCAATCCCAGACAATGACATATGATACGTAAGCTTTTCATACATATAAATTTCATTTTGATTGATTCATTTTTAGCCCCGTCAATTTTCATGTCAAATCATGCTTCATGTCCCATTTTAGAAGCCCGACCCAGGGTTTTGTGCCAGCTAGCCATACATGTACGTAATGCATGCTATATGCATACACAATTACACATATAACTGAACATGCAGTACAGTACATGTACACACGCAGCGCAGCGCGTACGAGCGCACTGCACTACATTTCATTGGTCAGTACCATTATGAAAATAGGGGAACAATGAGTGGGATGGGTTTAGTGCCGTCACAATAAACTTGCGCATTACACGCGTACGTATAATCAGAGCAATTTATGCACCCCCAAGAAATAATGAATACGGCCCGACCTCTCTACACACAAAACTGCACAGATACCGCACAGTCCGGTCAAGGCGGTACGCGTAGCGTTAAACTGCCAAATTTACAGAAATTGTGAGGAACAAAACAAAACAATTTCAAGACTCTACTCAAATGACATTATTTATTAGACTTTCTGTGTATCTGCATCAGAAATTCATAGTTTACATATGTTGGAAAATGAAATTTGTTTCTAAATTTGATTCTTTTACTGATTGACTTATATTCAGTGTTGGTAATTTTCATTAATGGACTAGTTTTTGTTGTCAAGAATTTAAACTCTTAGAATTTTTCACTGTTAACTATTATGTCATACATCAAATTGTTGCTGTTGCTATTGTTTTACATACACCCTCCCTGTATAAAAATACTGAGCCAAGCTTAATAAATTCAATCTGAAGGACTAACCTTAAACATTATCCACAGTATAAACATACACCCTAGCTTTTTTCACCATCATATACATATATATATCTAAGTATTGTAATAATGACATTAATGATATTTTGTGACAGTTTGCTTGCCTTGGGTATCAATATATAAACACAAGTGTACTTATATGTGAATCAAATATCATTATACCTTGTTTTAACAGGGCAATTCAAACGAGTTGAGGTTGAAAACTATATAAGGTTGTACTTTAAAAAGAAATATACATGAAAAATGACAAGTTATAACTGTTACAAATCTGAAATGCAATGTAATCAAACTACATGGCAGGATTGACATAATGGTTTTGCAAGCAAAAAAAAAGATTCCTCAAAAGCATTGAATGAATTTGACAAATGGCCTGTCCTCATTAGCTCGAGTTTGCCAAATAACCTGCTATTTGAACTATCCCAATTTAAACTATTCCTACATGTATATAACTATATAATTAACCAGTTAATTTGCGTCTTCATTGACCCACAGTTGCAATTTTCAGGATATTTGGTCGAGCAAATATCCAGAGAAATCTTGGGCTTGTTTCCAAAATATCCGGCTATTTGCGGCAGTCCGAGCTAGTTTGTGATGAGGCGCGATAGCTCAATCGGTAGAGCAGTGGTCTCATAATCCGGTGACCCGGGTACGAAACCAAGTCAATACGCTAGTGCCCTTTGGTAAGGCATTAATCCTTATTACCAGGTCCCTCGGAGAGGACCTAAAGCCGTCAGTCGTCATTTCTTACTTACAAGCATTTATGCTTTCTTTGCAGTCAGGTAAAATAACCACCATCACCGTATTGGTCTGGTGAAGACGCAATTTCGAGCTTCGGGATAATATCCTGTCTGAAAACAGCGGGTTATTTGGCAAACCCGAGATGAGGAAGACACGCCCATGCATAGTGCACATGGCATCATTGAAAAATGTCCTGATACCTCACGTCAGCCTTTTTCCACTCTCTCATCTTGATCATGCCTCTCTGAATTTAATCTCTTCAGATGATCAAAGAGAATAGCAATTTTTTGGATGGCCGATACACCAAGGTCTCTCCTTCAATGTAGCGCATTGTCTTCCCTGAGAACATACTGAATGATGTATGCTAGTTCATTGTGCCTTGGATAGGTTTCATTATGGTATTGTAAGGATGATTGGTTTTGGAACCTCGATTATTTGATTGTAAAGGCATGCCTGCCAACATTTGAAAATAAAAATTAGGAATTTTCAGCACGGTATGTAGCGATTCAACGTACACAATATGTGAACTCTCACATCATGGCACATGTTTAAACAAGCTCAAATTGGTTTAAGCGCAAAAAAACAAAAAAAAACATAATATTCTGGATTATTTGTAAGGGTTGGCAGGTATGGTAAAGGTATGGTTATACCATGATTCTGTCTGTTACCCGACTAGATCAAGTTCTATTTTAATAAAAATTATGTTGTCCATACGATATATGAGATCTCAAACCACATTCCCAAGCAGAATAATTTAATTTTTTCAATTGACTAATGTTCTAAAGTGAAATGGGAGAATGGTATAATAAGAATTTTTTTAAAACCTCTTTTCTCCCTCACACTCCACCACCCTACATATGCAGATGATTAACATAATGAAAATTTGATCTTATTATAGTTATATATTCTGAAGTATATTTTCTTCTCTTCCTCCTCTCTATCTCCTTCTCTCTCTTTCTCTCTCTCTCTCTCTATGTCTTTCTCTTTCTATCTCTCTCTCTTTTGCACTCTTTCTCTCTATTGCTCTCTTTCCCTCTCTACTTCAATCATGAAAATCAGTATTGATTTTATTATTTACGATATAAATCTACGTATCTACCTATTCTACTTTGCTATTGTTGCACCTCAACATTGCATAACCGAAACTTAAAACACATCGCCAAATTGCTCATACCCCCCCGACCAATGGCGCCCTCCGTGACCCTTGCGTCCGAGCGCCGCCAACGTAACCTCTTCCTCTTATCACGAGTTCCCTAGGACACACCTTGGTAAAGGCGCAGGGGATGGAGGGAGGGAAAATAGGTAGATACGTAGATTTATATCGTAAATAATAAAATCAATACTGATTTTCATGATTTACATCAATAAATCAACGTATCTACCTATTCTACTTTGCTAAAGACCAGCACAGATTAATGCCGGGTGGTAAAAACCAAGCAAACTTATCAATTTAATGAGAAATAGACGACGAAGCCGCCTTCAGAGAAGCCACCACAAAGGCTCGTTCGCCCGCGGGCACATCTTTGAGGTAAAAAGCAGTAAAAGAACTTGGAGACTTCCAAAAAGCTGCTTTACAGATATCTTGAACCGAAACTCCGATGAAAGGAGTCCAAGACGTACTGACACTGTGAGTATCATGGGCACGAGGAGTCCTGCCAGGCGTCAAGGCCTCAGGGCCCGCCGCCTTGATAGCCAAGACTAACCACCTGGAGATCGTATCCCGAGATGCCGCCGAAAGTGGCTCTCGAGAAACCAGAAAGAGCTGATCCGACTTGCGAAAAGGCTTCGTCTTGTAAAGTTACCATTTGAGGGCGCGAACGGGACACCACAGTCCGTCCCCGAAGACCGAAGAAAAATCCGACAAGGGATGAAGCACCACTTCCACTGAACCCGACGTGTCAGACTGATTCTAAGCAATAAAAGAAGCCTTGGGAATCAAACGAACCCCACGTCCTTCCCAGCGGATATGCCCAGGGGCAACTGAAAGGGTATGAAGTGAGCTCCTACGCTGACCAGAAGTGATTGCCATGAGAAAAACCGTCTTGACCGTAGTAAGCAGAAGCGTCGCAGAACACAGCGGTTCGAAGGGAGGGCCAAAACCTTGGGTAAACTCCACACTGGCGTCAGAGGTCTGAAGAAGGGTCTCTTAAGGAAGAAAGACTTCAAAAGAGCCGCTAGCTGAGGAGCAGAAGAAACCGAAGATAGCAGACCGATAGCCACAAATCGTTGACAGAGCTCTCCCCTTGTCATACAAAGAGATCAGAAAGTCAGCAATAGAAGGTAAAGACGCCTCTCTAGGGGCGACGCCCACCTCCTCACACCAAGTGTGAAAAGCATCCAACCAGGAGTTGTAAACCGTCCTGGTCGACTCTCGTCTACTCTGGACTAGAAATTGTGCAGCACGTTCGGAGAAACCTGACGAACGAGCCCTCTTCCCGATAACCGCCAAGCGGTCAGACGGAGGATTTCCGGCCGCTGGTGTAGAATACCAGACAGAGGTTGCGACACCAGATCCGGATGACACGGCAACGACCACGGAGTCCCCACCAGGAGGGTCAGGAGGTCCTGAAACCACGACCTCGCCGGCCACCAAGGAGCTATGAGAATCATCATCGCTTGATCTTCCTTGATCTTCCAGAGCACATGGGGAAACAACGCGAACGGGGGAAAGGCGTAAGCCCTCCATCCCTCCACGGGATCGCGAAAGCGTCCAGAGCAAAAGCTCCTGGTTCCCGGACTCTCGAGAATATCGAGGAAAACGATGGTTGAGCGAAGTTGCGAAGAGATCGATGTCGAGAACACCGAACACTCTCCCCAGTTGCCTGAAGACAGTCGGAGGCAGAGTCCACTCTGAGGGAAGGCACTTGCCTCTGGAGAGAAAGTCCGCTAAGATATTCTCTTCGCCCGGGATATGTGATGCAATCGGGAACACCCTCGCCCCCTTGCACCACGCCCAGAGTTGAGAGGCCAACTCGTTCAGAGCCACAGAATGAGTGCCTCCCTGTCTGTTGATGTACGCCATCACCGATACGTTGTCCGTAAGAAACAGAACCGAACGACCCACCAGACGAGCACGGAAGTGACGAAGCGAAGCAAACACTCCCATGAGTTCCAACACATTGATGTGGGGCAGAAAGTCCAGATGACTCCAGTCTCCTGAAATCATTGACCCCTGGCAATGACCTCCCCAAACCAACAGCGACGCGTCCGTGGTGACGGTCACGGAAGGGAGAGGAACTCGGAAGCGTTTGCCCTGAAGGAAGAAGGAACGACGAAGCCAAGGACCTAGAAGACCCTTGATTCTGGACAACAGGGGGATCCACGACAAAAGAGAACTCACGCTCGGCTGATAAAACTCCAACAGAAAGAGTTGGAAGGGACTCATCAATAGTCGACAATCTGGAAGCATGTCGACTAGACTGGAGAGAAACCCTAGCCACTGAAGCCAACGCTCGGCTTTCACCCGACGTGCACATCTCAGAGACCGAGCAGTCCTGACTATCGTCTCGACCCTGTCGAGACTGGGACGAGCCAGCTGATGACGAATGTCCAGCTGAGCACCTAGGTAAGACGGCGTGCGAGTCGGAACGAACTCTGATCTCTCCCAATTTATGAGAAATCCGAGATCTTGAGTCGTGCTGATCAGAATCTGCATATGATCCAACAGCAGAGCCTCCGACTTTGCGACCAACAGCCAGTCGTCTAAATAAGCGAAAAGACGAAGACCCCGACTTCTCAGAAACGCCATGACTGACGCCACGACTCTCGTGAAAATCCGAGGAGCAGGGCGCAAACCGAACAGGAGCGCTCTGTAACGGTAGAATTTGCCCAGGAAGGCAAAACCCCACAAGATCCCGCGACCGCGGATGTATCGGCACATGAAAATAAGCGTCGCGAAGATCCAAAGAAACCGCGACGTCTGCGGGATTCAACGAAGAAAGGATGGTTGCCAGACGATCCATTCGGAACTGAACCTTTCCCAAATGAAGGTTAAACCGCATCATGTTGAGAATCATTCTTAAAGAACCCGAGCACTTGGGAATTACGAACACCGGCGACAAACAAAGACACGGGTGATCGTCTACTTCTTCTATTGCCCCCTTCTCCAACAGAGACACGAATTCGGAGGAAATGTGACTCTGAAAAAGAGGGGACATGATCGGAGAGCGGCTCCGGAGGACGCCATTCGGAAGAGGTTCCACAAAATCTATGAAGAACCCTTCTCGTACCACCGACAGAACAAATGCGTCGCTGGTGATCTTCTCCCACGCCGGGAGAAATCTCCGGAGCCGCCCGCCGACCTAAGACCCAAGCACTCGGGGGAAGCCATCATCTAGAGAATGACTTCCCACCACCACGAAAGGGAGTCCGGGAAGATGAAAATCCCCCGCGACTACCCATCAACGGACAGGTCTCGAGCCTGCTTCTCACCATCAATCTCGGCTTGCAGTAGAGTAGTGAAACTATCTCCACAAAGGTGGGGGCTGGCCACTGGAATCTGCGGAAGCAGTCCTGGAATTTGATGCGGTCGAATGCCCAAATAAGTGAGCACAGCCTCCCGACGATACTTCTCGATGGAATGCGAAGTCACCGCAAGCCGTGAGAAAAGATCAAACAACAAATTGTCACTTTTATCAAAAGGACCACGAGTCCCAAACTTCTTCCCCAAACGACTGGCCACCGCCACAAGTTTGGGAGAAACCCGTTTAGGACACAAATACGAATCCGCATCCTGAGGAACGAAAGCGTACTTGTCCACCTGCCGCTTAAGAAATCCCGTCGATGACGACAAGTCTTCTGCGGCATTCACAAATTCTTCTTTGTGTAGATCAGGAAGAAACAGTCCCTGAAACGCTGAAGAGTCCGATTTAAAAGACAGGAAGCCCCGCCGATAACTCCGGGACGACACAAGAATCGGGCACATATTTGTGAAACAAGGCTAACGAATCCGCCGCCAGAGACACAAACGGAGTAGACGCATCATCCCCCGCAACTGAACCAGACGACTGAGCGATGGAACCAGTGTCCCAATGATCAACCGAGCCCCCCCTATCTTGACCAGATAAACAGGGACGATCCCCGCCTCTCGGAGCGCCCAACGAAGCGTGAGGCGGAGAAGCAAAAAAGAGAGGACCCCGGCTGAATACGACAACTCGAAACCCGCACCGGCGACTGCTCAGGCGAGATCGATGCATCTTCGGAAAACTCCGAAAATAAATCAACTGCGATCGGATCCGAAAGTGAAGTAGGACGAACCGGAGGAGCCGACTCGGGCACCGAAGATCGAAAAGCCTCAGCAAAAGCCCGCATCCAATCCGAAAATTCCGGCGGGGGTGGAGGCACCGACGGAGGGAGAGTAGCCACCAAAGGCGGACCCCGAGGAGCCGCAAACGGTGCCATAAAATCAGAGCGCGGATTCTTCGAAGGATAAACAAAATCCGAGGAAGAACCGGCCACAGCGTCCCGGGAACCCCGCCTCTTACGAGACGTAGCGGTAACGGAAAAGGCCGAAGAAACGGGACGGTTATCCGATAAAAGCCCGACGGTAGGAGCTCCCCGCAAACCGAATCGGGAAAACGGAACACGCACCGACGGAGAGGCGCGGTTAGTTGAAGCCCCAGGATCCGACTCGGCTGCACGGGTATCCGGACCGAAATCCGGAACCGGCAAATCCGAACAAAGGGACAGAAGAACCGATCGGTGACCGGTTCAAGTCCGGATCCACGGAAGCAACCCGAATATCCGTCGATGGATTTGTGCACCGACCAAACAAAAGACCTGACGGAACAATTGTTGGCGGTGCAGAACTAAGGCCCGTTCCACCCAGAGTTAATACCTCTGGGTTTCCGGGAACCGTCCCGAGGGGAGATAAAATCGCCCCCTCGACCATTCTCATAGGCTTGCCTTGCCCGCATAAATGTCTGCTGACATTTGCATCCCCGGGGTTTGCGGTGTCACCACCGCTCCCGAGGGGCGTAACTAACGAAGACTTATTACTAGAATCCTTCGTCTTCGTATCCGTCGATGGATTTGTGCACCGACCAAACAAAAGACCTGACGGAACAATTGTTGGCGGAGCAGAACTAAGGCCCGTTCCACCCAGAGTTAATACCTCTGGGTTTCCGGGAACCGTCCCGAGGGGAGATAAAATCGCCCCCTCGACCATTCTCATAGGCTTGCCTTGCCCGCATAAATGTCTGCTGACATTTGCATCCCCGGGGTTTGCGGTGTCACCACCGCTCCCGAGGGGCGTAACTAACGAAGACTTATTACTAGAATCCTTCGTCTTCTTTCTCGCGACAGAACTTGATTTCTTCTTCGTGAAACCTGCTAAGAGAAAATAAGAACTGCGAGACATATTATAACCTGCGGGAAAGAAAATTAAACAAAGGGTACGAGCAATTATCAACAAGAATTAAAGAATTAAATAAACTACCAGTGACTAAAACACCCCACCGACTACCCCCGCACGCACCCGAGGCCTCGGAGGAGTGAGGACAGGCAAACGCGAAAGCGGAAACGTAACAGTAGTCGGCAAGAAAACGTTCTAGAATACTGATAAATAAATAAATTCACAGAGTGAAACTACTCTCTAACGAACAGGAAATCGTAGAGAATATTATAAAAGGCGAAAATGCGAACCAAAAAGTGACTAAAGAGGAAAAACTCTTCAACTTTTGGGAGCGATTTTTAGTGTAACTTATCCGTTCGGATGCGAAGAGATAAGAGGAAGAGGTTACGTTGGCGGCGCTCGGACGCAAGGGTCACGGAGGGCGCCATTGGTCGGGGGGGTATGAGCAATTTGGCGATGTGTTTTAAGTTTCGGTTATGCAATGTTGAGGTGCAACAATAGCAAAGTAAAATAGGTAGATACGTTGATTTATTGATGTAAATCATAAATGTGATTAAACCTTTCAATATCCCTTTGTGCTGAAAATGAATAAGTAGATGGTTGGCACACTATAAGAGCTTAATATCAATTTTGTTTAAATATATGGAATAAATACATCTGTAAAAGAGTGAATTGAAGCTTATATTAAGAATAGCCAAACACTTTACTCGACTAGTCACATTGTTATTCTACATAAGCAAGAAAATTAAACATACATTCAAACAATTCTAAAATTCTAACACAATAAATGAGCTTTAAGTCTGGAACTACTTACTTCAAAACCAAACACAACCTTTTATAGGACAACATATTCTCCTAGGACTGAGCAACTCCTTTAAACCAAAAAGTGCAATATCACACACGCACCACCCAATAACAGAACCCTTGTCCCCATTTAGTTATGCCATCAAAATATGTTGGGGCATTCTACAATAAATCTAAATTTTGGTACTTACATTAAATAATTCTACATGTTCTCTCATTCCAATTTAGATGAGGGAGCAGCGAAAGCAATTTCTATTCATTTTGCAATAATCTCTGATTCCACGCTTCATATTCTTGCAATCTACAATCTACTGTGTTCCGCCATCTCCTGTGTGCTACATATGCAATTAAAGGTAGGAGAGAACAGAATTCAATTTTTGTCTACACCACTCCAGAAAGTATTTTATCATGGAGAACCTGATCAATGAGCTTAGTAGGTTAAGGCCGATGAAAAATGGCCAGCTTTATGATTGTGCTCACCCAATCAATTTTAAATCAAACTTATGCTAACGGCAAGTTGTCATAGTCGAGTGGGTTAAGCACTCAACTTGAAATGCAAAGGTCGTGGGTTCAATCCCCAACTCGGCACTAATGTCCTTTGGCAAGGCATTAATCTACATTTGCCCCTCTATATCCAGGAGAGGAATGGGGACCTGGTTGGATGACGAAAGTCTTTGTGTTAGTAATTGCCATATGCCCTCACGGTAACTACCGGTATATGGTAGGAATACTACCCAGGGACTGGAGATGGTGCCAATTGTGGGTGAATGAATCAGATGACAGGGGTAATAATATCTGTAAAGTGCTGAAAAAAGGGTTTTGGTATTAAACGCTATTCAAATCCAGATTATTATTATTAATGGATAGCATTTTTTTATTTTTTATTCATTTGCCAACTTTCCATACTTATGATGGACTAATTTAATTAGATAACCTGATTTCTGTTCCCAAAGTATTTCTGGTAGGGGCTTTAAGCTGCATATTTCTTTGTACTAAAAAAAAAAAAAATCATCTCATTATTTCTGAGTTCCTGCCAAGATGAAAGTACTAATAAATCTTAAAACTGCATTTTGAAATCCCATTAAAATATGGAAAGCAATTATAGCTGAACCAAGGGCGACAATGGTATGGAATTTTCTTATAATTCCTCCTTTCATAATGGTATTTGTGCCTATAAAAATCTGTTTACCAAAACTCATTTAAAGTTCTTGATAAAAATTCTTCCATGTATTTACAAAACCACTCTTTGATCATTTACCTGAATGCTTCTGAGGAATATTTGTCTTGGTATGATTATTAATTAGTTTAATGTTAATGTTAAAAGAAAGTAATTCATGTCTTAGAATGTTGGTAAAAAGTTACTTCTAAAATTGCACGTCCAATGTTGTACAAAGACTAATCTATCCAAGTCTTGTCATCTTATGTTTGATAATTTCACTTTTGTTCTCATGTCATTTCTCTGTTTAGTTTTACTTGCATTAATATTGTAAAGCGCTTTGATATAAATCTGTCATGAAAAACGCTATATAAGTAGAAGTTATTATTATTATTATCATCATATTGTATTAAGTTAGAGAAAATGTGAACCTAATTACATATTCTTCAATTCCTAGCTCATCATTCTTTTCTCATTTTTGTTTTCATTCCAAAAAAAGAAACGTTGAGAGTTCATTCACTGTCTGAACACCGTTGCCCTCCAATCACAGTGTTGTATGCTAGTGTCAAACGATTTCTGAGGAAATCTTAGCCGCTGGGTAAATGTTATCTCACCTATCTCTTTTCACTGCTTCAGTCCCAAGCACTTATTAATCTGGGGCTTCATTCACATGTGGATATTAATCGGCCGTGACCGCTGATCATTCATGACGGAGGGAGCTCTTGAGGCCCATCTAGGGATCAGTTCACATATGCATGTTAATCAAAAGAATTATTGAAGAGAATTATTAAAAGGACTTGGTAATATTGTTCAGATGAGAGAAAATGGTGCTAAGGTAGTGACGACAATACTAGATACACAATTAAAGATAATCTGAAAGTTTGAGTAAAAACAGACCATTATTAATGATAAAAATTGAGGAAATCTGATCTGATCGATTCCTTAATTCTCCCAACTATATTATCATAACTTGATTAAACTAGGTGAATTTAAATCGTCACAAAGCAATGAATTGGCACTATATACCATTCCAAACATTTAAGAGTTCAAACATAATTTAAAGCCTGTTTTATGGCTTATTTTCTTGGAAAAACGGTCGGGAAAATTCAAAAATGGTTGGGAGAATTTACCGTTAGAGGGTGTCGCACAGTGACGCCTTAAAAAAAAAACATAAATGTCTTTGAGGTTTGGGAATTTTGTTCAGGATTTTTTGCATGTTAGAGGGTTGGTACAGTAGAAGGAATATAATAATTAACGTTTCATACAAAATTAAGCAGTTTTTTCATCAACCTTTAGCAATATTACCGTTTCACTTTTAAAATGGGTACTCCTTTGAATGTTTTCAATGACAATTATGGCTCTTTCTACTAACTGAAATCAATTTTAAAGTTATTTATGGCATGAATTATCTATGAGAATGCCAAGTTTACCTTGTTCCTGGAAGAGCTGCATTTGGTTATCTTTCTTTTTGTTTATTAAACAGAGTTTTGTATCCTATTTTCAGATCTAAGTAATAAAAACTAGAGATTAGTGCATGACTTTGTTGTTGATTATAACTCATTATGAAATGAGGTCCAGGGTATCTGATTAGTGCAATTAAAGATACTTATATTTCCTGTGTGGAATATATTTCGCGTGCAGGACAAAATGTTGGAGAAAATTAAAATATTTACGGCATATTCATGGTGAAAGCAATCTAAATGATATGATTCAGATATATATAAATGTTGTGTTCATATTGAGTATAAATGATGAAACTGACTGTGTAAAGTCAAAGTGTGATGGTTTGTACATGAAGCTAAGAAGGTGAAGTGTGAATGGAGGTATTCAACCCCATCACAATCATGCCACTAGCCCCTAAGCAAGAGCACTCCACTTGACTCTCACTCATACTACGTCTGTTCCTACCCCCAGCCCCTGTCTGTCTGTCTGTCTGTCTCTGATTGATTGATTGATTGATTGATTGATTGATTTTATTCGTCAAGTATAGTACATAGAATGCATACATAAAGCAAAATGGAACGAGAAGATACATTGACAGGATAACCCATGAAAGCCGGAAAAGGCTTATTTCCAACGGGGTCCTATAAAGTACGTGTACAGTACGGCATGAGAATAAAATATCACAACTAATAACTACTGCGAATATTACGAATAAATAATATAACATAAACAACAACAAAAATTTCTAGAACTTATAGCAAACAATGATCTATACGGTATATTATGCAAGATTAAACTTAAAAACATGCGCTACACATAATGAACTGTGATTTAAGATAACTGATATTACTGTTCTGGAAGGGATTCATGCTTTAGGTATTGTTTTAATACACTTTTAAAGTGTGAAAAATTCTTAACTATTTTGACATGTTTTGGGAGAGAATTCCAAAATTGGATACCATTAAAATAAAAAGAGTTTCCAATTTGTCCTTTTCGCTTAGGTAAAACAAAATTAAAATGACTATTTCTTGTATCGTATCCATGGATATTTGAGACACGAGTAAAATTATTAGTAATATAATGATCTACATCTGAGTAGTATATTTTATGGACATGGTGTAACACGAGTTGTTTAGACCTTTGACCTACATGGAGTATACCTGCTTCTTCAAGTTCATTTTTCCCGACGTGTGTTCTTGGGCCTAAGCAATTAATAAATCTTACCATCTTATTCTGAATTATTCTTAACTTTTTCTTATCCATCTTGCCCAGACTACTGTACCAAGCAGCATTAACATAATCAAATAAACATTGTATCAAAGCAAAACACAAAATACGTCTCGACTTCATGTTCATACAAGTTTGGTATCTATACAAAAATTTTAAGCGAGAATTAGCCTTTTTGGCAATTGAATCTACCAAACCTGTCCATGACAGATCACTAGTTAAATTTATTCCTAAATATTTTACTGAATCTTTTCTCTCAATCACTTGATTATTATAGGTAACCTTGAAGTCACGTGTATATTTAAACTTTCCCTTCGAACAAAATAAAATACTTTCTGTTTTTCCAACATGTAAACTAAGCTTGTTGTCTGTCATCCATTCAATGCATTTTGCCAATTCTGCACTTAGTTTTTCTTCAATTGACTTAGGATTTGTATCTGAATATAGTAACACACTATCGTCAGCATATAAAAGTAATTTAGAATCATTAACACAAGTACACATATCATTAATATAACACATAAAGAGAATGGGGCCTAAAATGCTCCCTTGTGGAACCCCGCATTTAATAGGCAGGGAATCAGATATTACCTTCTGCATAGTTACCACTTGATGACGATTAGTTAAATATGATCTAAACCATTTAACACATGCCGAATCCAAACCCATCACTTCCAATTTCTTTAACAGTATGTTATGATTTACAGTATCAAAGGCTTTTTGTAAGTCCAGAAGAACCATTCCAACAAAGCGCCCTTGAGAAACTTCATTCCTAACAAAATCAGATAAATGTATTAAACATGTTTCAGTGGAATATCCGTTACGAAAGCCGGACTGAAATTCATATATTAACTTTTTTTCTTGAAAATATTTCTCTATTTGAGCATGAACCGATTTTTCCAAAATTTTTGAAACTACGCTTAAAACACTGATAGGCCTATAATTACCAACGTCAGTTTTGTCTTTCTTTTTATGTAGCGGTGTTACTTTTGCAATTTTCATGTCGTCAGGAAAGGTAGAAGACATAAGAGATAAATTGATTATATAATTCAAAGGGTCATACAAATTTCTCGCCCCATCTTTTAAAAATCTGGCTGGTATCATATCTAGTCCAGTACTTTTCAATACTTTCAACTTGTTTAACTCATCTAAAACAAACTTTTCTGTAACTGGAGAAAAGTGAAAACTATCTTTTGAGATGTCTTTCTCGTCATAAAACTTTTGAAATCTTTCACTGTCGGCATGGAATTTGTTCGTGTTTACTGGTAATTTACACGCTAACTTGTCAGCCACAGTTGTAAAATAATTATTGAACTCATTTGCTATTCTTGATTTATCATGACATAATTCTCCCTGGACATTAATAACTGTCTCTTGAGCACTTTTCCCTTTGCCTTTTAGACCTAAACCCTTCAAATTTTTCCATAACTTCCTGGAGTCATGTTTGTTTTCTTCAATTTGATCTTGAAAATATTCGACTTTAGCTCTTTTAACCTTTCTTTGTACTAGATTCCTTAATGCTTTGTATTTTCTTGCGAGATCCAAATTACTAATATCCCTTTTCATATTTTTGTAAGCTACATTTCTCTCTTTAATTATCGCAATAATTTCATTGTTCATCCATTTTTCTGTTCTTTGCTTGATTCTTACTTGTTTAAGAGGTGCACTCATATTAACTATTGATAAAAAAATAGTTTTAAAATTTGCCCATGCCATATTTACTTCGTTACATTCTGTTATTTTAGACCAATCGACTAGAGATAAATTTAAATTGAAATCATCTACATTATAACTTTTCATTCTTCTAATGGATATAGTTTTGTGGTGCCCAAACACGGGCCTAATAAGCTTCCTCGAGCAATAAGTTAGTGAATGATCACTTATGCCAAGGTCAATAACGCCACTTTGACATATATGCTCTTCTTTACTACATAATACGTGATCTATTAATGAGGAAGTCGTCTGTGATGTACGAGTGGGCAGATTTATAAGTTGGTTCAAACCATTTAAATTCAATATATTTTCGTATTTTCTGGATAATGGAGACTTTCGCAAAAGGCAAATATTTATGTCTCCTAAAACTATGACCTCATCGTCTTTTGTTAATTTATCAAAAGTTTCGGAGAGTCTTTCAATAAAAGTATGATCTTTAGGGGGTCTGTAGTAGACGCCAAATGTAATTGGTTTGGTTCGTGGTAAAAGGACATCGACCCACAATGATTCAACGTTTTCTAACATGAGATCGGCTCTTAAATTGAAGGCAATATCGTTTCTAATAAAAAGGCAAACACCACCTCCTTGCCCAGATGTTCTGTCTCGTCGTAAAATGCAATATCCATCTATACAGACTTCTTCATCATTTACAGACGAGTTTAACCACGTTTCAGAAATTGCGATAATGGAAATTTTATTCTTAGAAAAAAGTAATCGAAGTTCAGAAATTTTATACAAAATGGATCTAACATTTAAATGGACGAAATGCAGGCCTTTTGCCTCGAATTTATCATTAAAGCATTCATAAAGTGTTGTGTTATCGACATTGGTTGGGGTACTTAATTCAGATTCACTTATACGTCGAGTACGTGCAACATTTGCAATGGAGTTTGTGAATAGCGAGTCGCAAAAAGAGGGTAAAGAACATGTTAAACAAGTCCATTTTTCATTTGGGTTTTGGTATAATCTAGTATACTCGTGTATACTTATATCTTGGCATTTGGTATGATGCCATTTTTGACATATGGAACACAGAAGACCGTTTTGATTATTCTTAACTGGTTTTTCACATGTTCTACATGGAAATTTATAGTTTGGACCGGGATTGGTTTCCACATCACCACTAAGAAGTATAAGATTAAAAACACAATTCTCTACTCGATATATTTCCGTTTGAAAGGTGGCTGATGAATTATGATAATATAAAATTCGTGATCGGAAATATTTCAAACGTTTTAGTGATTGAAATCGAACATATCTAAAACTTGTGTGGACATTGTGTGAACATAATAAAAAGATAGACATATAAAATACTAAGACATTCATTTTCAAATACAACGACTAATAATTAAAAAGAGAATATGATTATAAATACATGTACACAGTTCACTACTAGGAAGTAAAATCCTTGCTCCTCAGCTCGAGTAAGATCACCAACGAAAATTCCGGACAGTCTACTCACTGCATGGCTCCTTCCTGACGCCGCTGTAAACTGGACCTCCGTCGATGATCACCACGCCCATCAAGCCCGGTGGTAGAATCTCGTTCCCCCGCTCTCCTCACCACTGCCTCCCGATGAGTGACACTTGTCCTTGGGTATCCCCACAGCAAACTTTGCTGACAATAAATGATGTTGTCCAGCTGCTCCCCGGGATAAGCCATGTCTACTTTCACTTTCAATGGTATAACACTCTGGACAGTCTGACACAAAAAGTGTGTACTAACGGTGATTGTGTGTGCGTAGATGTTGCCCTGTATATGAAGAGAGACTGTATGCAAGACCCATGGCGACAAATACTATTTTGCAGGCAACAGATGAAAAGTGATAAGTTTATGAAATGCAGGATAATTATGCAGAAAAATGTTTCTGAAGATGTCCTGGCGGATCCTGAAGTCATGAAGAAAACCTTGATAATGTTGGTAAAGTTGATTACAGTACATAGCATGTACAAATACAAGCAAAACAGGGAGAACTTGAGGAAGGCAGCCTAGACAGGCACCTCCCTCTCTCTCTCTGTCTCTCTTTCTCTCTCTCCCTCCCTCTCTCTCCCTCTCTATTTCTCTCTCTCACTCTCTCTCTCTCTCTCTTCCTCCTCCTCTCTCACTGTATCTGTCTGTCTGCCCCCTATCTCTGGGAATCGGGTCGGATCAAGAATCAGTGACAATTACCTGTACTCTGTGTACTGTAAACCACTATCATGTGCAAGAAACATTCACTGATTGATCACAACTGATCTGTATACTGTTTTATCATGGTTTCTGATCTTTTTCTTTCTAGATGTTCCTCCGTCCCTCATTTTTTATCTGATGTTCTTCCACACTTGCATAATACAATGATAATGCTCACAAATTATTTTTCACCTCTTCCCAGAACTCAATCTTCTCTTAAACACTGATTTTTCTCACACTAATCTGTTGTATCTTCTTTCCCCACACCCCCGCCTACCTCTTCACAGTGCTCATCCCGGTGCTAAACTCTTCCATCTCATTCTCTAAATCTCCCCCACTCAGGTTTCGTTTAGTAGACAGATTCAATTGGGATCCTGTTTCTAGCTCTGATGATACAATTAATAGCCAATCACAGCAGGACATTAAGATAGGAAGTTGCCCACGAGTCTGAGGGCTTTCGATAGAGCCGCAGCCATGCAATTGGATATTTCTCAATTACAAAAAAACTATTTCTTGAATTCATATGATTTCCATGTAAATCATAATGAATTAAATTTCCAATAGATGCATTCATCTAAAGTTGAGTGAGAAGAATATAACGATGCTACCTTGCTGAATCATGAAGAAGTTTTTGTGATTCTGTGTATTTTCTTAACTCCTGTCAAATCAGTACATAATAGATTTTGTAACTTTAATAGGTTCGTCTGTATTCAAGGTTCATAAAATATGTGATTAACATCCTTTTGGTCCTCTGTAGTTGATTTGCCCTCACTATATATATTCTACCGGTACACATCTTAAATGCACAAGTCTTAGGAACCCAGGCCCCTTAGTTCTCAACTATTATATCATTCCTAATTCCCTATGAGGTTCTGTATCAAATGAGTTCAGTAAACATTGTTAATACTTTACATCAATGCACTCCTGACACTGTGAAGTTCCACTGATGACCTTGGTGCTAATTAAGACATTAATATTTAGTGATAGACACATACAGTCAGTGAAGAAAAACTTGTGATGGCTATGGGTGCGTTCAAGCGACACTTTTCCCACCCTATAGAAACATGGTTTTCAAAGACGTTTAGTTTAAAACACGATTGCGTTCATACAATTTCAAGCAATTTTTCGTCGGTCGTAAAAACATGAAATGCTGAGAAAGATGCGTGTTGTATTTGATTGCTAAAAATTGCTTTAACGCAATGGAGATCTCAATCATGATTCTAAAACGTCATTATCGTGGCCTGCTTCTGATTGGGCCAACAGTCGATCGTACACAGATTCAGAAAGCACGCAGCAAAGTTGATCAATACTTCCTGGGTCAAACTGCGCAGTGCGATGAGCAGTGACTGGGCTTGAAATGAGCGAGAATCAGTGTTGATGAAAAATCGCTTGAATGCTCTTCCGGAGTAAACATGTTTTTAACAGCATTTTGATTTGTGATTCATGTTTGTGATTCTAGCTTTTAAAAAAAATGCTTGAACGCACCCTATATCATCCCCTTATCCCCAATGGGCAATATGTTTTCACCACCCCTTCTTCCCCATGTAACCCAGAGGAAATGAAATAAACACTCTTGTAATTGTACGGTAACAAACCAATCCTACTCCTGACATCATTCTGCTTCTCTATAAAGAAATTAGTGTAAACTGTCTACGCCTCAGCGATTAATGAATGAAGTCATTGAAG
This sequence comes from Strongylocentrotus droebachiensis, assembly GCA_035222895.1. Taxonomy (NCBI): domain Eukaryota; kingdom Metazoa; phylum Echinodermata; class Echinoidea; order Camarodonta; family Strongylocentrotidae; genus Strongylocentrotus; species Strongylocentrotus droebachiensis. Next base: position 110,798 of record JAVYIG010000176.1, on the reverse strand, counting down.
ATACAATTTCTGGAGTCCAAAATCCCTTATTCCCAATGATTTTCTTACGATCTTCTACCCTACGGAACAAACAGGACATACTAAAAGCACTGGTACAATTGTGAGATAACACATTAATCTTACTCCTGAGACCATCCTGTATCTCTGATGATCTTGGTGTCAACTTTCTACTCTTAAGCAATTAATGAATGAAGTCTTTGAAGACACAGCTAAGCTATGGATGAATACAGCCCATAAATACATAAGTACTTATGATCAAGGTACTTTATCCTCATGCTGTTTAGAGACATTATTGAAACACGAGTGCCCCAGGGGTCGATACTGGGACCGTTATTACCTATGGAACTCAAAGTATTATTAACATTGAATCGATTGGATGATAGCACATAAATCCCACTTCTGACACAATTCCATTTCTCCAAGGACCCTGGTACCAACATACTACCTTTCACAGATGAATATATCACGCTATTAAATGCAAAATTACCAATAATCCATGTTCTTTATTCCTGATACTTTACTGTTTGTCTTTCTTTTCTACAATACGTATAGGAAGTACTATGAACATTGATGTAGTTTTATGATAGCATACAGATTCCCCTCTTCATGACACCCTCCCATATCTCTGATGACCTTTGGATTAACATACTCTCTGTCAATAATGGATGAATGATGTGAATTGAACATTATTATCCATAGTCAAATTTTTGAGTTCTTGACTTTTTTTACCACCCCCTTTTCGTGGAACTTAGATGAATTACACCAAAAATAATTGTATGACAGCACATAAATCCTACTCCTGGCAACATTATCTTCTACCCATGACCTTGGTTTCACCCCCCATGCACCATCCATTCCTATCAACGGGGCAAACATTAATGTGATGGGAAGCCACGAGTCAATGCCGTGCGGCAGGTGGACTTTTAATTATGCACACAACGCCGGGCAGCCTTCGTGACATCCGCATCATCATCATAACTCATTTGCACTCCACGTGTCTGTATGTGACAGACATTTCAAATTGCTGTTTGTATTACCCATGGCTCTGCATGTCAGAACTGTGTATTCAGTTTCCTCTAATACTTCATACGTCCCACTTGAAGATGTATGACATGTGCGCATATTTGTCTTTGCGCCGTTCACACGTGGACCCAAATATCATACTTCCTGTGGATGGTGCAGTATAATCCAATAATACATTTATTTGTTTCTATTTCTATTCCATTAGTATTTGTTCAGCACAAAGATTGAAATCATTTATTTATTCATAGTTTAACTAAGGGAACTAGTTGCACAAAGCCAACCTCTGGCCTTTTTATCAATTTTGCCTATTTCATTTTTTCTTACAATTTCTCTAGCCTTCATAGCTCACCTCAAGGGTGTGCAAATTTCACACAAATATAATCATAACTTGGACAGTTCACATATACAATCTAATGATGTATGCCCTGCATAGCGTAATCAAGAAGAAGCATAAACCACATGTATGAATGATAATATTCTAAGCCCTATGTCAATACAAGTTTAATACAAGGAGTTCACATCTAACTGAGATTTCTGCATTTCCTGACATGCAAGCCAAGTGCAAGAGGTGAGCTACAGACATGCTTTGACTTGCCCAAGATGGGCTTTGTAATCAAACATGATACTCATAGGCCACAGGGTTGAAGTAACAATTTCTCAAAGACAAACCATAGCGAATGTGAGAGCTCAAAATACTGAAATACTCATTTTGCAAAAATTAAAGGTAAAACATGATGTATGACCCACTGTTCATAACATCATTATAACAATTATGAATAAAACTTAACTTTGTTTGTGTGAATGTTTGTATCTTGTTTATATCATGTTAACTTCTATTTTGTAACTATGACTTTTATCATATTTATTTTTAAATTAAGTGAATAAAGAACTTGAAATTAAATGAAAATTACAACAGAATATATAGTAATAAAACATTGAAGTATAATGCAAGCAATTGATATTATAGAAAAAGAAAGTGTCAATCCTCTAAGGGCTACAAAAGAGAAGCTTTTGAGATCTATCAGCCACGGCTAATAATATTTATTTGATTGTCACTTTTAAATTCTTCTTCTTTTAGTTTTAGACCAACTTTGCTTCTTTGCTAATTAAGCCCACTTTTTCTTCTGCCTAGTATAAAAGCAGCTGAAAAAGCAGATTACCAGCAAACTTGTCTGCCCCACCCTCTTAACAAGAAGTCAAGATGCTCTCGTAAAAGCATGCCTAGATGAAGTGGATAATAGACGGATGATGACCAAGCAAACACACTTGGGAGCGAAAGAAAATAATATTCTACGACGCAAATCCCTCATCCGATCATCAAACAGGTTTGGTCGACTGTCAATTTGGAAAGATACCGAATGAAAACATTAGCATTGCCTGGAAGAGAGGAGAGAAAACAAGAATTCCCATGCCGAATCCCATGTCCCTGTACCGTCTAGACGGAAATTTGATAGCCGACTGCATTAGAGATCTAACGACGGACGGTATCTCATCACACACAGGGATCATCAACGCTCCATTAGACATGAGGATAGAGGGCGAGAAGATACAGATCACGGTGTGGGCTACATGTGCGGTCTATATAAGGCCTAACATCGTTTTCTATTTATGGGATATATGTGGGGTTTTTGTGTGCTGAGCTGGGCTTCATAAAAGATCTAACATTATTTTGTATGTATGGTACACATGTAGGGCTTTTGCGTGCAAAGCTGGGCTTCCAATAAACACCTAACATCTTTTTCTGTGTATGCCGAGCTAACATTGTTTTTTTATATGTCTGATACATACCAATCTTGCGTCTATGCATATTTGGGAAGTCCACATTAGACATTCACCCAAGTTTCTCATTTCTAAGATATAACTGATCATAAACCTATAGATATGATATTTCTCAATGCTCAACTAAGCCGACTTCTGATGCAAATATTCAAACTATAAATATCCTCTTTTGAAAACCAGAAGGGCTAGCTTTTAACTCAGAGTACGAGTTGCATACCGGTACTTCTCTCAGAATAGAATATGTATACATTTTGTGAAACTTGACATTCTTTTAAAACTTTTTACAGATGTTTTTTGGTAGCAAACTTCCTTTTACCTCAAGAATAAATTTGAGACAGAAACATTAAATTGACAGGTCCTTGTATACTGAAAGGTCTTTTAAAAGACATTCCAAAATGCTTTTAAAAAGATGTAACATGTATTTTATGTTTTCAACTAGGGGAATTTCAGCTGTTTGTTGGAGAAAACTTTCAAGAAATGTAACATTATCTGCTGGAAGAAAAAAAAAAAATCAATATTTCTTAAAACCTAAGACCAACGGATGTAGGCCTACATTGAGAAAGAAATGCATCATTCAAAGGCAGGTATTGTATTGGAGGATGTGAAATCCAATTGATAAACCAGTAAAGTGAACAACCAGCTTAAATTTGCCAATATGACGATAGATGTGCCATAAGAGTGATACTTCTCTCATCAAATATCTACATAACCATTATTCCTCTGCCCCTCCCCCTCCCTCTCTTCCTTGCCTATGCAAGTTTATTCCTCTTATGAGAGCAAGAAGGGTATTAATGTTATTTTACATGCATGTAGAGTTAACTCTTTATGAGCTACGGATCAATATCACTTTTTCATTCTCTTTCTCTCTATAGACATGTTTTTTAATTTCTGTTTACAAGGGTTGAAAGTACTTAAGTTTCCAACCACCTTTATTTTAATTCCCAATCTTGTCCACGTTTTATGTGCTTAAATTGTGCATTGTCAACTGCTTTTTTCAATACAACTATATCTGTTTTTATCAACACTTTTTATCAATTATTTATAGTTGAAAGTATTCATCTATATGTTTACCTTTGTTATATTTCATGTTTTACTGTTTGAGTGGAAATAAATTTTGATTGAATTTGAATTAAAAATCCTATGCTGTCGCATTGTCTGGAGTGACTGTTAAGATCTCAGCCAAAAATACAAACCATATTCCACTGCCTGCTATATGATTAAATGACACAAATCATACACAAACTGTCTCTCACCACATACCCTACCCCCCCCCCCCCTCCCTGCTCTTGCCGGCCCTCCCTTCCTTTTTTCTTGTTATTGCAGAATAATTGAATTGTCTCTCACCCGATTCCTCCCATCCCCCCTTCCCGGCTTCTTGCCCCTCCCTACCTTTATCTTATTATTGGAGAATGGTTGAATCTGCAAGAAGGTAAAGTGTTAATGCCATTCTAGCTCTTAGTCAACAACTTAAACTATATGTCACTGCCTGCCATGATTAAATGACACATATCATACACATCCCCCCACCCCCACCCCCCTTTTGCCCCTCCCTCCCTTTTCTTTTTATTGGAGAATAATTGAATCTGCAAGAAGGTAAAGAGTTAATGCCATTTTAGCTCTCAGCCAACAACTTAAACTACATACCACTGCCTGCTAAAAATAAATGACACAAATCATACACAACTGTCTCTCACCACATTCCCAAGCCCCCCCCCCCTTATTCTTGCCCCTCCCTCCCTTCTTCTACTTGTTATCGAAGAATGATTGAATTGGCAAGAAGAAAAACAGTGGGTTATGCACAAAATCTGCTGATTGTCGTACCCCAAGGCTATAGCGCGCCGTCTAATCCATGCTACCCAATCTTGGGATATTAAAAGAAAACAGATATTCAATTTCCTCAATCATCTCACCATACTGTTTATTCACAAACATAAGGTACTTAAATTTCATAATCTTATCAAAGCAATACATTTTCATCATCTAACATGAAAGTAATACTACAGAATGGGGAAAAAGGATAAGTGCTGAAGAAATATTTTTCCTTTTCTTTTTTTTTTCATCTTAACAAAGTAAAATTTATTCATAATGACGAAGATATTCTTTAAGAAGATATTATAACAGTTTTAACACAAGGCAGAAGAGATGAATCCGAAAAGCATAGGCTTTTTTCTGGTAAAGCTTATAAAACATATGATGTGACACAACTACGGCTCAACTTGTAACCGTGGTAACAATATACATACCATTAGGGAAAAATAGAACTCTGCTAAAAGTAATATTTGTATCTAATTTTCAATCTTATTTTATCATTACTATAATCAGGAACATTAGAAAATGATCCTCATCTAAAAATAAAATCCAATTTCTTTACATTGGAACAATCTATGGGAACTGGCTTCAGCATTCAAAATAACATAAAGAATTCATGTAATTTTATACACTGTATTTCGGCTGCTTGGAGCCAGAAGGGGGTTAGCTCATATACGTTTCCTTTCCCACAGAGTTAATGCTCTTCTGGCTCTAAACAGATGTATATCATATGGTAAGTTCTCATGTTATCGCGCCCTTTATTAATGTAATATTTCATTCACAACAGGTGTTCACATGTTACATGATTTTGTTTAGATTGTTTAAAAGAGCGCAGTATAAAAACAATTATGATAGGCTTAGGGACCAAAAATTTCGACCAATAATGTTGTAAATGCTCTCTCTCTCTCTCTCTCATACCCACATTCTATTACACACAAGTTTGGATATAATACATTGCGTATTGTATGCTGAGAGCCAGTATGGCGTTAATATCATGTTATGGGATATGAGTTAACGCCCTTCTAGCTCTCTTGAGAAAATATAATTTGCATCCATATCGTTATGTTATAAATGATAACTGTAATACCAATATGAACATGTTATGTCACACTTTATGAAAGTGCAATTAAGAGATCTTACGTAATGGAGAAATGGAAAATAAAAGAAGATTGAAGGAAAAGAGGCTTTCCACCCACTTACAGGATACATGAAAGTGAACATAAGGCTTAATCAAGCATTTAAAATCAAATTACAAACTTATATTACTCATACCTAAGTAACGAACACTTCTATGCTACACTAATCCAAAGCTACATTAAAACAATGTCATAATACAGAGAACATCTACATGTAATCTTATAATGTATTGTCTGCTGAGAACTGAAATTTTTTAAAGTAAAATAACGTTTATGATACCCTTGTTTGTAATGTACAGAATTGGACTGTGGAGCCACGCAAGACAATATACTACATGGTTTTATCAAGTCATCATCTTTAACGATGGACTGTTAACAATTGGAATACCCTTCTATTTCCCAGAAGATGTAAACAAACTCCACCCATATAGCATACTGCTTAGTTTTCATCCCCTGCTCCAAGAAGAATGGCACCTTTAAGATCCCGACACCACTGCCAGTCTGCTTTGCATGCCCACGTTTATTAATTCAAGACGCATCTGTTACAGCTAAATTTTGAGCTTGAATGCTTATGACATAATCTCCCCATCAGGCTAGCTGGGGCGTAGCAAGGCATTCTCAAGTAAAGGGGGGGGGGGGTAGTAGCAATAAAGTCCAAGCAAGGATGTGGGTTTATTTTGTAACTACTGAATCTTGTTATGTTTGTTAGTAAAATATCACATTTTGGGGCAATATTTGGATTTACATAGGAAGTAAGTCCCTTGCAAAGGTACATGTTCTTCTATAAATATGGCTTCAGTATGTAATTCTCACCTCTAGACATATGTCATAATTTTGATCTGGTAGAAATATTGTTTGACTTCATTATCATTTTCACATTCTTTCATTCTTCCTAAATCTGCAATATTTGACATCTAAAAAATCTCACCCAAATGAAATTCAAACCACACTCATTACCTTCACATATTAGTTAGAGACAGTAACATAATCATTTAGTTAACTAAATCATTCAAACTGTTACTGAATTTCTCAATTAATGTGACAAACAGAAGCCTCCGAGTATTCCAAGGATAAGAAAATCAAAGTGTCATCCTGTCACCTTTCAGAAATAAATTCTAAAAATCATTTTTTATTGGAAATCTAATTAACTACAGCAAACAAAGGGAAACAAAGTACTGTAACTTGGATACAGGATCTTATCAATGTATCATTTTCTCGTTCATGCAAAAGCTGTTAATCTGAAGAGGAGGGGATTTAAAAATTGAGTATTTTTCTCCTTAACCTAAAATCAATGAAAAATTACAAATTGTCCTGTGGAACCGATTCACATTGTTTAAACAACATTACTATGAAGGTTAACCACTTTTTTAATCACATGATATTAAACATACCAAGGACTTTCAATATCAGTCAATATAATTAAAGCCTTTATTACAGTGCACAAACATTATTATCTAATTAGTGCTTGAACAAATTATTAATGTTTCAAAATATACAGGGATAAACTTGTATAATAAATTCTAACATAATTCATGATATGACAACATCATTTTCTCTTATGCACAATGTTTAATCAGCAATAATAATGCCTTTCATGGTATGCTTAGAATTATTGGACCTTTCACTATCATTTAATAAATTAATGTTTTTATTACAGCAAATGGCAACCACATTTGTAGTGAGATACATCCATTGTGCAGACAGTTTAGAGTATAGACAAGCAAGGCCAAATTTATGAATCTCATTAAAATGCTGAATGTGACGGCATTTAATTTTAACTGCACCTAATTCAGTGTCTAGATTATTATTTATTGTATTGTTCACACGAACTGCTCTTTATGAATTGCTTTCAAGGAAATATATCAGTTAGCAATCACTATTTTTATTGAAATAAATACATTAGGAAACTATTTTCTTTCTTTTTTCAGCACCTTTTCAAGTTTTCATTAGCTGCTCTGTGCTTCTGCATTTTATTTTTGGGGAGCGGCTGTGACACATGAAGATTCACATGATTTGCAATGGGTGGTTAGAAAAGGGAAACAATCCCAAAAAGGTGTTGAGAATCAGATAAATACTAAATCAAATGAAGAGTAAGAGAAAAATAGATCTTGAAGAAAGTGGGAAAAGAAGAAGAATCCACCAAGATTAGAGAAGTGTAAAAAAAGAAGAAAAAAGAGGGAACATGACAAAAAGAATGATAAACAATATGAATGAATAGATAAAAGGATAGAAAGAAGTGAGAGAGAGAAAGAAGAGAGAGGGAGAGAAAAGGAAATGAAGTTGGATAAGCATGGTGAAAATATAAAGTAGTGATCTTGGGGAGGCAGAATAAAAAATTTAAAATAAAAAATGATTCCTCCTTCCCTTTGCTCTCTAAACCAGATTCTTGATCATAAAGTAAAAAACAAAATGGTCATGTAAATCACCTTAATTAACATTTCAGCAATTTGACTATCTAAATATATGGGTATAAAAGAGGGTTAGATCTGAGATTATATTATCCAAAAAAAAAGAGAAGAGTATGAATTTACAAATAGTACCAAAAAATAGAAGAAAAAAGAAATAAAGTGAAAGGCGTAAATATTCTAAAAAAGAATGAAACGCAGACAATACCAAACAACAACAACAACAACCCCTTCTCTCACCCCCTCTCCTCCCCCAACCCCACCCCCATGGTAGCTAGCACAGTGTTGATTATGAAGAGTAACAGTAATTTGGTAAGCTCAGGCTGGGTTGCTGGAGGCGAAAGAGCCATGGCATCTAATAATGAAGATAATGAAATGAACAGAGAGGGAGACTGAGGGGGAGTCAGATTTATAGCCCATACAAAGTAAATTAAACCATACATCAGATACACCGTATGATACAACCATGACTGCGCAAGTCCAAGGTGTTTGGTCATTTGACCTCTCAAGTATTGTGTAGCTCTGCACATAAATTGAGATCCAATGTGTCATTTTGCTTCATATATCCTCTGTTGGAGCGAGAAGGGCATTAACTCTGTGTTAAAGTACATGAGTTGATGCCCTTCTAGCTCCAAACATACAATAGATGGTCATATCTTAGCTCTTAGAAGTGTTCCTTACTTAGGACAAGTATCAGATATACTACAAGGATCAGAATTACTGAAACCTTAGCTGTGATATATGCCCAACTGCCATTTACATTACACCCCAGACTATGAAGCCAATGCATTACAGTGTATGTCAAAAACAGACTCTTCTATGCTTCTTCATTCATCTCTGACAGTACTATACACAATCTTGTCATCATTCTGGTATTGATACAAAAACTCCTTAGAAAGTTTGAATCTTCTATAATAGTAAGCATTTTATTATTGAGTCATCCAAGTTTAGTGCTATTTCATTGTTGCAGAAAGTTAGCATCCGATGTACATTGCATGGGTGGTATACTTTTATTTACTTTATCATCCAAAGTACATAACATTATTTTGTCTGTTTGGAGGCAGAAAGACGTTCAATCATATACTTTAACACATAGTTAACACTCTTGTGTAATATCCTCTTTTTTAAACAGAAGGGCATTTTAAAACATGTATCATATTACACAGAGTTTTTTGCTTTCCTGGCTCCAACGTACAATATAAAATGTAAAGTAATCCTGGTATACTTAAAATTACATGGATACCACATATACGTAATACACACTTTTAAGTTGTATCCCTCCTTTTTTTCAATCATAAAAATTCATCTTAACAATCCTATATTTTAGTATCCATAGGCTTGGAATTATATAGTTTCCGAATTCTACACATGGTGATTCCAGATATGAATAACAGCAGAAAACAATAATTGATATCTCATTCAAAAATTTAGTTTTAAATATTTATAACCATAAGTCAATGACATGCATTCCTACGAACATTCGTCTCTTTGAATGCTATTTGGTTTCTTGGTTGAAAGTGTGAGAGAAGTAGAGACAGTGAGTGAGAGAGAGAGAGACAGTGAGTGAGAGACAGAGAGAGAGACAATGAGTGAGAGACAGAGAAAGAGAGACAGAGAGACAGAGAGAGAGAGAGAGAGAAAGAGGAGAGGAAAGATAAAAAATAATTGAAAAGTATACTATATCTATGCCTTATATCAGATCACAAAAAGTGAAATAAATAAAACTGATTCACAATATTCAGTGCTGCATCGATCTTGCCATTGCATAAAAAAGAAATTGAAAGCGAGTATTCACACATTCAACTCAGATAACCAAGCCAGCGACCTCTCAGCCTGCGCGCAATGGTGATGGATGTTCGGTTTCAATGTCAAAACAAAACCTCACATTTTTCACCCTCTCTCTCTCTCTCCCTCTCCCTCGCGAGTGGTGATGGAAGACGGTATTGACTCCGCATGCCACATACATTACACAGCTTCCAGTGCGTGAACCATTAACCAGGTAGGGGGGCTTATTGTGACCACGGAATGCCTCTCTCCGCTCCCCGGGTGTGCTTTACAGTCGGACAATCCGTCCGGTCCGTCTGATCCCAAGTCGTCCATTTGTGAATTTAGATTGTCAAATGGCATCTTGTTTGAAACATTTCATTGTGATACGGAGCTCAATGAGGTGTTCTGTTTTGTTGACCTGGTTTTGTTTGTTTCCCTTTTTTCATCGAGATGACCTGGTTCCTGGTGACCGAGGAATCTGGCCATGACCAAGCAGTCTTGGCGGTCAAGCTTGAGGGTCAGGGCTGGCAGGATTGATTGAAGCATATAAGCTTAGATATGGAATGTATGGAAGAGACTTTATCCACCATGGTGAAATATTAAGAAACGGTCATGAATTATGAGAACTCAAAGATTACAGCAGTCAGTGCTTGTCATAATTATTTCTAACACGCTTTGTTCCCCTTACTTCAAATTTAATCTTATTTGATTTGGACTTCCTGTTCCTTTCTGCATTTTTCTATGATGAGTGAAAAACCCAAAGCTTTTCAGCAAGTCTTTAAACATTTTAACAACAATGTCGAAAATAACAGTTATTTGGGATAATTTGATGAATCAATGTTTATTTCACATCATACATGTACATGTAGTATGCAATTTGATATGATTTGAATGTAGAGCAAAAATTATGTGACCTATTTCATTCACTTCAAAATGTTGTGCCAAACGGATGGTGGATTTGAGAAGAATTGCACATCCAACTTGATGTATGCATCTAGAACTATAATAATATTCAATACAGGCCTGGTTGTCCATAAAAGTATTTTAAATTCGTTTGAAATCATGACTGCGAAGTACTCTCCCTTTAAGTGCAGACGATATCATGAAAGGTTCATATCTACTATAGATTGTGGTGTTGATAAAGATGGTAGGGGGTAGTGATTGTGATAATAATGATGATGATGATGATGATGGTGATAGTAATAGTGATGATGGAGGTCAAGATGATGGTTGGGATGGTGAAAGGGATAATGGCAATGAGGGTGATGATGGTGATGATGGCAATGATGGTGATTATGATATTGATGAGGGGATAAGAAATGGTGACAATGGTAATGATGGTGTTGGTGAGAGTACTAAGGTGATGATGAAGATTGTGGGGATGATGTGGTAATGAAAGTGATGATGGCAATGGTGGTGATGAAGGTGATTATGATATTGATGAGGGGATAAGAAATGGTGACGATGGTGATGATGGTGATGATGGGAGTACCAATGCTCATGAGGAAGATTGTGGGGATGGTGGGGTAATTAAAGCAAAGATGGCAATGATTGTGATGAAGATGATGACAATGTTTACAAGGGGAGTAGGAGGGGAGTACAAGATGATGGATGATAATGGTGTTGGTGATGGTACCATGGTGATAATACCATGGTGATAATAGTGATGAATGTGATAATGAATGTGATAATGATAATGAGGGTGACAACGATGTTGATTAGGGTAGTAGAGGGTGATGATGAATCAAGGTAATGATGATAATTGGTAACGAAAATAGATGGTGATGATTGTGGTGGTGGTGATGACGAGATGCTGATGGGGGTGATGAATGGGTGATGATAGTGGTGGGGATAACAGTGGTGGTGGTGAAAGGAGTATTGATGATAGTGGTGGTGGTTGTGACAAAAGATGTGGTGATTATAATGATAGTAATGTCTTTAGTGATAACGAATGTGATGATGTGGTGAGGTGCTAATACTAGTGGCATAACAATCTGGTATCAATCGAGGTGATACATGATGTATTAGCACACTACAGTACATACATTTCTGTGAAAGGATTATCAAGTTGTCCTCAAACTTCCCATTGTTTACTTGATCAAATATCAATGCAACAGCTTCTCTGTTTTAAAGTTATAAGAGATTTAAAAACAGAGACCAGGAGCCAATGTCATAAAGAAATTAAAACTACTACAACAAATCAAGATCAGACAAACATAGGTCCATAAAAACCGCCCAAAATACCACTTTAAGATGATTTTCTGCTTCCAAGTTTTGAAATTACTTAGAAAAAAGTATACTCTTTCAGGAAATACTATTAAAAAAAAAAGTAAAATTTGACCATCCTGACCAAATGCACTTTCATTGAGCTCTAACTGAAAATCACACATACAACTTTTCAGTGGTTTTGTGGTGCATGGTCACAAATGATATGGAATTGACTTTCATACTTATGAGATGGACTCATTACAATGAAACTTTTTCAGCATACAACAAAATAAATATATTACTTTCTACATTAGCAAATATTCCACTCTTAATACCAATACTAACATTTACCACAAGTAATTCAACTCTTGTTCAACTTCAAAAGAAAGTTCAATCAAAGTGTAAACTATTTGTAGGAGATGGATATCCATGGAAAACTACATACATCCAGGTTTTATTTAGCTTGTGCAGATGACTCAACGACAAACACACTTACAAGGCAAGACACGTTTACCTAATCACTATTAAGGGACAAAAAATTGCAGCATCCATGTTAGTTAAGTGTATCATGGATCTATCAATTACTTGGCATTCATGAGGGTGTTTCAGTGAACATCATCCCATCTTCATGATTCAATTAATGTATGCTTTTTCATGAGATTATCAATAACGAGAAGGGAGTTCACTCAATTTAAGGGCATGAAAATATAGGGTTAACGTCTTTTAGATCTGTTTTTAGCTCTTTTTGATATCAATAACAACTTTCTTTGACAATAGCTTTATCTGAAGCACAAAAGGTTAAGAACGTTTCTTTCTGCTATATTTGCCAGTAGCATGTTAATTTTAAATCATGTCTCTATCAAATAAATGTTTTAAAATAATCAATAAACAATCCTGTGCGAAGAGCAAAGCCATCCCAAAATATAGTATTCTAGTTTATGCTAAGACTGTTTAAGACTAGAAATAATAATTTGTCTTACCGGTATATATGAACAGATGAAATAATTACTTTTCTCTCTTTTATGTTTAGTATTGGAATCAGCCAGAAGTTATTCACTCAGGGTTTCAACATTTTCTAGGAACTGACTACCTTAAAGACCAAAACTTTCGTAAATTGTATAAATTGTGTGTAGTATCAGTTGTGAATCATTGCACAGCATGAAACATTTGTGAAACTGAGCCATTTACAAAATTTGTAAACATTACATAGATTTGAAAATCTTTTTTTTTTTTTTTTTTTTTTTTTGGGGGGGGGGGGGGGGGGGGTTTAACAGTTAGTAGTCATGCATAAATGTTTTTTTAATGTCCCTATAACCAAGAACATTTTCCATTAAAGCCCCACTGTACTACTTGTAGCTACTTGATCCCTCTATATAGAAAACTTCCCCCATCGGTTCCTGTTGGTCCCCCATGATCCTCTTTTTCTTATTTTAATAGAGAGCTGAGTTGATGAGATAACCACCTGTCAGTGACCTTGCAGGGTGGTTTAATCCCTCCATTACACTGGTATAGATGGGCTTTAAATGAGGATTGAGAAGGTGCAATATACATTCACAGGAAGCCACAGGAAGGCGGTGAGAGTTTTGTATTTTTTAAATTGCCAAAGGCATGTAGTAACAGCCAGCAGGCAGCCAGCAATATGCTGGATGAAGATACACACTGTTTATCATATTATTTGTAGGCAGGTAATCCACATGTGCACAAATCTTCCTAAACCTCCCCCACATCTCTCACCTCCCCCACACCTCAACCTCCCACACACCTCTGCCGCCAAAGGATTGCTGCCCCAGCACGTATTACATTGAATCAAGAATGACATTAATATCTTTTCACGTCTCATCGGTGCCTTTGAATAGGCAACTAGATATTGAAGCTCTACATATTCATAATGTGGGTTATCTGAACATGACTAGAATATAATGTATAGCAATGAAGAGCCACTTGTGTGTTTTTGGGGCGGTAATTCTTGTTATGAGCCCAATCTGTGTCTGTGAGTTACACATCTCTGATACCAGTCTCAATGTGTTAAGCAATCACTATGTTTGTAACCTTTGAAATTCAATCGGATCTAAAGATATCAGTCAATGAATATCTGGATATCCACGATACTGGTGACTTTCGCAAGTTAATTTAGATTTCTTCAATGTCAGTTGACAAATATTCAGGTATCCACAAGTATACAGGGTCACTATGGATCACAAGGTCCATGGTTGGAGTCCCACCATGGCACTAGTGTCCTTTGCTATGACATTAACATACATTTGCCACTCTCCATCCGGGGGTAGTAAATGGATATCTGCCAGGAAGTTATCCCTTGAATGCTTTTAGCACCTTAGGGCAGCTGGGATAAAGCAGAGGGTAACAATAAAACTTTGTAGGTGACTTGAGCATAAGTGACTACACCAATTTGCCTTATTTGCAAAAAAGATAATGATAATAACAGCAATAATAATGTTAGGTTGATATAATGCATTGAATGTCACCATCTCTATGCAATTTTGAAAGAAAAATTATAGAACATAGTTGTGTAGTATTATTCTGAGATTGATAGGCGGCTTGAATTACAAATAACCATATTCCCCTTTTCACCCACCTAATTATTAGCATTGATTTATAAGTAGAATAGTTTTTTTTTGTTTTGTTTTTTGGGACAATACTTTACAGTTTGTTTTCACACATATGTTTCCACTTGCTATTACTATACGAGGCCTTTAACCTTGAGTGACAGAGGACCCACACGCAGACCACGATCGGCTTGTTAGCAAAGCTGACAGGAACAAATGTCTCACGATTACTCGACAACATCCGCCCATCGTTTTCGCTTCTCGTGAAAGATGGCCGGTAATTTTCTCTGGCCTTTTGCCGACAAGAAAGAGGCACGCCAAGCATTTCTCTCATCAACATTCCAAGACTGTGGAAGGGGTATAAGGGAAGGTGACAGGAGCTAGTGGTGGTCTTGTAATGGGGGCAAAGGTCTGTACAATGCTACCAAAAGCTCTGCCATTTTGTCTGGAACAATTAAGAGGCAAAAAGTGTCCTTCAGAATACTTTGTTCTGAGATCTACTGCCTCCAAATCATGTGTATAGTTCAGACACAGAATAAAACTAAGGGTATTAGAATTCAATGTGCAGAGAAGTTAAACACCAAACTGCATATTTTAAGGTCTCATATATAAATACTTATCATGAAGTATACAATAAATATAGTTGATTGTTGTACAGGAAATATCACATTTCATTAGAAAGTCATCAATAGGTGATTGAAAATATATCTTTAACAAAATAATGCCTGTCTATACATAGTGTGAAGCTAAATAATCAAGAAAAGTGTTTTTTAAAACAGACAGAACATAACGATATAAAAAAGTGAAAGATACTTCTGCATTTGAAATTGGAAGAGATTTAATATATCAGTTTTCTTTTCATCATACAAATGAGCAGCATTTAATAGTGAAATCATGATTTATACGTCCTTTGAGAGACCAATGCCAGTAAATGGTGAGAGCAGACAGTGGCATGAACGGGCTGCCATAGTTAAGTCCAAATTAAAGTTGATCTTAATCTTTGTGAAACACTCCCCTGGAGTATTGTCTACCAGTATTTTCCATGGGGTAAATAATGCCCTCTTGGTTCTTGGCAGACAAATCACTAGCTGTTGTAGGACAGCTTGCTCCTACAATAATTGCTCGATCGTAATTTCCTACTCTAACCAAATTCCGAACTTCAAACCTTGATGCAACACTATAACTATTACCCTAAACCTAACCTGGGGAGTATTTAACAAAGACTAAGATCGACTTTAAGTTGGACTTAACTGTGGCAGGCCTTTTATGCCACTAGCTGCACTCACCATTGGTCTCTCAACTATGATCTTTAGATAATATTTTTTCCTTTAATAATAAACTATAAAAAAATGTAAATTCTGTAGATTCGTGACAATGATTTTATACGTCCCTTGAGAAACCAAATGCAAGGAATGGTTAGAGAAACTAGTGGCATTAACGGCCTATCATAGTTAAGTCCAACTTAAAGTTGATCTTAGTCTTTGTGAAACACTCCCCTGTAACCCGGTTGCAACTCTAACCCTGACCAAGACAGAATAAAACCCAGAGGGATAGTCACCGGAGCACCTGATGGAATACGGGTGCCATTATCCCAAGTTAATGCCCTTTTGTTCCTAAGAAGACGATACACTTGTGAACAGACATGTCCACTTGATCCGTTTCACAAGACTATCAAAAGGACATGCACTTTGGATCTCAAGAGGTCTTCAATGACGACGGGGTCGACTCTCATTAGGGGTGTTCTAAGCGAACGAATGGAGAGGGATTCCTCTCGTTAGTAACCTCAATGGAAGCACGACAGCCGGATGCTGAGGCTTAATTACCCAGCCATGCCAGTCTGATTAATAGGCTAATACCCCCCTAATCAGGTAGATATTG
This sequence comes from Strongylocentrotus droebachiensis, assembly GCA_035222895.1. Taxonomy (NCBI): domain Eukaryota; kingdom Metazoa; phylum Echinodermata; class Echinoidea; order Camarodonta; family Strongylocentrotidae; genus Strongylocentrotus; species Strongylocentrotus droebachiensis. The sequence goes on along the minus strand of JAVYIG010000176.1, from coordinate 94,229 downwards.
CCCTTCACAATCCGGAAGTTGGGATAGATTTAAAGGAACCATTTAAGATTGTGATACAAAGACAAGACAACGGGGAAAGACATTCTTTGAGTGTCGTGAATCAATGCTTAAGATCTTGGAATTTATAGCTAGCTCCATATCCTAAAACATCTAATTGCCAAATGGACATGGAAAACAATGTAAGAAAGAAAGCGAGTTCCTTATGCTTTATATTAGATGGTAATTACTCTTTATTAAGCTTTAAAACTTTTTTTTCCTGCAAAATTAATACTTAAGAAATATAATTCAACCAAATGGAAAAATATCAAAGAAATATTATATCTAAACCTGTCTTTTCTTGTTTGAATTAGGGGAAGAAAATTAAATTTTGAATTTATGTTCAAGGATAATAGGAATGAGTGGTACGAGTCACATCCAAGTATATATCAGGTATTCAAAAAGGGATCAAATGGAAGATTTACTCTGGTATATCACGTCAAGAGAAAGAAGTAAGATAAGTTCTATGATTATAAGTAATTTGTGACAATGATCAACAACAAAACATCACAGATGAAACTTTATTTCGATCCTTTCTATCTTCTACCCCTTGTATACTTCTTCTCTCTATCTATCTATTACCTTTTCCCTCTCTCTCTCTCTCTCTCTCTCTCTTTCTATCTTTGACTCTCACCTCTCCCTCTTTCCTTTAATATCTCTCTCGACCCCCTCCTCCCCCTCTCTCTTTTTCTCTCTTTCTTTCTATCTACCTATATATCTCCCTCTCCCTTTCTCTCTTGCTCATCTCCCCCTCCCATTCTCTCTCTCTCTCTCTCTTACCACTAACTCCTCCCTCTCTCTATCCATCTTCCCTCAATATCTCTCTTCCCTCCCCTCTCTCTCTCTCTCTCTCTCTCTCTCTCTCAATCCCCCTTCCCCTTTCATCACTGCCATCCACCAAGGCTATGGGTTTATGGTTCATATCTTTTTAGGATGGTTTCCTCATCATGGCCCTGTAAACATCAGATCTAATAGAAATCCCATAAGCACTAACAGGACTCCTTCTCAACACCACCAGGTAGCATAACATAATGGATAGCTAAACTTGAAAGCTGAACTTAAAGAGGATCAACAACAAAAAATAATAACTATTGCCTTCAGAGGTTGAAATGGCAATACTTCAACCTAAATTCGCAAAAAAGCAGAAATATATGCCCAAATGTTCAATGTTGAAGTGCATTTGTGATATCTTTCCAGGTCGGATCGATATGATAATTTACCAAATATATCAAATAGTAGGCAGTTTCCCGGCAAAATTTGTATCATCACGTATTAGTAAAAACATATTCTTTCCCATAATTGGTAATAAGAGCTTCCATTTCATTTTTTGAGAGGGGGGGGGGGGGATTCCAAAACTGGTCTATACCTTTAAAATGCAATCAATTCCAATGGAATATCTTATTGTAACTCCAATCTTACATTTATTCTATATTGTAATAAATTTGCTGTAATCATGCATTGGTTGTCCACACTATTATAAAGAATATCATAAATCTTACTACCCTTTGGGGCCTTTAATTCACGATTGTATCTTTCACAAAAGGCCCCAACACGTCACCAGTGTTTTCAATTGATCCTGCGTGCAAGCAATTGATGAGAGGTTCTCACTTTCTGTTCTAGTCTCTGTCAATAGAATTTATGTTGGTTTGCATGTACCATACATTTTGTGAAATCATTGAAAAATGAAAAAATAGGAAATATTAAACAATAAAGTCAAAACTGGATATTAAAACTCATTTATCATATCTCGGGCAAGTACAAGGTATTTGGTCTTTTGCTGCCCCATGTTTTACCAAATATTGTAGAGTTTTAAACATAAATTGAAAACAAATGTGTCATTTCACTAAATATTTTGCCTCAGGAAAGCTTTAGTAGAGCTATCAATATGATACTCTGATATACAAACAATATTAGATGTGTTTGGTACGGTAGGGACAAAACACTTTGGGCTTGCTCTTTATGAAAGGTATTTTTATGTAATATTGACTGTATACTCTTACAGATTGCCAAGATATGATTGATTGAAGGATATATATTATAATTTTCTATATGTTACAGGGTTCGAGAGTCTGAAAGAGATTAAGAATGCAGATTAGCCCATCCCGACCTCAAACAAAAGAAAGTGTTATTTCAGGGGGGAAAGAAGAACACTGATACTTTAGTACAAGTAAACCCCCTCCCCCTCTACAGAGAAAGAGAAAGAGAGAGAGAAAGAGAGAGAAAGAGAAAGAGAAAGAGAGAGAGAAAGAGAAAGAGAGAGAGAGAAAGAGAGAGAGAGAAAGAGAAAGAAAGAAAGAAAGAGAAAGAGAAAAAGAGAAAGAGAGAGAGAGAGAGAGAGAGAGAAAGAGAGAGAGAAAGAGAAAGAGAGAAAAACACCCTACTATTGAAAATGCCCATTTGAATGTGGACTGAAAAACTGGTTTAGCAAATTACGAATGCAGATCCTGTGTCAAAATGGGGTTGTTGAAATGCCCCTTGATGGTTCAAGAAATCGCCAGAGGAACTCATGTAAATACCTTGAAGAGCTGCCACTCTATCGTACATCTGCCATCCCTACTTGACCAGATCCCTTTCACACTGGAAAAATAAGCTAGATTGTGTCACAGCTAGTCCAGTGGTTTGAGTACTGCAGATATAAAACTTAGGGATTCAAGCCCCGATACCTCAGTCACATCGGAAAACTGACTCTAACTGACTCCAAACTGACTGATTCTCTGCCAGTGGGGGAATGTCTTGTTTCTCTTTGGTCTGTAGACGGTCCGGTGTCTATCTTGTCAGTGTGACAAACATATATGACGTGGCACTTTAGCTCACTGGTGTACATGGGTATCTGGTAGATATTAATTCCTTCACATTCAGGTAATCTTAATTGCAGTTATGCTAAAGTTTTAACATTGACACTGACATGCTAAGATTGCTATGCATAACTCAAATAAGCGTGAAGAACTACCTATCATTTTTCTTGGAACAGCTGAGTCTCCACTACAATACCTCAGTCACACCGCCGAACCGACTCAATGCCAATTCCAAACCGACCGCGTTATGGCCATTCAGAGCAATGTAATTGTGTGTTTGGTATGGTGTCAATCTCGTTGATGTGACTGGGTTATTGCATAGAAGCACTCTGAATGATGGCGTGCTCTCTACACAGAATTATCATTTTAAAATGTGAAAGGGTCCTACTATTCCTAGACCATTTTTTTTACTGTGCATAATCATAGTTTTCTCTCTCCTCTCTCGCTTTGCACTTTGTCATTTATTCTTCAGTTGTGAGAGCTATTTGACACTTCGAGATGTCCTGTACGTCACATCTGAATATTTATTTTTTGTATTTTGTTCTCTATTTTTTTCCTTCTGCAGTATACATCAACCCTCTTCATTCCCTCTCCTCCTAAATATCCCTCTCTCCCTTATTCCCACCCGCCTCTCCTCTCCCTCCCCCATCCTCTCTCCTCACATCCCCTCCCTTCCTTAACTTCCCTTCCCTTCCCCTCCCCTCTTCTCTCCTACCTCTCTCCCTCCCCTGCTCTCTCTCTCTCTCTCTCTTTCTTCAAAATCTCCTATCTCTTATTCATCCTAATAGAATCTTCTTTCAACCCAATAAGTAGACTTAAATTCACCATGTGCTTCCAAATATAAAGCTGGCACCAAGGTTAATTCAGTCATGCCATGCCAGATCCTCTATCCTGTAATGCAATTGAATGTACTACCTTGGGACTATGTCAATTTTGCTTTAAATGTTGGGTCTAGAGTGCCGACATTGAAGAAATATTACACCTAACATTCTATTATTATTCATCACTTCCATCCATTCATCCATCTCTCTCTCTCTCTCTCTCTCTCTCTTTCTCACACACACACCATTTGTCTCAATCCCTCACATGTCTCACTGTAATTCTACATCTTTCTATCTCCCCCTCTGTTATTTTTTGTTCTCTCTCTCTCTCTCAGGATAATTTCTTTACTTCCCTCTCTCCCTCACCCTCCAACCCTGACTCCCTCCCTCCCTCCCTCCCTCCCTCCCTCCCTCCCTCCCTCCCTCCCTCCCTCCCTCCCTCCCTCCCTCCCTCCCTCCCTCTCTCCCTCTTGAAGCAAAATACATAAACTCCAAGAAAATGTTATGACTGAGGATAGCATACCTAACATTTCAATTACTGGTCTATCCTGTGACTAGAAAAGCACAAGAATTACATTTATGAAGCCAAATTATCTCCAATGGATTAGATGACTGCCAACTAGAAAATAGATCAAAGGGCATCTATTTTACATGGCCTCACAGTAAAACACATCACAATGAAAATGCTTGCAGCAATAACCAACCAATCATCAAAATGGTCAACCAGATCCATCTATCCCTGCGCACACATGATGAAGTGCCGGTGGCATAATGTGAGCGCAGAGTGAGGCGTCATCGTACATCTCTATTACAAGTCAAACAGCATGCATACGCACTATTGATTAATATTAACACATCGCCGTGCATGAGTTGGCACGCATGATAAGTCCAGAGAAAGAGCCAATTCATGACTTGTGTGAGTACAAGGCTGGTGTGAACTTGAGTACCCAAGAATGCAACAGAAATACAAATGGAACAGAAGTATTTTTTTAAATTTAAGACTATTAATTGATTTTGACATGGTGCTGTAGATTTTTTGGCACACAGCTAGTAAGAGCAGATCAAAAATGCAACTGGAATGAAGTAATTACACTAAATAAGTTTTAAGAGTATTTGTACCACTATTCTTATTGTTATTAATATTATTTTTATCATTATAGTAATAATTATTATCATCATCATCATCATCATTTAGAATAGTGGTAGTGGAAGTAGTAGTAGTAGTAGTAATAGTAGTAGCAGTAGTAGTAGTAGAAGAAGTATTATTATCATTATTATTACCATCATCATTTATTATCTCTGCTTGTATTATCACCAGTATCAGTAGTATCATAATCGTTAGTATTATTACTATAGTATTACTATTACCATTATTACATTTCACAATGTAGTAGTTTTGCTGTACTTCCATTCATACCGTACGAGGTTTCCTACATTTATTTCATCCATACTCTAGCTCAAAATTGAAATCTACTGGATAAGCTCAAAGATCTGAAAGGGCATTTACAAAATCCTATATGGCATTTATCAATATATACCTGATACCTGAGGTTCTATCCTCCAAAGCATAATCAATCTACAACATCTGTCTCATATTGCCATTTTCTTCTCCTTACACTTTGAAAGTGTCCTACTACATTCCAAAGAGACAATATTGCTTTATGTGAAAACTTAATGTTCTATAAAATACATTGCTTAAAACTGCATGGGTACATGTTTGAAATGCTATAATTTAATTCCTTTCTAACAAACAGTTTCTCCTTAAGTGAAAATGTAATGTTCTATAAACGTCATCACTTAAATCTTTGTAGGGACATGTGTAAAGGGAAAGAAAGTAAACACCTTTCCGCATCCAAACAGGCTATATCGTTTTAAATGAAAATTTATGTTCTATGAAGTGCAGCACTTGAACCTTCATGGGTGCATCGTCAGCTTGAAGCCACAAGGACGCTGTTAAACCCTGTGTTTCAAAGTATATTATAAGTTAACATAAGTTAAACAGATGATATATAAAGGGATATTTTTAAGGTAACACCCTCCTGCATCCAAACCAACAACATTGCCTTAAAAGAAAACTTACCATTCATAAACTACATCACTTAAAACTGTGTGTAAAGTGAAATAAATTGACACCATTTAATTATGCTACTAAGCAGACAATACTGTCTTCAGTGAAAACCTAATGTTCTATAAACTACATCACTTATAAAACTGTGTGGGTGCATGTAATGTATTCATATACGTTCTTCCTTCTGCCAGAATCCATACCTGGCTCATGGAGTGCTGACTGAAATGTAAATTTATGCACCTGATAAATTGCCCTACTCATCCATTCTCATTTAGATGTCAAGTTTTTGTGGTTCATCGCCTCAAATGGAAACCCATGCATTTTTATTCCATTTCTAAATACCATGAATTGACATGTTTTTGCTTAAAGGTATAGTGTTGCCTATTTGGCTTTCCGATTGCTTTTGACTATCATTCAAATGAGGAGCAATGTTTCAAGGAAAATTTTAAGAACTACACAGGATAAAAATTGATTGTGGGGTATTTCTATCTGATGAGGAATATATGCTTTGGAATTTTAATTGGGAATGTATTGTCTTTAATGACTAGCAAAACTTAACTACACAGAAGTCTTTGGTAGTTTTGTAAGTTTTAATTATCCTTTAAGTGATTTCATGAGCTCAAATGGGAATTTTATTTTGAGATTTTCATTGACATTTTTTATCTCTTCTATGAAATTGTTTATTTATTTAATCAAACACAAAAAGGCAACTCAATTAATTCAAACAAATATGACATAGCAAAAATGGTTAAATCAGTTGAACATGTGCCAAATCATCTACATACAACACAAACTTGTTGTTTTTATACAACAAATTCTGCTCAACTTCATAAAAATGTTTCGAATATCCTTGAAAGAAATTAAAGATAACAGTCCTTTTTTTGCATTTTGTAGAGAATATGTAAAGTTTTTTATATAAAATGATTTTCATTAATACTTGAATGGCATCAGACTAAAATATCAAAATACAATACTGCAGACTACAAATTTACAAGAGAAAGTTGACCAGACAGAGAAATGTCAGAATTTTGTTAAATATTACAATTTAATCAAAACAATTTCAATGTAAATTATAGAAACTGTATTTTAAACTACAACATTTTAACATAAACATCTGTAATTTCTGTTGTTATTTATTACAACCTGTATTACTGTTAATTTCTTTCTTTCCCTTTAATAGCCACCTTGTCGTTGAACAGGTTTGTATGTCACGTCACATCTCATCCTAAATGTACTTTTCTCAGTGGCAAGGATGACTAAACTCAGCGCATCATCAATTTAAGTGATCTTAGGAGAAGGGGTATAATATTAGTGGTCATTATTAGCTAGACTATGGAGGGGGTGGTGGGAATGGCTAATGTCACGTCATACTCTGAAGCTGAAATGAGCTATTCATGTCTTTCCACGTAACATTGATGATGATAATAATGGACTCTTGTGTAGTTCTCGTCTGTCATACATGATGCTACTGTCGCTTCAGGCTCATTACCCGAGGTTAGCATGACTGCTATTAAAGGTAATACAAAGTTTTGGTAAATTTTGAAAATTGGGTGGATAGTGATTCTTTACATTTTTTATATATTTGGATGCACCTGTGGATGAGTTATAAGCACTAGAAAATTTTGCCCCAAAAACACTTCTGCTTTTGAGAAAAATTGAATATAAAAATTTACTGGTGCTCCCGGTAAATTTTGATAAATTACAAATATAGCGCCTCCGGCTGTACAATGGTAGCTGCGATCTTGAAAATCTCATAATATGTAGTTGTGATATAGCTTATTGTTTGATTTTAGTCGAGAAACATTGTTTTATAGCTTAATTAATATCTTGACCTCAAGAGGCAGTTATACAACATAAAGAGTGTATTATTTACAATTTCAAAACTTTAGACTCGATTTCAACTGTGACAATTAACGATCACTGAATATTGTAGGATCGCATATATGCTTCCAATATGTTTATTTGAACCAAACTCATGACCCCTACCATAACTTTGTATTACCTTTAAGGGGCTCTACTAACATTCACATTTTTTGTGCGAGATATGCATTTCCTGCACCTGGGTCTGATGAGAAAAATTAGAATGCATAATTGCCAAAAGAAGTTACCAGGCAGGAACTCACACCATAAACCTCTGGATAGATGGTTAAATAATGACATTGCTAATTTTGGATATATTTATAGCACTCATATTCACCAATTAAGATGCTCAATGTGGTCCAATATTACCCCTTCTCTAGCTAGGCTACTGTTTTCAGTGCTCACAGCATTCAAGGAATCCTTCCTACCAGTACCGGTACCCATGTATTTAACACCTGGGTGGAGAGTGGCAAATCTAGATGAATGTCTTTCCATAGGACCAGGGAAAACTTTTAGAAAATTTCGGGGGCTATTTTACAAGCTTGCTTGCATTAAAATTACACTCTTTAATTTGTTTTGCATTGAACTATATGCAAATTTTTTAGGGGCTTTTTTATGACTTTCGGGGGGCTCTTTTGGGCATTTGGGGTGCTCATACACCCGAGCCCCTGTGTTTCCTTTTCCCTGCATAGGACACTAGTACTGTGCCAGTGATTGAACCCACAACCTTTGCAACTCTAGTGAAGTATTTGAACCTCTTGACTACAAAACCTCTTGTCATAAAAAAAGGAATCATAAAAAAGGGAACCATAAACCATGACAGTCTCATATGATACAATACAACTTTTTTTTTTTTTTTTTTATTTATATGTTTTATTGATCATTCATAATCACATTTTTACAAACAATCATAGGAGAAATTACAGTTAATGAAATGCGACTAGAGTTCTTAGAATGCCAGATAAAGGCCAACATTCCTGTGTCCACATGATATAATATAACTAAATAAATGTAACTAAGATATCTTAAAACACCAGATATAGGCCACCGCTCGTTTTCGACACGGCACCTTACATACTACGATGGATTTATATGGTTAATTAGGGCCCTGGTAGCACCATCTTTACGATACGCTTGAGGGAAGGCATGATGAGAGAGCTAGCTGGAACGTTATTGTCAACCATGCGTTGGTAATTAACCTTTACAAGAGGCGCAGAAGACATATTTGAGAACGGGTGGGAACTTTCCGCTGAATTTGGACGTGCTTACTTATCCAGGATCTCTGCTCAGTTCACCAGAAACACTTAGACATGATCGAGACATCCTCATTCCTAATTTTTTCTGTCCTTCTTTTCATGACCTTGCTCTACACTTTCGCCTCCCGTATTATTTTGAGGGATCATCGCAGCCTCTACTTAGGATAACATTATTTAGAATACTGATACAAATTTTCTTGGATCGTCTATACAGCCTATGTCTACGTAATTTGTGCCACTCAGACTATATCAATTACCATTATGGATAAGGATGCTAAATTAAGCCAGGCGCCTACAAGTATATTATTACAGTGACTTTAGCCCAGCTTCCCTAAGGCGCTCAAAGCATTCAAAGGATAAATTTCAACCTGGTTTCCATTTACTAAACCTAGATGAAGAGTTGCAAATGTAGATCAATGTATTTTATAGTTATAGAATCATGTTTGAACAGGGCTGAAGGCGGGCAGGTCTGGCTATATACAGGCAAAAATATCAATGAATAATAAAGATGTATCACACGTCATGTCTAATTCAGTTGGGCTTTGTCTGCTATCAATCTAAAGGCAAGGCCAAAGACAGACGGAAACAGATACATTGTCCACTCACAGCCAAAAGGGCATATCTAACATCCTTCTGGCTCTGAATACATGATATCTCCAATCAACAATGTAAATGTGCCTGCCAGAAAGAATTATCTCCAAGGACCTCAACAAATATACAAAAATACACAAAATAATGCTGTTCCGTATACACACAAATGTTTTATTTTCCCCTCAGGGCTTTGTTAAGTAATGATCTTATTTGACTTTGAGAAATATTATTGTTATTGTCACAATATCCCCATCAAATGCGCCGAGACCCAAGGGGATGGGACACAAATAATTACATCACAAAGAAATAAGAATGCAGCATGTAAGAAAAAGCCCGCAGGCGAGAGGATGTGAATATAAACACATCGGTAAAGAAGAAAGAAAGAGAAAGAGAGAGAAAAAGTTGAGATATATATAGAAACAAAAGTCAAGAACAGCTAGGGTATGAGCTGAAAATGACACATCAAGTCCATCGGGCTGTAAGATTTGTAGATATACCCAAGGATATATCTACACATGCCTAGCATGAGGACATATCATCTGCTTAGAGGAAGAAGGGCATTAACTCATATTCTCTTCCACAGAGTTAACACCCTTCTGGCTCTCAATAGATGGAATTTCCAATCTACAAGTACCTTGTACAAGTGTATCTCCAACCTACATTATACCTGACAAAAAGATGTATCTTAAATCTACATATATCATATCTCCAATCAACATGTTTCTGCTAGAAGGAAGTGTCTCCAATCTACAAGTTCCTACCAGAAGGGTGTATCTCCAACCTATACATAAACCTGAAAGAATTAATGACTTGTCTGGCAAAAGGGGTTATTTCTAACGTACATATACTTGATAAAAGGACACATCTCCAATTTACAAATACTTGATAAAAGGACACATTTCCAATCTACATATACCTGGCAGAAAGGGGCATCTAATTTAACCTTTATGTTCCTGACACAAGAATGTATTTCGACTGATATGTGCCTGGCAGAAAGACATATCTTCAAGCTATCTGCGCTGGAAATACAAGTATGTTCTTTCTAATCGACCCATCTATATAATGCATGTGTAATGACATTGGATACGTGTCCTCAAGAGCACCCATACTGTACGCATTGCTAGTATTGGCAAAGCCCAGCATCTATCTTCTGTAATTGATTTTACCATTTCAGGGAGGACTAATTAAAGCTAACGAGGTCATGGACGAGCTATCGGATATAGAAACATTGTCTGATTACATTTATTGTGTTAATTCTTTGCACTTGCCTGCCCAGTGGGGTGTGTTATATCCAATCCGTACGATGCTAATTAAGTCATACAATCACAGCAGTGCAGTGTGTAAGACAATTAAAATTAAGCTAATTAGTGTACGTGTAGATTGCACTCGGTACTAAGCAATTACATCATCTCTGTCATTTATTGGTCTGGGCCCCATATCAATCGCAACTTATTTGCGATTGATATTAATCTCAACTATGTACATAAAAGATAGGAGACTGCAAACTTGCGATTGATTGGAGGACTTAAGACGAAGCCCTGGATTGTAATGATTGACATTCAAAGAGCTTATTATTGCGATTCTTACATTTTAATATAGATTACATAGCAACAATTATCTTTATCGTTTCTATATTTCAGACCTTATGAAGTAACAATAGCTTGATTATTATCAGAGAAAAATGATTCATTAGTTTTTTGAAAATTCATTGGCTACAGGAACCACATGGTTCTCTATCTTTACTATGGGCAACATTAAGCAGTCTCCCTTAATACCCAAACCATTTAACAATTCTATCCAGTTTTAACAAAACATTAGCTTGCAATTAAAGTATATACCTGACCAATTTTTTACACTGATCATACAATTTCTTCCCATGTTGTTTCCTCATGCAGTCACTCATGCCCACCCTCATATGAACTCCTCCGTGTGGGCGTTTATCAGGTCCTGATCCTTTGCTCATGCTCTCAGGGATGATAGAAATCCCATAGCTCATCAGGTGTAAGGACATGTGATGATCTGGGCCCCCGTCTCATAAGAGTTGCAACTGATCTAAATCAATTGCAAGTCCTCCAATCAATCGCAAGTTTGCACTTTCCTATCTCTTATGTACACAGTTGGGATTGGTGTCAATCGTAAATAAGTTGTGATTAATATCCAATATCCAACCTGATAGAGAATATCATTCTTCCTAAGTGTGCCTGCCCTAATATCAATGTTCCACTAAAATTTCAAGCATTGGCCCTTCTATAGATATAAAAGAATCGTGCATTAATATATTAACTCTTGACATTATCCTGGTATTAAGTATATTATTATAATAAAATCTAAGGGAACATATAAAAGTTATTGAATTTCAAGGACTGCCAATAAAACACAAGTCTTACTGCACCTCTGTTTAAACCTACCTCTGTGTTAAATTCCACACATTTGATTACATATATATATATATATATGGCAAACTTAAACGCTATGCAACATGCACAGTCAATAAGCAGCGGCGTAGCAAGGGTCCAGCTATTAAGGAGCCACTGGGATTATGGGGGAGGGTAGTCATTGGTCTTACTGAGTACATAACGTCCTTGTTTTCACGAAGTGGCGGTAGTGAGGAAAATCGTCACGCAAAGTGAATGCAATTTTTTTTCACTACCGTCACTTCGTGAAAACAGTGACGATAAAATGTTAAGTGATATGTATACTATTAAGGGAGAAGGTGCAGGAAAGGACACTCTAATTTTCTTTTCTCATCCTTTTCCACTCTCTCCCTTTCTCTCATTTTCCTCTTTTATATATATGCTATTCGATTAGGAGGGCACTTGCCACCCCCCCCCCACCCTCCCTCTGCCCCAACCTTGGCTACGCCACTGTCAATAAGTGTTCATGTCAATTGAATCACAGGTGTTATTCAACACCCCTCTAACCATCCCCACCACTTAATCAATTTATCAACATGGAGGGATGAAGGCTTCACATTTCCATGCTGAAATGCAAGCATATACTTTCTGAACGCCCGATACGAAGGATTGTACATATAGTAAGTAATACTATTTAACAGGGAACCTACATAATTTCAACACAACTATCTTTGTAAAACTGTTGTTATGAATGATGTAGTTGTTTGCCCAGCAGAGGGGGCATTGTATACAAAGGGGATATTTATGGTATTACTGAATTATGCTGTTAATATCCTCAAAGGCTTCATTCATATATGTGCAGGACTATATGGTTATCATAAATCACAGAAGAAAGAAAGAAACTTATGACATCAAACTATTTTTATTCTCAGCTCCCATACCCCCTCTCACCCCTCCCCCAACCCTCCTGCCAAAAGAAATAAGACATAAATGTCACAAGGCAAGTCCATGGTACTTAATTGGTAAATAGAAGTCTGAAAACTTTGTTAATATCATAGAACAATGACCATAATAAATATCAAAAGTATAATTTGTCTTCATATTTGCTTTGATCCAAGCTATAATAAAACCATCAGCTTCACATTAACATCAGGTAACGTCTATGATGCAGGAAGGAATGCTCCCCAAGGAGTGGAAAATGTGCATACATTGTGTTGCGGGTAAGCCTGAATCCGATGACCGGGGGGTGATAATGTGCTGCACCTAGAAATAAAGTATTAGGCGCATTATAAATGTGAGCTATTATTATTATTATTAAATACCTTGGGTTTACCTAGATTATTGAACCATGATTCTTTTAACATGCGTAGCAAAGAACATGAATTCACCCCTAGGGTGATACATGTATGACACCCTACTCTAGAACACTTGCTTCCCGGCCCATCCACCCCCAAATCTTATTACAATATTTATGAAAGAAAAGCCCCAAATGCACAATTTGCCACACTTCCAGACTGTGCTCATACACATTTATTGCACATTTGATGTGATGTATTCATGCTCCATCAGAAGTTACACACCATGAACGCAAGCTAATTAAAACACAACATATAGAGAGAGAGAGAGAGAGAAAGAGAGAGAGAGAGAGAGAAAGAGAGAAAGAGAGAGAGAGAGAAAGAGAGAGAGAGAGAGAGAGAAAAACAGAGAAAGAGAGAGAAAGAGAGAGAGAGAGAGAAAGAGAGAGAGAGAAAGAGAGAGAGAGGGAGAGAGAGAAAGAAAGAGAGAGAGAGAGAGAAAGAGAGAGGGAGAGAAAGAGAGAGAGGGATTTGGTAGTATGGGACAGAGTGAGTGAAGTATGGGACAGAAGTGTGGTCCCATTCAGCGAAGTGTGGGACATCGCCATTCGTTTATGTACTGGTCCATACTTCCTCTCAAAATTACGGAAGTGTGGACCAAAAGGCCCACACTTCCTAGAAGTTTGGGGCAACTTCCATAGAAATGATAGTCACCAGTCTTTTGATTATGGAAAGCTGGAATGTATTGTAATTGCACAAAAAAACACAATTTATCATTTAAAATTGTATTAATACATTTGTGGTTTCTTGGTTGTCGTCACAGGGAATGACGATCAAGACAAAAACAACAACTAAGTGCTAAAATCAACTAAAAACCATAATTTTGCCGGGAGACTACCTCAAAAGGGCCTTTATAAAGTTTAATATACAGGCACGCATGTGGACACCGGCGCCCCATACACTCTACATTAATTAGCTAATTAATACTAGGAGTTTAGCGACACAAAAACAAAGCAATAAGATGGAAGAATCGAGCGATGACATGGACTTTTCTATAGATTCTACGGTAAGTACACCGCATATCTCACGTTAAACTAATAGTGAACTCTAACCGTGAAAAATAATTTCTAAAAACTAGTTAACAGGGACTCTACGTAGACTACTCGTAATTAGCACGCGTTACCACCGGTATAGCGGCTAGTCGTCTAGTTACAGATCAGCGGTACCGTACCCCTAACTCCAGGAAGCTCCAACACCGGCGCCGCGGCGGCGGTGTTGGAGCTTCATGGAGTTACGGTACCCCCAAAACTTCCGCTGAAATTACATCTCGACCTACGTCTGGCTTTAATGACTGTGGAAAAATGTCAATTTTATTCTTTTAAAACATCCCATACCAGACGGACATTTTTGTCTAGTCCAAATCTAGAATTATTGATCGTCCTTTTTAGGTTTAAGAAATAACTAATCTGGTCTAGATTATAGACTAAACATCTAGTACTTTGGAAGTAGAAATCTACTGTAGATCTAGAGGTATAGAGTTCTTAGTTAGACTTAAAGGTCTAGACCTTGATCTACTTAAAATGACACCATGATTCATGATAAAAATGTAATATTTTTCAAAGTGTTCCCAGGTTTTGTTTTGTTTTGTTTTCAATTAACTTCAGAGTAAATCAACAACTCTTTCACGTAAAGTCAGAAAACCGTATCTACTAAGCATAATTTAGCCTAGATCTAGTCTACATCTATGACCTTTTTGATGATACAGTATGATTGAAATATGTGCTTAATTTTTAAGTATTAATCAAGTATCAGTAGACGGCTTCGGGTTAGACAGAGTCTAGGCTCTAGCTAGGTACAGTAGACAAGACACTCTGTGAAAATATTTATAAGTAAAGATTGGATGAAAAATATGATTGATGAAATTACAAAGTTCCACAGAGAGTGCTTCAGATGTTTGGAGAAGTGAATTCAACAGCTCATCTCTCCATCTCCTTTTTTTTTTTTTGCTGGATTTGCCATTAACTAATTCCTGTAAACATGTAGATTAAAGTCATTGAAATTATTGGTGAAATTAGATATCATTATTGGTGAAATAAGTCACATTAACATTTTCACACTAAAATTCCAACTTGAACAGTAAAGAGGCATTTAGAATGGAGTAGCACAAATACATTAACAACAAGCAGTAAACACAGGCAAGAAAAGTAATTGATGATTTTGTCCTTTTCACAGATGCAAGCCAATGCACACCATATTACCAGAATGCTAGCCTTCAACATCCCTCCCCATGTATACTACCCTCATTTGAAAAAAGGAGGCTCTCTTAAAGAACTGGCAAGAAAATTTCGAAAAAGAGATGAGAATGATGAGCAAGAAGAGGATGATGAAATGGAACTAGACGATGATGAAGAAGAGGAAGGAACAGAGGATGATGAAATGGAAGGAACAGATGAGAATGAAGAGGAAGGAGGAACAGAGGGTGGTGACAAGGAAGGGGGATCAGAGACTGAGGAAGGAGAAAAGAATGAAGAAACCATAAAAGGTAAGTTGTACTGGTAGCATAATGGTATATTATAATTATTTTATTCATTGTTATTTCACTGTCTTTAATATAAATAATTATATAAAGTATTGATCGTTGAGTAGTGATTTTTCTTTATTTGTTTCTGTTTTATTTTGTCAGGAGAGCCAATGGTAACACAGTGATGTTTGTGTACAAATATAGTTTTCCTGTCCAAGAACACTTGCATGAATAATCATTTTCATATTTTGTTTACTTTGTTCTTCTCAAAAATTCATTACTATATTTCATCCCAACTTAACAGGGATCATCCTTGGGCAAGTGTAATCTAAACAGTTAAAACGATAGTATCCATGTAAAAAGAGGGCATAAAAGATACTCTCAAATTGTTATAAGTTGATACTCTGTTGACAAGTGGGCATGGAGGACCCCATCCCAATATGTAGTAGTATTTATACATTTTTGACATATTTAAGGGACAAGTACAGTGTACCTCCCCCTCCCCCTCCTTGTTATCATCATGGACCAACTTCTCCCCCTCCCCAAGGATTAATGTCCCTGAATCAGGACATGGCAAGCACACACACTTGTGTGATGGACTGTAGTTATATGTCTGAAGGAAAATGAAAAGGGGACATGAGGAAATTTAAGGAGGTTATCATGAGCTATCAGATGGCAGTTCAGAAACAACAAAGCTGTAAACTTTAATGACTGTGAAACAGATAACTGAAGATCTCAATTTATAGTTTTGAACTGTTCAATACAAATTCTATATCCTTGTTATATGATATGCTATGCTATATCATTGTATTGAACAGTTCAAGATGAAAAGAAATGTTTTTTCTGTCTGAAGAGCAGTAGGTTGATGAAAGTGAGATTACTTGTTATCATTCCATTCTAGAATCTTCTAAACGTGGAGAGCCAAGCTTGAGCAAAGATGATACTGAAGATGAAGATGAAGATGAAACTGAAGATGAAGATGAAGATGAAGAAATCAAAGAACATCAAAAGAAATCTGGTAAATATAACCAATCATTATTTTCATGCAAAAGGTTTTTATATTCCAAACAGTTACAAAAATCAAAACGGCTATGATTTTGAGAAGTTCCTTTGGAACACTTCAAATAAAGTTGTATTATAAATATTGGTGTGTTTTAGGCCCTGTGCAAATAATTATTTCAAGAAATGCTCTTTATTCACATGTATTATCAAAGATTCTTTAAGAAGGAAACACTTATAGGGATAAAAAAAATGATTTAACATTTATGGCAGTGTAACATTATTTTGTTTCCTCCTAGGAAGGATGCCACATACTTTTTAATCTCAAATAATATAATATGATTTGTAAAGAAACAAACTATATCACATTCATGCTTTAATTTCCAATGTTTATCATTTTAAAGACAATTTTTTGGCTCACTCTTCAAGCCTTTATCAAGTCGAATGAAGACAATAATGATAGCTTTAATTATAATGATTTATTGTCGTCATTCGGCTTGATAAAGGCTTGGAGAGGAAAATGAGACTGGGACATGAGGACATTTAAGGAGGTTATCATGAGCTATCAGATGATGAAAGCAATTCAGAAACAACAGAGCTGTAAACTATAATGACTGAGAAACATATATCTGAAGATCTCAATTTATAGTATTGAACTGTTCATTACAAATTGTATATCCTTGTTATCATTGTATTGAACACTTTAAGATGAAACAAACATGTTATTTTGTCTGAAGAGCAGTAGGTTCATGAAAGTAAGATTACTTGTTATCATTTCATTCTAGAATCTTCTAAACGTGGAGAGCCAGGCTTGAGCAAAGATGAAACTGAAGATGAAGACGAAGTTGAAGATGAAGATGAACAAATCAAAGAACATCAACAGAAATCTGGTAAATATAACCAATCATTGTTATTCAAAAGGTTTTTGTATTCCAAACAGTTACAGAAATAAAATATAAAAACAGCCATGATTTTGAGAAGTTCCTTTGGAACACTTCAAATAATTTGTTTACTTTGTTCTTCTCAAAAATACATTACTATATTTCATCCCAACTTAACAGAATAATCCTTTGGCAAATGTAATCTGAAAGATAAAATGATAGTATCGTGTGAAAAGGGGGAATAATGGATAATCTCAAATTTTATTAATGGATACTCTACTGACAAATGGAGGACCCCATCCCAACATGTAGTAGTAATTATACATGTTTGACATATTTAAGGTGCAAGTACCCCCCCCCCCCTTGTTATCATCATGCACCAACTTCTCCCCCTCTCCAAGGATTAATGTCCCTGAATCAGGACATGGCAGGCCCTAAATTTATCCCCTCAGGAGAGCGTAAATTCCATGGACCTCTTTATTTTAACTTCATTTTGACAGGAAAAACCAACAAACCAGGGCTTTAAACAGAACATGATACAAAGCATGCATTGTGGCCTACAAATGTGTGTGATATACTGCAGTTAAATATATCTGAAGGAAAATGGGAAGGGGACATAAGGAAATTCAAGGAGGTTATCATGAGCTATCAGATGATGAAAGCAATTCAGAAACAACAGAGCTGTAAACTATAATGACTGTGAAACAGATAACTGAAGATCTCAATTTATAGTTTTAAACTGTTCATTACAAATTGTATATCCTTTTTATCATTGTATTGAACACTTTAAGATGAACAAATTTGTTATTCTGTATAAAGAGCAAGTGGTTGATGAAAGTAAGATTACTTGTTATCATTTCATTCTAGAATCTTCTAAACGTGGAGAGCCAAGCTTGAGCAAAGATGATACTGAAGATGAAGATGAAGATGAAGAAATCAAAGAACATCAACAGAAATCTGGTAAATATAACCAATCATTGTTATTCAAAAGGTTTTTGTATTCCAAACAGTTACAGAAATAAAATATCGACACGGCCATGATTTTGAGAAGTTCCTTTGGAACACTTCAAATACTTAAAATAATAGGATATAATGTTCCTAAACCAGGACATGGCAGGCACACACACTTGTGTGATGGACTGTAGTTGTAGTTATATGTCTGAAGGAAAATGAAAAGGGGACATGAGGAAATTCAATGAGGTTATCATGAGCTATCATATGGCAGTTCAGAAACAACAGAGCTGTAAACTATAATGACTGTGAAACAGATAACTGAAGATCTCAATTTATAGTTTTGAACTGTTCAATACAAATTCTATATCCTTGTTATATGATATGCTATGCTATATCATTGTATTGAACAGTTCAAGATGAAAATAAATGTTTTTTCTGTCTGAAGAGCAGTAGGTTGATGAAAGTGAGATTAATTGTTATCATTCCATTCTAGAATCTTCTAAACGTGGAGAGCCAAGCTTGAGCAAAGATGATACTGAAGATGAAGATGAAGATGAAGAAATCAAAGAACATCAACAGAAATCTGGTAAATATAACCAATCATTGTTATTCAAAAGGTTTTTGTATTCCAAACAGTTACAGAAATAAAATATCGACACGGCCATGATTTTGAGAAGTTCCTTTGGAACACTTCAAATACTTAAAATAATAGGATATAATGTTCCTAAACCAGGACATGGCAGGCACACACACTTGTGTGATGGACTGTAGTTGTAGTTATATGTCTGAAGGAAAATGAAAAGGGGACATGAGGAAATTCAATGAGGTTATCATGAGCTATCATATGGCAGTTCAGAAACAACAGAGCTGTAAACTATAATGACTGTGAAACAGATAACTGAAGATCTCAATTTATAGTTTTGAACTGTTCAATACAAATTCTATATCCTTGTTATATGATATGCTATGCTATATCATTGTATTGAACAGTTCAAGATGAAAAGAAATGTTTTTTCTGTCTGAAGAGCAGTAGGTTGATGAAAGTGAGATTACTTGTTATCATTCCATTCTAGAATCTTCTAAACGTGGAGAGCCAAGCTTGAGCAAAGATGATACTGAAGATGAAGATGAAGGTGAAACTGAAGATGAAGATGAAGATGAAGAAATCAAAGAACATAAAAAAAAATCTGGTAAATATAACCAATCATTATTTTCATGCAAAAGGTTTTTATATTCCAAACAGTTACAAAAATCAAATATCAAAACGGCTATGATTTTGAGAAGTTCCTTTGGAACACTTCAAATAAAGTTGCATTATAAATATTGGTGTGTTTTAGGCCCTGTGCAAATAATTATTTCAAGAAATGCTCTTTATTCACATGTATTATCAAAGATTCTTTAAGAAGGAAACACTTATAGGGATAAAAAATGATTTAACATTTATGGCAGTGTAAAATTATTTTGTTTCCTCCTAGGAAGGATGCCACATACTTTTTAATCTCAAATAATATAATATGATTTGTAAAGAAACAAACTTATCACATTCATGCTTCAATTTCCAATGTTTATCATTTTAAAGACATTTTTGAGCTCACTCTCCAAATCTTTTTCAAGGCGAATGAAGACAATAATGATGATTTATTGTTGTCATTCGGCTTGATAAAGGCTTGGAGATCGAGCCAAAGATTTGTCTCTAAAATAATAAACGTTGGAATTTCAAGCAAGAATGTGATGCAACTCATTGTAAAAAAAACTTTTACAGTATATATCCAAGAGGTTGACCTCTAAAATTTGAATATATACGTACGTATGTGTGTAGGTATGAAACATTTTTTGTTATATTTCATGTTATTCACACTAGGTCGAATTGAACGACAGTGTCCAATATGTAACTCACCAACAGCAATGCTTGCAAAGCATCTCCGAAGAAAACACAAAAACCTAAATGAAGAGGAAATATGGGGCTTCATATACCAAGCCAGGAAAAAGTAAGCATGTATCATTAAGTATATCATGATTAACATGGTTTGTACATTACAAGATATCTCTGCAACATTGGAAAAATATTTTGTTGAATGAGAATAAGAATAAGATTTGTTATTGATTATAAACATTGAGTTCATTATAACACTTCTTTGTAGTATTTTCGTTGTTCATCCTATATTATAAAATGATTAAACATCGAACAGAAAAGAGTTTGCAAACTTTGAGATCATTTATTGTTTTTAACTTTCTGTATTGAAGTGGGAGATGTTATTTATATTTATATGTTTGATATTTTCTTTATTTAGAGTCCCTATTCAAAGACAGTCTTCAAGGGGAAAGAAGAGATATGGCAAGGACTGCCCACTGTGTCAGGCAAAGGGCCTCACAAAGCTCACAGATCATCTTAAACGAAAGCACAAGGGTACTCGGCTAGATGCTGGAGGAAAGAAAGGTATAATACTCTATTTACAATCTTTTGAAGTCTACTAGTGTTTGTAATGTCACCACTGATTTCATATAAAAGTCATGTACTACATGTATAGTTTTAAGTCAATAAATCAAGTTGAGTTGTCGCAAAATAATTGTGTCTATTCTGTTAAGTCCATTGGTCTTATGTTGTGTTACCTTCCCTCACATCAACAAGGATGTCTTTGGTAATTTGCTTATTGATTTAATATTATTTTCCATCTTGATGCTTGGAGTCAACAATTAATGAGTATTATGTTTACATTTTACCTTCCATTTTAAAGCCACACAGACAGACATTTTCGACAGATTCCATAAGTTTGCAAAGTTTTGCTGTAAGGACAAAACAAGTGAACAACATGTAACACAGCTGAGGAAGATGTCTGAAATGGCAGGTGGCCTCAATGTCTTGTTCAACGATAAGGACTCAATATACAGGTAACTTTCCCCCTAAATGAATTGTTTAAATATGTGTACATCAGCTGAACATTGCACCAACATTGAGAGAAAATAATACTGCCAGCTAATGTTGCTATTAAAAATAACTTGCCTGGCACTTGACACAGAGTTAATAGAATATGTGAGTACATTACTTAAAAGATTATTGTGTGGTTTAAACTTACTCTGAAAATCGTTATTCAAAATCAAATGAACCCAAAATATAAATTTTAATGACTCTAAGTTTAACTTACCCCATTTCTCTCTTTGGATACTTGCACTTGAAATAGTGCAGAATTTTCAATGACTACATGTGGTATTAAAGTGGTAGATCGAGGAGCTTGCTGTTTTCCTATCACCTTGATCAATCAATGAACATCTCACTGTCTGCTTTTGATATCAAATCCACCTCTGCTATTGTTTCTTTAAATGTATTAGAATTTGTTTTGCTAGAAGTAATTTTTTTTTAAAGAGAATACAGGCAAAAGTAAAACTCCAACCTTCAAATAATTTTACCATAATCCCAGGGTTTTTGAAGAGCTGAAGGCACAGTTCAGACCGAAAACAGTCAGCAAGTATTTGTCCAGCTTTTCCAAGTTTATCGCGATGCTGAAAGTAGAATATTCTGATGCAGAACAACTTAAAATTTCTCCAAGAGAAATCCAGCGAATGGAAGGACTTCTGATTCAGCTTACAAAGAACACTGCTCTTGGAATCAAGGAAAGAGAGGCGGAATTAAAAGACACTATTCAAGGTTGCTTGAGGGCATTAAATGAAATTCGTTGATTTCCAATTAATCTCATGTGTTTTTAAATCGTTGCATTTGTTTGTTTCTTTCCAGTTCTTTTTTAAAGTTAAAATTTATTTGCAAATTTTTTTTGAATTTGTTGAATGCTTTTAAAAGGTCATGTCATATTTTTGCTTCTTGCCAGTTCTTTTGAAATGTTAACATGTCTTGACAATTGTTTGTTTCATTTTGTTGAATTTTCTCACCTGAGCAAAATGCTCACCTGAATAATTGTGATCGCTCGATCACCGTCAGTCCGTCTTTGTCGTCCCGGTAAACTTCTACATTTTCGACTTCTCAAAAACGTATGGTCACATTTAAACCAAACTTAATGGGGATCATCCTTAGGCAAGGCGGACCTAAGTTGGTTACAATGAAGTACCCATTTGCCGGGGGATTGGGGGCAGCCTCTTTCCCCCTATGTGTCCCAGGGTCAAAATTTTCTTCTAAAAAACATTTTGCTGTATTTTAGCCAAATATGACAAGAACCATCATTAGGAAAGGAAGTATTACATTGTTCAAATGGGGTTCCCATTTGACAGCCCCTCCCCCCCCCCCTCCCCGAAATGTTTCAATGTACATAATTTGACATTTCCAAATTCATTTTCATAATTGCTTTTACTGGATTTTAGCCAAAATGGACAGGGATCTTAAGTTGTTAAAAAGGGTTACCCATCTGACAATGGGGCATGGAGGACCCCCCCCCCCCCCACCAAAATATATATATATATAATAATAATCTGGAAATAAATTGTCCATGGGGCCATAAATACCCCCCTTGTTATCATGGGGTACAGTAACTCCCCTCCCCCCCCCCCAAAAAAAAAAAAGTCAGGGCATGGCAGACCCCTAATTTCATCTCCTCAAATGAACAAATGGTCCACGGACTTCTTGTTAAAAGTTATTTTGTTTTTGTTTTTCATTCCGTTCTTCCAATTCCCCCCATTTTGTGGAAATGGTTGATTTCAGTTTATGTTCAACATATAAACTAATATTTTTTTATTTTTTGTGTGTGTGTGTTTCAATTTTTCATTTCTTTGCATGAGTGCTTCTTTTCATGTCACAAAATAGTAGCTGCAGTATTTACTCATTTCCATCACCTTAGCTGTCATACATGTGAGACTCTTTAATATTCCTCATTCTTTTAGTTTTTCTCTTGACTGTCGGTATTAAAGTGTGTTAGTACTAAAATACTGCATCTCACCATTTTAAAGACTGCATTGAACTTAGTTCCTTCCTTCATTCCTTCCTTGAACCTCTGTATCAAATAAGTGAGATTAGGTTCGATATATTCATGGTGGAAAAAGTCAGGAAGGATTATTTTGGTAAATTAATACCAAGATGATAAAAAATGAATAGCTAAAAGATAGTAACAAATAACTTTTTTGTGAAACAAGTACTTGTACTTATATCCCTCTTTTCCAAATATTCAATATACAAAAAAAAAAAATCTATTCTGTATTTGAGTATCCACTATACTAGTGATATGTTGAATATTACCATGGTAACAGCAATTTTATGTTCATGCTGACAACACGAAACATTTGAAATATATTTTATAGAAGAAAGTTCCATAATGAACCTGCACACTTGAAATACGCTAACGTTTACAAAGAAATAGGAAATATATAGACACAAATAATCAAAATATAAACTGAGACGAGCAATATACATGTGTAATATTCCACTTCAAATACAATTTGCTATCACCATTCCTTCATGATATAAACATGTATGAACTATTGAGATGGATAAATGACACTCCTGTATTACCTGCATATGACATATGTTCAATTAGTCTTATATTTTCTATTTACAGAGTTGATTATTCCTAGAGAGCATCTGAGGAAGTTCTATACGGAATTGAAGCATCACGCGGATAGCTTTGAAGGTTTGATCAATCTTCTTTTTTTTTTAATTGCATGCGACTAAAGGAATTTAATAACAGACAATGAGAATGAATTGCATATCACAATATCTCAAGTGTGGTGATAGGGATACTAATGTGGAACTTAAATGATTTTATCTAATCCAACATAAAGAAAGTTTACCAAGTATGTGTAAATATCAAATTAACATGTAGTTTAGAGGGAGTCTGAGGTGGAATGCTCTTTAACAGGCTTATACATGTACATGCACAGATAGATTGAAATAATATCTGATCTATTGCTATGAGTGGTTTTATTGCAGGAACTGACTGAAACATTCTTTAACATTTATTAAAGATTGCTTTTATTACTATGTTCGTATTTTCAGAAAGATTTGCAGCTGGAGAAGAACCAAGATGGGACCAAATAAAGATGTTGCGAGACTTCTTGCTGTTGATGGCAATGTTGAGTGGTGCTCCGAGGAGCTGTGTGCTTACGAATATGACTGGTGAAGAAGTAGCAAATGCTACTAATTGCTCTGGTAAAAGGGTCATTAAGGTAAGAGAAAAACTTAATTCTTCAAAGAAGAAAAGGAAGTTACCGGTATGCCTTAAAAATGTTACTTCTTTAGTACTTTTTTACCTTCAATTAGATGTGTATTTGTAGATCTGAAAAAGCTACTTAATTCATAGAGATACTAGGAGTTGAAAGAAATCATGGCAGAATCAATGAAGTATCTAAACTTGCAATAAACCCAAGATAATTAAACTGTAGGATACACGTTTATAAAGCCAGATTTTATTCAAAATGGTTTATGGTGGTATTTCAATGAAGAGTCTACTTTTCTGCAGGTTGGTGTTCACAAGACAGCTCGTGTTTATGGCAAAGCACAAGTGATCATTCGGGAGGATCAGTGGAAATATTTCACAATGTACGATGAAGTGAGGCATCTCTCTCCCGGTGGTTCTCAGTCAGTGGTAAACATGCAGGCACCATTCTTCCTGTCATCTAAGGGAAAGGGAGTAAACAAGCCCAGTACAGCACTCAATGAGTCTTGGAAGGACTTTGGCCTGCCAGGCAAAATCTCATCAAGGGCTATCAGGAAGACAGTGGTGACAGCAGTAAGTTAAAGACGTTGTTATACTTCTTTTAAAAGAATGTTTCTCTTTTTGTATCCCTCTCATTTTTATCAGTAATTTTGTATGGAGTTTAGGATAATTCATTTTATATACCCAGTTATTCTTGCTTGTCCCATGCAACCATAATGAAAAACGACCAGAGCTTATAAATTTATGAACTTGTTAGATCTTGACTTTTAATATTAAGCATTCGCCTCCATGTATAGGCTCTAATTGGGGCAGATTTTAGTTTTTTCTAATGAAAAGAGCTAATTTCACCTCTTTTAATGTGTACTGAAGTCTCTGATCAAGTTTATGCCCCCGAAACACATACTGATACTAGATGCATGTGGATTGATGCCTAATTCTTCTCACAGCATTTCATTCATTCCCTACGATGTTTTGTGTTCTGTTACAGGCACGAGATGAATTATCAAATGAGGAGCGGCAAAGAATCGCTAGTTTCATGTGCCATTCTATAGAAACTGCTGATCACTACTATGCTGCGAGGTATAAGACCTCACAGAACATCGAATGTAGAGACCGAGTCTGGGACATGCTTGTTGGAGAGGTAATAATTTGTTAATTACCCATGTTCCTTACATTAAAAATATGGCTGATTCCTTCTTAATTAAGATCTCAGTGATTTCGCTTGTCGATTGCCACAAAGTGCTCTGTGTGCACTATTATTTATATACCAAGACGAACTTTGAGTTTGATTGAGTTCAATGTGAATTTGCTTATCAAATTTTCATGAACAAAGGCCAATTGTAGTAATGTATACATACTTTATTCATGATCTCCTGATGAAAAATGTCTCCCTATGTACTGAAAATCTTGTTGGGGATCGTCAAACATTGCAACAGCTGACATATTCATGCTAATTGCATATCTCCCAAATTTGACATTGTAAATAATGTCCCATGCAGGGAACTACAAGTATACCATGTACTCTACTTGCAGAGAAAGAAAATACATGAATTCAAAACATTAGGGAACTTGTCTGTTGAATGCAAACTGAAAGCACTTTTGTTGTGATAGATTTGGCCTAAATTATTATTTTTTTTGAATTTTTAATGTATGTGCATAACAGGAAGACCAGCACTATGCCGATCAGCAACAACAGCACAATTTGAGGCAATTATCACCCCAGCACAATACAGAGGCAACGGAGAGTGTGGAATCACCCAATACAGAGGCAGCAGAGAATGTGCAGTCACAACAAGCCCCCCTGACCCAACACCTACAAAATAAAACCAGAAAGGTTTGTAAACTGCTAACCCCAAACTTTCTAAATTCAAAAACAGCATTTTGTTTTTAATATTTTTTGGTTTTTAATTTTGTTTTGGGGGGAATGAGTTTTTATAACCCTTCCCAACAAAGTTTGAATAATCAGGGTTTGGGCAGTTGTCAGTCCACTGCAACATTTCTGAAGCAGACTACTTTTACACTGTTCGAGCCTTCAAGTTGACTTTCAGGTAATATGATTGACTATGGTAATGGCTGATTTGAAGAACAAAAAGTTGTTTACTGCTTCCAAAGTTTGGAGCAATATGGCAGAAACATGGTTGCCATATTTGGGGTATTAATCACCATTAGCAATATTTCTAGTTTTCTTCTCTTCATTTTGTCCCATTTGCAAGTTTATTAAGTGATAATGTAATATTAGACTTGGTTAGGTGGCTAGTGGTTTGTAAGTCTGCACTGTTTATCACAGATGCAATATTCTATGCTTCCTTGAAGACATTCTTGTGATTATTTATATTTTCTTTGCCTTGACTGTACTATTCAATATTGCTTTTACCAGCCAAGATCTCGCTTTAGACTGACTAGTTCTGAACTTGAGGATATGGAAAGAACCGTCCGCGCTGTGCTCAACAGAACATGCTTCAAAACAAAAAATCCAAAATTCAGGGACATAGTGAGTATTGTAGTTATTTCCAAAAGTATTTAGCACAAGTAAATGAATAATTCATAATGTATGAAATATTGGCCAGTTAGCTGTTTGCTAATGTATCATTAGCATGTTATGGAATATTATGTCATGTCAACTGGAAGTGTTATTAGGAAGAATTAAGAGAATTTCGTTATAATGTAGGCATATTGTCTTATCTCTCGTTTTGGGGAGTAAATATAGTAAAAATATTTCAAAGGATATAACATCTGAATATTTACACTACAT
Organism: Strongylocentrotus droebachiensis; assembly: GCA_035222895.1. NCBI lineage: Eukaryota > Metazoa > Echinodermata > Echinoidea > Camarodonta > Strongylocentrotidae > Strongylocentrotus > Strongylocentrotus droebachiensis. The sequence goes on along the minus strand of JAVYIG010000176.1, from coordinate 66,954 downwards.
GGTTTATCTTTGATATTAAGATGTGTTTACTTTGTGTCCTTGTCAAATGACCTTTAAAAAAGTTTTATGAGGTTTAAAGGTACTATGTCCTTTTTGCAGCCAACCTCAAATTCTGTAGAACTTTGCAGGAATTATGAATATGTCATGTATGTCCTATCTGTGAAATGTAAACGTTAGCAGTGTCCTCATATTCAAATTATGCAAGGAAACCCGTTTACTTGCTAGACTTCACTGTCAGACACTATTGAGTGACTGACTGGCTTTTTTCTTCTTTGGTAATAACATACATGAAAAGAGTTGTAAAGGGTACATGAGCATTTGTCTACATCAATAACCCACTTCTTGTGATGGCCAAGATTAAACTGATTGAATCTTTGCGCAGCATAAAGCGTATGACCATTCGGTACAATTGTCTGAAAATCAAGACTATTACTTTTGGGCTTTATAGCCCTAAAGTCGATTTGACAACTAATAGTCATTATTTTCCCACTTGAAGACATTTTCAAGCCCCACCTTTTTTAGGGAAGTTCTAAATTAGTAATATCTTTTAAATGCAGTTGGAATTTAACTTTTTCATTTTTTTGGCCTGCAAATGGGACATAGTACCTTTAAGGGAAGTGACAAGAATTGCATATTATTCAGACATTTTGGTTTGACTGTTGATTAAACCAATTAATGTATATTTTGTTCAGACTGATGAAGCTTACCCCCTAATAATGGCAACTACAAGGCAGAAAATGTCAAGGCAACAGTTCTATGACAAGGCTCGCAACATGGGCCTGAGAGATGGTAAGATTATTGTCTTAATATATCCCAAGTCTTAAAAATAGTGGAAACCAGTTGATACCAATTAAAATGTTAACATGTTTTTAATGGTTTCAACTGGCCAGTTATAGCACCAGTGGATTCCAGTTTATTCTAGTTAAGAAGTCAAACAATATTTCATGATACCAGTAACGACCAGTATACAAATACCAGTGGAAACCAGTAAAAGTACCAGTTGGAACAACTATCCCCAAATGGTGCTAAACTAATTCAATTAACATCCGGTTTCCTATTGGATCTAACTTGTTTCAGTTTGTTATGTTGCTTTCAAGTGAAAATAAAATTTCCCACTTGAAGCAAGTCCAATTACATTGAATGTTTTCCAGTTGAGACCAGTAGAATATATCAGTAGCCAATGGTATTTTCAACTGTATAAGGAAACTAACTACAAAAAGTTAACTGACTGGAATCAGTTAGTTGAGATCAAATGGATTTCAACTGGGATTAACTGGATATTTTTTTTAACCTGATGTATGATTTGGAATATGCTTGTCAGGACTTTTAAACAACCATACAAATCAAATCATGCCAAACTCATTTAATTGGAGGAAAGCAATTGCAAGGGAACGCCTTCCTCTGGTCTCTCTTTGCAATTCAAATTGAAATTGGCATTTACATTATGTTGGCCTAATGCATGTGAAAATGTGTAAGAAAGTGTGTTGCCATGGAAACATCAAATAGTATATATTTGTTGAAACAATAAATCTCAATAATGCAATACGCTGGTGTGGGATATAAATCAACTTAACTGATATTTCTAGTTTATTATGCTTACTGTTTACAATGGTTTCATGAAATCTTAGGATCCTTTTACAGCAACTGCATATCAGAGGCTGAATTAAGTTTGCATAACATATATACCAGAATCTGATTCAATGGAATCTTGGGTAACCCGAATGTTGAGGGATAATCTAATTCTTTCAGAATACATTCTAATGGGATAACCTGTCACTTATATGTGTGTTTTTGTCTCTCTTTAGGGCTTTGGTGACTGTATGGTGGATCGTTCAACATGTTACATTCCCTACACATCATGATGTCTTCTACCAGAGATTACTAGAGCACTCCAGAGTAAACAGAATAGTTCCAGATTCTCAGCACATTATTATATTTCTTTTGTTACAGAAGGGTTCATGTACCACTTAGGCAGCCATTTTTTTTTTTTATGAATTAGCAAAGATTTCAAATCACCCTTCACCAACACAAGTTGATGTAATTTTCTTTGGGCTAAGGCTTTTGATAGAGTTGACCTTGTTTGCATTTATATAAATCACATGTCTGTTGAAATATGCTCTCGTGGATCAGGTCCTCCCTATTAAATAGGAAACAAAGCGTTTTTATGGTGTTAATAATGTAAAAAATCACGTCATCGTGCTAAAACTAAGACATTCATTTAAGTCACCAGTGACCAATAGATATTTAAAGTACCTTGAAATGAAGACAAGGTATATGTGTTTATATCCTGTATAAAAGATTGATAGATTTGAGCTGAGTAAATCGCCTTCAAGCACAGTTTCAGCATAATCTGAATGGTTGTCAGCTGGTATTGTATAAAAAGCATCTCATGCTATCGTGAGCAAGAGCAGCTTGCTATGATAAGTTGCATCCGATTGTGTATTGTTATGTTTATTTTTTCAGCTCGTGACATTACTAGGGAATATGAAGGTCTGGAGGATTTACAGGGGCGGATCTTAACTATTTGCAGACAAATTGTGGGGAAAATGTTTTTAAATATATAAAACATAATTATCTACATGAAACAGTTAATAATTTGTTGATTTATGAACCAATATACATTGATAAAAGTTAATATGTTTTGACATAATAGTGAACTTTTAAGCTTCGGGGATGTACACAAGTACAGGTGTACCAAGTTTGCATATTGCATTTCTGTAATAAATAAGACAAATGAAGTCTAAGCTGCCATTACATGCCATATCAGTAAACATGGACGGGAAAATAAGTACAGTTAGAGGGATAGTGAACCAGGAAGCTTGCGACCAATGGTCAATAGTTCAATGGTTAAGAGATAGCTTTGATAAATATGCCTTTTAACACAATGATCCACAATATATATTTCAATAAATTTGTTAAGGATTTTTTTTGTCAGAAAACAGGAATGTTGGGATGAGAAATAACGGTACTCATTTTGTTACATGGTAACATATTAGTGGTATGTACGTTGTAAAGAGTAGCGGATATATCTGTAATCATTCAAGTGGGCATATATTGCAACACACTAAGAGATCGGAATGTTGCATCCTGGGAAAGTTGATGAGAACAATATAAGTAGTTCAGGACTGAGATGAAGCTATTTCTGGGTACTGGTCTGGTATACTGTGGCGTTAAAGCTTCTTCAATTTAATTGGATGTTTTATTATTGTTTCGTCGCGGCCAGCGGCTGAATTGAAACAAGATTTACAGCATAATGTAAACAATGAAAATGTACATTTTTTCTTAAAATGTAAAACATTGAAAGAAACTCAGTTATATAGAGGAAATAAGAAGGTTTATAATAATGGTCGAGATTTAGAGGTACTAGTCTACCAAAGTTTTATATATTAGGTCAGCTTGTTATAACATTATTATACATGATCATAATAATAATAATGGTGGCTACTTGCAAAGCGCCCAGGTCCGTCACGCATGATGTGATGTAGGTAACAAAACCTTTAATTTTTAGTTAAGTTGGACTGAGTGAAATCAGATTTATATTTTGAAGTAGAATTGAAATTCAGAATATTTATTTGAAATCAGAAAAACATGATGGAGAAAACCATGGAGAAATTACAAAACAATTTTTTTTTTGGGTTAATGATGTGTAGACTCAATAACGAAAGCAATTGAGAGTGTAATAGTTCAATTTTATTCTAAAAGCATTATAAAATTGTTGAAACTAAGCTAATAGATGAAACATAGAATATTGAAATTTATCATAATTGTATACTAGGGATTAATTAGACATCAATTTAAGGGGTTTTGTCATTGTGTAAGTTTTTTCACATTGACTCTGTACTACGTTGATATTTGAGATTGTGTATAGTTTTATATCATGTAACTTTGACATTGTTTGTCTGTACTCAAAGGTATATAAAGTGCATGTTTAATAAATCCTTAAACCTGTGATACACAAGAGTTGGCGTGTCAGATGCACGGCTTTTGGTTGTGTGTGGGTGTGTGCGTTTGTGAGGATGTTTGTGTGTGATGTAGGTCCCTTGGTCAGAAAATTTCATGATGCATATAGGCAGTACAGCCCAAACATATATGTCCGTGTGTAAAATGAATGCAAAACAAAAATGAAATGAAATGATCGAAGGAAGAAATAAAGAAATAACGAATCAGAGAAAGAATTGATGAAAGTTTGATTAAAAAAACCTAAAAACCCATTCAAAAGTGAGGACCAGATTTCCTCTAAAGGGATGCCTGTTTGTGATGTAATATTATGACCATGCATAGCAAGGGCATTTAAATGGTGTTGTTGTTGTTGTTGTAATCGTAGTGCTTAACTCAGCAAGCTGGGGCCGGTTCCTCGAAACCGTCATAAGTATAACTTCTTGACCATCCCATTCAAACGTGTGATATAAAATATATAGAATTAACACGCGACTGTTTCGAGGAACGGGCCCCTGGATACAATTCCTCGAAAGAGGGCGTCCCGCATTTTCGTATCAGGTTCATTTTTACACCTCTTCAGACTATGTTTGAAATGAGCCCTTTTGGGCTTAAATAATAAGATATCAGAGATTAAACTATAAGTAGAAGTTTTAATAATAACATTAAACCATTTTCCTGCAATATTTGTCATAAGAATTTGTTAAAGAACCATCTTCTTTAGGCGTCCCACACTTCCTTTTTCAGTAATAATTATATATCGCTGTGTGATATGCCATAGGATTAGGGTTAGGTACATTAGGGTTATGGTTAGGGTTAGGGTTGAATAAACGTCTTACTGGCCAAAAGCCACAACATTTTCATTACAAAACATTTATATCACCATTCCACACATGATTATGAATCGTACAAGCTGAATTTCCTTGTTTTGAATAAAATGTTGGCAGTTGTGTTGTCCCATACTTCCCCCAACGAATGAAAAATGAGTATAAACAAAAAAACGCATATTTTGTTTTTCTCATAAAATTTACAGGATTAAACGTCGAGAAACTACTAATATTAAAGATTATTGCATGTTATAGCTGTTTAGCATTTTTTAATTTTTTTTAATCCACCCCAAATTAAGATTTAGACCAATTTGCATGCTGCTAAATCATCGTCCTTTGCAATTCTTTCATTTTAAAACTATTTGCCAAGTATCTTCTTAAACCCATTACAACATATAGGGTAAATCCTTTAAAACAACGAAATGAGAAACAGCGAATTAAGATTGCATGGAAGAATTCACAAAATTAAAGCTTGACACGATAATATAAAGGATTTTAAAAGTAAAAACGAAATTTGGACCTTATATCTCGTAAAAGAAAGGCGTAATTGATGATTCCCACACTTCCGATCGTGTACAAAATAAATGGGCGGAGCTAACGCGAATTAAGGTGGAAGACTGTGATCCTTTCTCACTTTGTATTTGTCCCACACTTTCTCGCCCGGAGAGGGAGAGAGAGGGAGAGAGAGAAAGAAAGAGAGAGAGAGAGAGAAAGAGAGAGGGAGAGAAAGAGAGAGGGAGAGAAAGAGAGGGAGAGACAGAGAGAGAGAGGAGGTGAGGGGGTGAGGAGGTGAGGGCGTGAGGTGAGGGGGATGTAGCAACGTATGAAGCGGTACAACGCTTACTTTCACCCTACTCATTGCTGACATCGTAACGCATTCACCGGTCTTGATTATAAACCATTTCCCAAGGTATCCTCTTGACGACGCAGCGTAGGCGACGCAAACTCTAGCATCAATCATCTACCCACCTCTAAGAGAACCTGCATCATTAAAGGGATAGATCACTCGTCCTGTATTCTATATTTTTTCTATTCTAATTTAAAGATTAATACAGTGAAACCTGTCTGTAAAGATCACCAAAGGGAGACAATAAAAGTGGTCTTTGAAGGCAGGTGTTCATTGTAGACAGGTGCCTATAGAACATGTTTCAATGAGAAACCATTTTCAAGGGAAAAACAAACAAAAAAATGTGGTCTTTGAAGACAGGTGGTCACTAAACGGGTTTGATAATAGCTGCAGACATATCACATGTAATGGAAATCCACATCTTTAAAGGGACAGATCACTTGTATTCCATAAATTTTCTATTATTAATAATAGATTAAAAGCTGCAGATATATACCACATACATGTATAAAGAGAACCTGTATCTTTAAAGGGATAGATCACTTTTTGTATATGCAAAAATATATAATTTCATTTAATCACAATTTATGTCTAGAACTTACAGATTAAGCCTCAATGATTACATGTATTTCGAAATAAATAAATCGGCCATACTACCGATATATCCCTTTTTTTTTCTCTCTAGAAAAAGAGAACTATAGAAGAATATATCTACCATACACCTCACTTTAAAGTGATATCACCCTTAGTATAAGAAGATTTTTTTGAAAAAATGGAGATTATTAATTAAAACAGAAGAGGGTCTGCATCTTTGAAAGAATTATAACCCTTTTTTTCTTATTTCCATCATTTATTAATTGAATAGTACTTACATAAAAACACATATTTATATTGATTACAAAGAAAAATACATATCATCACCCTTACTGTATCTGAGAAAAAACAATTTTCTTTTCATAACCTTTAAAGATAACACCTAAAACGGAACAATTAACATGCATCTTTCAAACGGATGGATCAGAGTTATCCTGTAACCACAAAACATAATTGTTCTACAAGTAGATTTCATATCTACTGAAGATAACATTCCAAACAGATTCTGAATATTTTAAAGGGATGGACTAATCTTAATATTCTAGTAACTGCTGTAGAGGTGTCGTGGTCGAGCGGATATGTCAACGGACTGTGGATCACAAGGTCTGCGGTTAAGTCCCATCGTGGCACTAATGTCCTTTGGCAAGACATTGATCTACATTTGCCACTCTCCACCCAGGTGTTAAATGGGTACCCGGTAAGATGAGAAAGTTAATGTGGTTAGATGAGCTAGCGTGCGCTTGTAAAAATTACGCCTGGCTGGAATGCTCCCCTGGGAGTGGAGAATGTGCATACATTGTGTGGGGGTAAGCCTGAATCCGATGACCGGTGTAATAATATATCTGTAAAGAGCTTTGAGAGGGCCTGCGGTCCTGAAATGCGCTATATAAGAACGAATTATTAACTATTATAATTGATATTTGGATGGTTCCAATTCAGATTGATCAAAACTCTCAAATATGCCACTCAACCAAATTGGATTCAGAGATCAATTACCGGTATACATGATCTGGAAATTCATGGTTCAATCACATATAAATTCATCCTCTAATTGGACTATCCATTTAACAAGATAAACAAGTAAATTTTATTTTAAAAATAAGAATTGTGATTTCTGAGTTTGCTTGACTTCATGTAAATTATAGTATTCATCACACGTAACCTTGTAATATCATCAGCCTGTTAATAAACCTAAACAGTAGCTTAGAGCTTCATATATCTTATTTAACATGAACTCTGAAAAATATGGAAGCAGTCTGGAATATGGAAGCAATGAAGGCATGAAGCCTGAAATAAGGCAATTTTCTAGAAAGTAGTATCTCTGCACATGTATGTGAAAAAACATATACATGTAAGCCCCATGAGCTTTGTAGCAATTACTTTTAAAAAATCAACTTGCCTTTTGCGTCACCTATTGAAATGTGCAAATATGACAATGACATATTACGTAATCCAAACATGGTTTCTATGGGACATACAATAGAGAATTGAAATTGCCCTTAAGTCAGTTTTTTTAAATAAATAGTTGCAATCGTGTTCATGATGAACGAGCCTAATTTGCTGCGAAGTAAATCTTGTATGCCCCAATTTCTCTTCCAAGGTGGCGGAAGGCCTGTCCTCATCAGCTCAAGATTGTCAAATAGCTCGCTATTTCTGATTTGGGAAAATAATCCAGAAGTTACAAATCGCGTTTTCATCAGCTCGAGACTTGACTTGAAACTTGAAACTCAAGCTCAAGAAATTAGCTCGAGATATTTTGCTCAGCGTTCACGCATATAGTACTAGTCTTCGGGCTGGTGAAGACGCACCAGACAAATAGCGGGATATTTTGCAAACTAGCCCAAGATATCTTGGGATGATTATCCCGATCAAATATCCCGCTAATTGCAACGTCAGGCTCATGAAGACGCAAATTAACTGGATAAGATGCGATCGGGATAGTTCAAATAGTGGGATATTTTGCAAACTCGAGTTCTAGAGAGTAACCATTTTCTGGCCCTCGTCCATCCTCCCCTGATCCCACAAGACCGGTAGAAATGGGAGCGCTGGCATTACCCCCATTCCAGGGTCATAATTGTTTGATGACAATGATTAGACAGGGACTACGTGTCATGACTGCTAGGCATTCAAACACCTCCATTGAAGCGGCTTAATGACATACCAAAACGTACATCTGTTCACGACATGCGTTCACGCAGAAAGATTCCCCCCAGATGCTGACGGATCACTTACGTGGCCCTTCATTTCTTTCATGCGCATGAGAGAGAGCGACAGAGATAGGGGGTGGGTAGACCAAGAAAGAGAGAGAGAGAGAAAGAGAGAGAGACAGACAGACAGACAGACAGAGAGACAGACAGATAAACAGAAGGGAGGGCAAGAGAGAAGGGGAGAGAAAGAGAGATGTGGGAGAGGTGGGAGAGGTGGGAGAGGTGGGAGGGAGGGGTGAGATAGATAGAGAGAGAGAGAGAGAGGTGGGGCTAAGAGAGATCTAGGATGAATGGGGGAATGAAATCTACATCACCCTGGTCCTTAAAAGAACAGTTCCATAGCATTGCTCCTTCAGAGAAAGAGAGGAATGAAACAGTTTCGTAGCTCGGCTTTTATTGCAATATAGAAATAGTCATACTTGAGAAAAAGTCATAAATTCCAAATCTCTCACAACATAGTCAGTTTGTTGACCTGAATTGACCTTTGATCTTGACTTTGTGAACTGAAATTCTACTCACATGATTGGGGATACTTGATAACTCTAAATCCAAGTTTCATTGAATAAGAACTAAATTTTTGATGTTGACGCCGCCGCCGTCACCAGAAAAGCGGTGTATGTCTCGCTTTTTTGCTACACAGGCAAGACAAAAATGATTTTCTTTAAAGAACCTTTTTGCTTGTTCTACTTGTTGTTGTTTTCAGACTAACCTGTACATTATTATGCTGGCTGTCCCCCCTAAAAAAAAACTTAAAAAAACATTAATTTCCTTTCAAGAATGACATTTGCATAAAAAGATTTCAAGTACTTCATGTATTTACTTTTTTACTAGACCTCTTTTTTAAAAATGCTCACAAGCTTGAGCTTTGATCCCCTACCTATTCTGCACTGCTCAACAACATTTGATCTCTCAGGAGACAATGTCAAGAAAAAATACAGTGTGTACCGGAAGAAACAAAACCAAGAATTATTGATGTTTTATCATAACCTAATCACAATTAGAGTCAATAAATAACACATATTTGTAAAGCTTTGATCATGATGCATATTTCATGCATGAGTGATTAAAAACATTTTGAAGAAAGGGTACTTAAAAGTCATTCGGCGCACGGTATCTGAATTTCAAGGAGAAAAATCACATATCTAGAAAGTTCATTTTCTGCCCTTTCATATGGGATGCACTGTATAATGTAAAGGAAAAATAAACAGAGAGAATATATTATATTTGCTAAAGGCTCATACCCAATTTCCAGTATAAAGGTTTAGAGTCTTTCCTCCCTCTTCAACCCTGTAAGTAAACTCACACAGACTATATTGACATTACTTGGTAAAGCTCTACTTGAGCTAAATGGCAAAGATGATTTTTTTTTTTTTAATCAATGAACACAAACAAAGCTTGTTCTCTCTCTCTCTCTTTCTCTCTTTCTCTCTCTCTCTCTTTCTCTCACCCAGAGAAACCAAAAATAGTAATATTTCATAGTGAAGTTAAGTTTATAAGGTCTTGTGAACAAGTTTGCTTAAATAGTCATAGAAAATACATACTTTTGTTGATTAACATAACAAGAGTATTACTGTATTTGTACGGGATTTAGAGACATTGTTGACATAAGTAGTATACTAACCCAGATTATTAGTATTATTTATATATTCCTTCTTTATAATAGCATAATTTTTATAATTATTGTTTTTATATTTACATTGCATAAAATTATTGCATTAGCAATTCCTTTTATGAAAATGTGCATTTATTTTACTCTAGAATATGTACATCTACTTTGAGTCACACACCAGCATGGAAACTCTGTTTTAATGGCCACCCAGACATAAAGAGATATTCAGATGAAAATCAATGTAATGTTGGAATACATGCAGTATTTAGCATGTAGCCATAGTGAAACTCTTTGAAATTCATGAACCATCTAGATGCACAATGTGCTTGAAAGATGAAGATGAGTTGCTATGGAAACAGAAGTCGCATCGAGTGCTGCATCAAACATTGCGATTGTTAACAATTCTAAAACTATCTACCGGTAGATGAGATCATAATGAGCTAGTTATACAGTGACAGCTCAAGCATAATTCATAATGTGATTCCATTTAACAGCTTCTTTATCAGATACAAAATCACATCCATCTCTTTCTGTTCGTATGACAGTTTCAAAATGACTCAAAATGACTAAAAATGTGTATAGCATCAATCTTTGATAGATCCAATAAGCCAGTTCATAATTGCAGTCTAAGCATGAGTAGACAAAGGACATTGCAGATATTGGATACATGCTCATGAAAGTTATGGAATCATTATTCATTTATACACAAGCACTGCACTCCATGATGCACAGGTGGAAGTATTCTTTGAAAGGGGGAAACAAGGGCTATTTATGTAGCACCTCCATCGTTGTAGGAGTGATTATTTCAAAATGTGCAAAGTGGGACCTCTTCATGTTTTGAAGACCTGTGGATATTCAGGGTCATTTGGGAGATGCGCTAACCTGCTACTATTCTGCAATGTCCACTTTATAAGCTTCAGCTATAAGTTTCTTGCACACCTAAAATGAGGTTCAATTCAACAGAGATCCAAAAATATGTATTTTATGTATAACATTTAAGGTCCTGCCTTTATCACAGCTTCATGAATCAACATGGTTAGAAACAAATGCACATAGTGTTTCAATAATGTTTCAATCACAAAAAAGATATGACTATGTAAAAAAAAACAATCATATTTTTAACTCATAATCATTTTTTGCATTACACAAACATGCAAGATGGGCATTAAGGTGTATGCTCTCACTTTTTTTCTTCATAATGCAATTCCCATGCTTATGAAAAGGGTAATGTATACATCAGTATGTTGCACAGAGTGAAAACTTATGCTCGCATACTTCCTCATGACTTCAGGAATTAGAATAAGGATATATATTTTTAAACACTTACCAAATTTGACTTCTGACTGCTTTGCTGAAAGTGATAGATAAGAATTGCTTGGTCATTAATTTCATGATTCATTAAAACATAACATTTCAAATAATCTTCTGATATATCTTTCAAGTATTGTATCAATCTTTTCTTTCTTTTTTTCTTATTCAAATAACATGCATTTTTTTCTTCTTCAAATAACATGCAGATATCTGCATTATGCAAAGAAAGCATTCCATGAAACTTCAGTCTCCTGAAATGCCTATAATTTGCATGAGACTTTTCTGCCATAGCAACAAATTAAATTTGCAACTATGGTAAGTGATGCTTCCCAATGTAATTTATTTAAACACAAGTTGCTCATTAAAAAAATTATTGTACAAGTTATTCCAACCTAGCAACAGCTAATCAACCCTCAGAATATTCTCACAGAACTCCTTTACATATTCTCAAAGAAATTTGTTGGAGGACTAAAAGGGGTTCACATATTTTAGTAGCTTGCAGGGGAAGCCCATATCATGCCCAAGTTCATTTTGAGCAATGACACTTGACGTAAACATGTTGAATTACAAAATAAAACTGTAAGGTACATGTTATTCAGATTCCCATTCAGATTAATTTATTATTGCAAGTAGTAGTGCATAACATTAATAACATGACAAAAATAAATTTTGTATACCGGTAAATAAATTTAAATAATAATTAAACATTAATAACTTCAGAAATAAAAATTTATGATTAATATGACTTTTGTGATAATTATCTGAGCACATCAAAAATTATGCTTGTGTTGAATATCTGAATGAAATTTTGTGTCACTATGTTAATAAAGATGAATTACCCCCTCATTTGAATGTCTTAAAAATGATCTACTGTATATTGAGAAGAAGGATGACATTTTGAAATTTGGTAGCATTTGCACCTTTTTTGTTGTTGTTCAGAGCCAGAGGGGCATTACCTCTGTATTAAAATAAATGAGCTGACACCTTTCTGCCGCCAAACAATGATTTAGTAAAAGTTAACTGAATAAAAACAGCCCCCTGAGAGGTGTCCTCATCAAAATTCATTACTACTAGGAAAGAGTTTGTCTTTTAAATGACCACGAGATTGTAACTCTAGCTAAACAATGTATGGAAAGGAAATTAGAATTTCATGCCAATTAATTGAAACCTTTTGACTTCTTTATCTGACCTTCCAATTGCAAGACCATTCAGGAGTGAACTGGAAATTGGAAATTAGAAATTTGAGCAGTCCTAAAAAAGTGACCCTTTCTTTACGACTCCTCCAGCCCTTGCTAACACCTCAGTGTCTTTTTAATCAAATGACGCAAAATCGTTCAAAACCATTATTGATTTTGCCCATGAGCTTGTTTTTCCGTGAACAGAGAGAGAAGTCGATGAAATATATTCCTTGCCTCCACCTTCAAGGAGGAGGGAAAAAGACAATCGGTTGGACCAAGTTTTAATTTCCCTTGCTGGAATGAAACTAGTCTCCTTTGCGCACCCCAAGACAGATGGACACCATTTGGCGACGGACGGACAGGACTCAACGACAACCAAAGATCCCACGCAAATTAGGCCTGTCTTCATCAGCTCGAGATTGCCAAATAGCCCGCTATTTCTGATTTGGGAAATAATCCCGAAGGTGACAAATCGCGTCCTTCATCAGCTCAAAACTTGAAACTCAAGCTCAAGAAATTAGCTCAAGATATTTTGCTCAGCGTTCGCGCATAGTGCGAGTCTTCGGGCTCGTTAAAACGCACCAGACAAATAGCGGGATATTTTGCAAACTAGCCCAAGATATCTTGGGATGATTATCTCGACCAAATTTCCGGCTAATTGAAACTTCGGGCTGATGAAGATACAAATTATCTGGATAATTTGCAATTGGGATAGTTCAAATAACGGGATATTTGGAAAACATCGAGCTGATGAGGACAGGCCTATTGTCTACTTTGCCAACTGATGGATTCCCAATCACAGGCTCAAGTCATGATGGCCGGCAACGAGGGACCTGCTGACGAAAGGATCGGGCAGCTTTCTTTCAGATCAAGGCCTTGTCACCGAGAATAATCACTCAATTAAAGGGGCAATCGTGACCCCGTATCATATTACCCTCATCTTCTTAATGGGGAGATTGAGAGGGGTATATGAATATCTGAGACATTGGGGGTGTTAAATGCCAGTCTGCCTGAAACCTGTGAAAAGGAGGATTTAGAAAGGTTGACAGGTTTCAGGAAAAAGGTGAAAGGGGATTACAATTCTCTCCCACTCAAAAATAAAAACTCAAGAACATTTAAGCATAGACTTAGACAAATTTAACATTTATACATTGTAATGTTTCAGGGTATAATCAGAGTTCATTAAAACATGCACACCTTTCTAAATTCATAAAGATTTATGTCTATAGCCACAATGATAACAAACTGAATATTTTTTCTAGCATCCCTAAAAGGGATCATAAAGTAAAAGATGAAAGTGAGCTTTTTAAAATAATAATTGTTTTTGTATTCCTAATTAACTGGTGAAAAATTTGTTCAATGTTGCAATATCATATATGTTAAATGAAAACGTATATAAGGAAAATAAACACAAGACACTGGATATCCACACCTCATCCACATTATATCATAATCTTTCTGATGCTTCAGCCTAGTCTGTCTCCCACTCTAGTCATGGTGTTATGTCTGTCCATGACATTGAGATGTACAGAGCCTGGAGTATCAGGTAAGCTTATCCCTAAAAGGGGAGAAATGGTGGAAATAGCCTCTCAAGACTCAGCCCAAAACGTTTTTCATAAGTCAAGGCAAATTAACCCCCCCCCCCCCCCCCCCCCTTAGGAGCATTAAGAGCTCAAGCTTTATCAAAGGGGCATTTAACACATATTGGGGAAGCGGGAACAGGGGTTGACAAGCCAAATTAATCCGTGATTTTCTACATATCGTCCCTATTTTCATGAAGTGACGGTAGTGAGGAAAATCGTCACGCAAACTGAATGCAATTTTTTTTCACTACCGTCAGTTCGTGAAAACAGCGACGATATATATATATAAATGAACTGAACAATTTGTGAAGGATAAACATCCTGTATTCAAGGGTTGCAGGAAATGAAAGTCCTATTGCAGAAATGTATTCATATTTTTTAATGTAATTGTAAATGAATAATCACCCACAGAAGATACAACAATGGAGTCCAGTTAGACACATACAGCACTGGGTTGTCATGTTTAGAAGAATACTAACCGCAAAGTCTAATAGGCCATTTTCATAATGTATTCAAATTCATACACGTTTCCCAAGCAACAAGCTATTCCATTCTTCACCTGCTATATATATCATTATATACCTCACTTAAGAAATCCAGCCATCTGATTGGTCGAATTGCATTCATAAACTTCAACTGTTCCTGTAAAATTCTCGGTAACCATGCTTAAAACATTTCAATATTTTTAATAACCATGGTTATTAAAAATAGTTGGTCAGCCTCCATGGTTACCCCATAGGTTTACATGTTAAAAAATGGTTTGAGCGATGGAGGATACCGTATGTGTGCGAAGGATTGGTCGGTAATTTCAATACAATTGAATCTCGATCGATCTTACCGACAATTTTATCTTGCATTGTTGACATGAAGACGAAAATAAACTTCCAAAAACAAAAAAACAACATCTGCCGATAGATCTTGATCTTAGTTCGTGCCAATATGCATTGCAAAAGTAAAAGAAGGGTCCGTTTCATGGAGCTTTTGCGAAGCATCCCTCACGCGGAGCCGTTTTCAAACCATTTTAATGTATATATTGGAGAAAACTGCCAAGCATGTTAACGGCGCGCGTGGCCGAGTGGTCTAAGCGTTGGTTTTCGATACCCCTCTTGTTGTACGCAAGAGTTCGAATCCCGTCTTCGACAAAAATGAAAATTATTTTTTATTTTTTATTTTTTAGTCTATTTTTTTTCGGCATATAAAAGTATTAATGACTGCTTTAATATTCGAGAAATAGTTGTTTTCATACGCTCTCGGGAAGGTTACAATTGGGCTATTCCCCTCGGCAAGCCTCGGGGAATAGCACAATTCTAACCTTCCCTTGAGCGTAATAAAACAACTATTTCTCTCAAAGCAGTCATTAATACTATATTATATCCTGCATCAAAAATTTGTTGGCTTTTGATTGGTTGAGAGCTCGTCACATGACCAGAAATATATGACCTATTTTTAGAAAGTACTATATGAGAGTACTATTTGGGTTTACTATTTGGGAGTTGAACAAAAAATGTGATTTTTTTTTTTTAATTGAATCCATTTTTTTTTTCAAATCTTAATTTAATGAAAACAAAATATTTTAAATCTTTTTAGATCAAAATTGACAATTTTGTTTGTTCTAAAAAAAAAAAAAATCCAAAAATGTTTTTTTAATTATTTTTTTATTATTTTTTTTAAATAAATTTTTGATGCAGGATATAAAAAAAATATACCATGCCTTCTATTCGAGGTACTGGTTAGACTATGGGCCTCGGTGACTCCAAAAGTACCATCTGCTTCGGGGCTGCGCCCCTCAGCAAATAGTACTATTGGAGTCACCTCTTGCGCATAGTTTTAACCAGAACCTCTCAAGGCAGTGTATATTTGTATATTATATCACAATAACCAGAATACAAATTGCATACATTGGTTGTTGCTAGGTGGGACAAACATTATGGCTTGCCCTACCTAACAACAGGTAATATATGCAATTTGCATTTTGATGATTGAAATACAGGTAAATTAAATATTTTGTAACAAAGGTTGGTTATTGATTGACATATATTATGAAAATGTCCTATTGCTTAATTTAGAGCTGCATTTGTATTTAGCTTGCCATGTATGAACATAGCTTTACAAATCTCATAGAAATCAATCCTAACTCCATTGGCCTACTACTGTACAACTGAGATCTGAAAATCAATTGCTGACCCAGAAATCCAAATAGCTGTAAGATGAACTAGGTTACAAGACCAATCAAATTTATAAGGTGAAAATCGACCTCCAACTGAGGAAGAAATAGAATCAATTGCATAAATATATAATATGTAATACGAATTATTATTAATAGCAGGTGAGAAGTGTATGCATGAATTTATTTTGTAATCCTATTATGAAATTATGAAAAAATGAAATGTATTTGAGAGAGAAAAAAAAAGCTTTTTGGCAGATCCAGGATTCTCTTGCCAAGGGGGCAGTCATAAACAGGTCATCAAAATTTGGGGTGTTTATTCTATTCCAAAGCTCTCTGCCAAGTTTCTTTCTGGTCTGAATTTAATGCAGGGGGGTGGGGGGTGGTACGAACGGAAGCTTGTTTTCTTTCAATACTTAAAAAACATGCCTCAATTGGTTAAAAAGAGGGGGGGGGGGCTATGCCCATAATTTGGGAAAAACTGTGGATCCACTAAATCTGTTACTGATATCATACTATACTTGTATCACAGTACACATGGTTTATTTTCAGCTCTCTAAATTGCTTGTTTTGGGGGGAGGGCTGAAATTATAAATGCTTTCAGTGACTTTTTATATACTAATAATACTGATTATTTTCCATCCTTTTCCATCTCTTTGATATGGATTTCATAGTTGTACATTTCTGTGAAAATCTACTAATGAAATTATTCATCATAAATTTCCATCCTTTTACTTTCCTACATAATTCCAAAACAAAGATATATGCCCATTATATTGATTTGGTCTTCAAATACAGGTGGTTGCTGGCACAGCTGTTTTAACTAAACGAACAAATGTACAATTTACTTCTTATTTTATTTCATGATGGGCAAAGTATTCTTTATGTGGATGGAATAGACTGTGCTTTTAGATTTGTACAGTACCGGTATATGACATCAGAGCACTTCATACATGAACATTTTCAAATAATAAAATAAAATGTCTTGTAAAGTGCATATGATATCACACTAAAACCTTAATTTTATTATAAATTATATTACACTTTCATTCATTACATTATGAAATATGAATGCCCATTGGGAACAGATTGATATTTTCAATTTTTTTGCTGTTGGAATGACATCATTCATCACATTATTTGTGTTATTAACTTATTGCCACTGGCCAGTCAGTGTTTTCATCCATAAAGTAACAAACATAATACTAACAATGTAATGATGTAAGCCTGTACATAATTATAAATGCTGAATTCAATATTTTGAACATGGACATTTAAGCTAGTATTTCAATTAGTTTTAGGTGATATAACTAAGGACACTTTTAATATTATTCTTAACATAAAATCTTGTACCAGTTCAGATGATAACAGTATTCATACTAATATTATTATCTAATCTTGTTTTGTTTTATCATACCAAATCAGTATTGATTTATTATGAAATGAATTTATTTTTGGTCGACATAGATTAGGCTGAAAAACTTTACAAGCATTTAATACAGTGCATAATCATATTACAGAGTTACCAATCAAATATTTTGTTTGCAATGTAAATAGGTTTAATCATGTTTACAATATCAGGAAAGAATATTTCACCTATAGTCTAAAGCTGTATTGCCTTTTTTTCCTTTGAGAAGATCGGCTACAGCGGGAACAAACTTGTTTATCATACAACGTAGGCCGTGAACTATGGATTTTACAAAGGACTGAAGTGTCAAAAAGAAACAAGAAATGAAATCTTGATTTGATGTGAACTTACTAGCTAAAGGCTCTCAGATTGCCAAGCTCATTATTTATAGCTTATATTCATGATTAAAATGAGAAAGACTGCAAATAAACGTTTTAAGAGAGGGATCTGCGATGAAATATTATCATAGCTGTTTCATGTCGCGGTGTATCAAATGATTACGAAAACAATGCGATCAAGAACCATTTTCATAGTCATAGACGGTATCTCGCCTCCCCAACCGAATCGGCGGGGCGACTTTGCGCGTGTACACATAGAATCCTTTTCCTATAACACACGTGCGACCGATAGCGGTAAGGAGAATATTCACCTGCCGCGCCGGTTTAAGAAAAAAAATGATTTCACATCAAATTTACCTCCAAACGGCGGGAGACTCGGGCTCTCCTCTTGGTCCACACGCTGAAAATCCTTGTTAGAAGGCCTTCCAGGCATATTGTTCCTTACTTTGAGCTCCAACTCCATATATTTTTACCTAAAACATCCGCTACGGTAAATTCTCATGACTACTCCTGAATATTTCACTGCACTGTGCTCATTGGTAACGTCAATAATACAATACGAGTGAAGTTTACCGTTAGCGTTAGAGCAGCAGACGTTTTGGTTTTCATGCACACACGGTTCACTGTAGATGTAGTCTGCTACGTAAAAGATCACGAAGCAAATTTACATAGAGATACACCTAATGCATACAGGCGCAACTATGTTCGGGAGAAGTGATGAGAAGATAACTGATTCCACATATCAGCATGATTATCATACTTGCTGGGTCTTGCCTCCGATATAAATGTAGGTCATCCCGCGAGGTCATGCTCTCGAATCGTGTATTATTCATTTTTTTTCTATTAAAAAAAAATCTACTTAAATCACAAATGTATTTGTTGCTGAAAATAGTCAAATTAAGTCAAATTATGCTTGAGCATACGCCTTTTGATCTATTTCATCGAAGGACATTACTGACTGACAAATTTCTGCACAACCGAACGGTCCGTTCGGAAGAGAAAAGTTCACTTAGATCAGGGAGATGTCATATCCCTGCTGAGATGAAGGGCACGTTTGGTTGTCTCATACATCCATCTGAAGAAAAGAAAAAAGTTTCGCTATATCATGGCGCTATATACGCTCTCACGCAAATTTAGAATTTGTCCCCCAAAAATCCACTTTGGTGATAGCCCCGGTACAATTGACCCCAAATATCTACAGACATTTTAAACTCAGAAATCCCACTTCGTGCATTTTAGAATAATTATTGCCAACGTGACGGAGGCGCTACATGAACGCCTTTTGTTTGCCCT
The DNA here is from genome assembly GCA_035222895.1 of Strongylocentrotus droebachiensis. Lineage (NCBI taxonomy): Eukaryota > Metazoa > Echinodermata > Echinoidea > Camarodonta > Strongylocentrotidae > Strongylocentrotus > Strongylocentrotus droebachiensis. Next base: position 47,659 of record JAVYIG010000176.1, on the reverse strand, counting down.
CTTCGGAAAAGAATACTTTCACTTGTAAATAATGACTGGCGGTCCGTAATTGATGAGTACATCAATTTCATGATTTGACGAAGAGCATCACAGGTCCGATTTCGGACTTAATGGCCCGAATTCACAAAGGAGGTTTGTCGACAAACCTAGGTTTATGTGCGTCATGACGCGTTTTGGCGCGTGTCAGACCAGAATTTTGGTCAGAAACGCATCGAAACGCGTCATAATATATGACGCAAATAAAATTAGGTTTGTCGACAAACCTCCTTTGTGAATTCGGGCCTATAAGTAGCTCTCGGCACTTTTTCCCTCAGACACAAATGAACATAGCAGCTATTTGAAAGTTTTTTGAGGTCATCTTGAATGAAGACCTATATAAAAAAAGAGTGTGTAGTCAGCAACGGCAACGAATATATCTGTTTACTAATGCATTTCAATGTATGCATGTTTCTCGCATGATAAACTCCGATTACCAACTATTCAATATAACGCCTACATATTGAAATTTATGGATGTTTCTTTCCCGAGGACCTACAGTGACGAGTTATTCCATTAACCTGTTATTAATGAATGAAATAAAGTTGACTTGGAATCCATTCTGCATTCAAAATGTTGTTATGTCGGGCACGCCTCAGGCAAGTTTTCAGGTTGTCAAGAACAACCTTTGTTTAAAAAGTATGCATGAAATTTGGATATGTTGGTAAACCGGTCTATTTACCTCATATGCATATTTTTTGCATATAATGCATCTCTCTGGATGGATTTTTTTTTCTTAATGGTTTGAAATAGATGTGTTTTGCATTATTTTTTGTAAACGCTAAATGCATACTTAGGAAAACAAAGGCAAATTTGGCTGATATGGTGACTGTCTACACAACCTATATAAGACCCATTCTCGAATATGCTTCCCCTGTCACTGAGACTTATAAATTGGAATTTGATCAAAAGCGGGAACGCAAATAATTGTACCTCTCATTCTCCTTACACTTTCTTGCAAATTTTATTTTAATTTTGAGTCATGTCACTATTTCAGTCTGCTCGCCTTGATCCTATATGTCTATGGTTTTCTTTGTATGTTAGTTATTGTTATATTTACTTGCAGTTTTGTATTGTCATTAGGTTACTGATTTATTTACTATGCTTTGTAATACTACTATACATGTATATTCATCACTGTACTTTTGTAAATTGACCCTTTCAGCTTTGTGCTGCTGGTCGATCATTATACCAATTAAAAAAATTAAAGAATAAAAATGTAAAAGACCGAGTTTCTTTATTCTTGAATTCTTCCTATGATATTCAGATTCTACCTATAAACTGAAAGATATAAGGAGTAAATTTTGCTGAAATATCTTCTCGTATTTGACCTTTCACATCGTAGGAATGCCGTGAGGGACAGTCCGATCAAACTGGGGCATGATGTGAGAGCGGGGGACTAAAAATGGCGGTCAATTTTCAAACACATCGTTTGTTATGACGATCTATTCGGCGGCCATTTGCCATAGTTTACTTTCCAAACAAGTGGCCCTACTTTTAAACCTGGCAGCATTGATTAGAGAAGTCGATTTTCATATTTTTTCAGATTGTAAAATAGTTTGTTTTTAGTTGGTGTTCAAAGCTGAGGGATCGAGTAAATTCTAGGGCTGACGAATTTATGATCCTCGTTCAAGTTATCGATTTGACCTGCGTGTGATACGACGACAATCATAAAACATGGAAATTAGCATTTTATATTTGGGGTTGGGTTTTGTTCTGTTTTGTTTATTTGTTAATACATTTAGTTATTTGTTAAAGTGATGTAAATGTATACTACATTTTACCATCGTTCAATATCTTTCAATCCACGATGATAGATTTAAAGTGGTGACTTTATGCCCACATAAAACAAGTGTAAATCTTGTCAAAATGTAAACTGGATAATTGATTTAATATTACAATTAGGATTTGTTTAAGCCGTTGTCAGTGTATTTTACTTATTCATGTAACTATTTAATATTAAAACATTGGGTGATGATACAAAACTATATTTTTATGTCAATCAAGTTATTCGATTGGAAAGTGTGATTATGTTAAATTTTGTATTGAGCGCGTAGACGCTCGTTATCATTTTGTCACTCCGATCTAATTGTATAGATCCATTTTTTTCATCTCTTTCTCTCCTTCGGTCGCGTTTCCATTCATTCATACTTTCCTCTCTCCTTTCATAAATTAAGAACATTGCAATATTACCTAATGCTACGGTCACAAAGGTTCGCAAGAACGATAATTTCGTACGAATCTCCGTTTTTCCATTGTCTTCCCGAATTTCCATTGTCTGAAAATCGTTCGTACGGCCTTTGTAGCAGTTCGTAATGGCATTTGTGACCGAGGCATTAGATTTATTTTCCACATTTTCTTTCCCTCCCATTAACTATTGAAATCCCTCTCCTCTGTTAGATCACCTCTCACTACATTCTCCATCTCTACCACCTAAAATGAATGCATATTCCTTCTTCTCTTATCTCTTTGCACAAGAAATCTGCCACCTAAAATGAATGCATATTTCTCGTTTTCTTCCCTCTTTAAACAAGAAATGCTTCGTTTCTCCAGTTAGAATTCTCTTTTATCATACTTTTTAAGAAGTCACATGCATGTGCTTGAACAAATGACAACATATATCGACCAGGGTCAGAATTACAGACTTTTTGTCTTATCATTTCTTCTATTTCATGACACTAATTCTCCACTCAATACGAATTTCAAGTTGGAAAAAAGTGTGTCTTCTCATTGCTCTTTCACTCCCTCCCTCCCTCCCTCTCTCTTTCTATCTCTCCATCACTACATATTGTGCTTCATACCCATCTCAAAAATGCATTTCAACAGTAAATAAAAATTACACTCAATTTAGTAAACTCATTTTTTAATAAATATATCATCTTATACAAAGTAATCATCAGACCATCATCATACAATGATGACATACACAATACCATGGCAATGAATTACACATGTATTTGTAAACATATGTTCATGATTAGCGATAAAGTCGAGCTCTAGTCATGTACTGAGAATCTGAGATTGTGAAGTAAACTGAAAGTGAAATGAGAAAGGTTGCTGTGAGGTTCTGGAAAAATGGACATGAGAAATTCACTCATTCTTGCTGAAAGTCAAATGTAATTCACAGATTAATGATATATGGGACTACACAAACATGTGGCATATATTTCCTCATAAATATAAAAAGAAAGTTCATTAACTATATTTCACCTTTCTCCATAACTTAAACTTAACCTTCTTTTAAAAAGAAGGTTAAAATCTATGAAAGAAATACAAATAGATTTTGATTGGCAAATGATGCAGTACCACCAAAGTTCAAGATAAGTTTACTAATGCAATTTCTTTTTTCACAGTTGTGTTCCTTGTTGTTATTGTCACATCTTGGAATAGAAAATTAAAGAGTTCAAAAGAAAGGAAAAGAGAGTAATAGTTGTGAAATGCTCCAAAAGAACCATGGAAAGAAAAAAAAGTGCAAAAACTGGCCTGCAGAATATGTTATATTTTCTATGGAAGGTATAAAACACATAACATCCTTCTTGAGAAGGTTGAACTCTCCCTCTTGTGCCAAGGTCTGTTGTTAGAGCCATTTTGTTTTCCACCCAATGTCAGATGTTTAATACAAGAATAGAAATCACAACTCGTTAATAGAGATGGAAAACTCTCTATAGATACAACCTATAACAGAATACAGATGGTCAAATCCAGCACCAGATTGTTCAATCTTTTGCTTTCATGGCCTTACATATAATGTTCAATGACAATCCCTTCTTGAAAACTTGGCATCCAGAACTCCAGTCTCGACCATCTTTGGTCTGTACCAATGTAAAGCCATCGGTTAACTCCAGGTTATTCCAATCTAGCCCATTCATGGCCTTGCGTACCAACTCCTTTCTTGGCGTCTTTAAAAACCACCAGTCCCCACTGTCTTTCGTCAGCATGAGTGTAGACTCTAGGTAGTTGCCATCTTCCGGCCTTTACGACCTTGCTTTTACTTTATTTCCTTCTTGGTATCTGAAGGTTCAGTCCCCGCTATCCTTGGTCTGCATGAGTGTGTAGCCATTGACGAACTGTTCTACCTGCTCTCCTTCCAGTGTCTTCATGGCTTTCCAGTGTAGTTGCATGGCCTTGCCTTGGCTCCCCTCGGGATGGGTGATCTCATGACGGATGTAAGCCAACCAAAGACCTGCAGCAGGGGATGATTAAGATCAGAAATTGTTTTACTTGACATCAATAGCATTTTAATTTTCAAGACAACCAAATATTAGAAGTATTTCATTGACGTCATTATGGTGAAGCACTCAAAGTGGAGTTTTAAAAAAGCTATTTTGTTCCCTAGCTGTGTTAAACTTGTTGGGTTTTTTTGTTGGATGATATTCATATACAGAGAGCATAACGACTTACAGATGTACTTCTCAAATGCATATTTGAGAAAGGAACAGCGGATTCATCAATATGACCCTATCTTTGGAAGCCTTTCTGGTAGGCTTCATGGACCTTTAAGCAGGTTCTATGGGTTGCCTCACACGCCAATCAATCACATAGAATCTGATGACCAGCAAATGGCAAGACAATCCTAAATTCAATGTAGCATCCATCCCTTGATGGACTAACCAATCAAAATGGTCGCCCAATTACACATAGGATGCTAACTCGACGTACTGAGAACTATAGCAATGCTGTGCCACAGATTGAACCCATGACCTTCCTATCTTTAATTTATTTTGCCAAGCAATAAAAAACATACAGGATAAAACAAAAGCAGTATACAAAGTTTCACACAATTACAATTACTAACATAGATAAACACAGAAATACACATAATCAATTTACAAACATGAATAATACAAAGGAAATTGCTAATGCTGGTAGCAGCCAGAAAGGAGGTGGTCCTTGTATGCGGCTGACCAATTAATGAAATATAAAAAGTTAAGCTATAATAAAAAGTAAAACAAATAACAATTCACACCCACATGACCAAGGCATCTTTGCTTTCCACTACTTTTCAAATACCAGCCCACAACAATATGAAAGAACAAAGAGCAGTAGGCTCACCTGGTGAAGTCTCGCCAAACTCCCTCAGAGCATCGTCGTATGCCTCAGAGATCCTCTTTGCTTTGGGAGTGGGCTAGATAACGAGAAAGGTAACAATAAAGGTGAGTTTATAAAGTGCACAATAGATTGAAAAGTCTTTTTATGCAGGTAAGCCCTCCCCCTCTTTCTTTCTCACACAAGACAGGAGATTGGGATAGTATGGAGAGAGGATAGGGGTACAGAGATGAGGGATGCGGAATAGAAATAATGAAAAGGTGAGATGAAGAAAAGAAAGAGTGTAGGGTAAGGAGACAGACATGAAATATGGAGTATAAGAGAGTAGAGAGAGAGAGAGAAAGAGGAGAGAAAGAGGGAGAGATCGAGAAAGAGGAGAGAAAGCGGGAGAGATAGAGAAAGAGGAGAGAAAGAGGGAGAGAAAGAGAAGGAGAAAGAAAAAGAGTGAGAGAATTGAACAGTTAGTTATACAGAAAATCAAGGGAAATGAAAGATGGAGAAGAGAATGCGAGACAATTTATTGGGTGATTGCCATATTAAATTACATCCCTAAAAAGACAATACATTTACAATATCATTAGAGATGGAGCTGGAGAAATCAGAAACTTGTTCAGATTTGTACTGGCTTAATGCATGATGCAAAAAGATGATTATCAGCATATATCGATAAGATGGGGAAAAAAGTTAAATCATCACCACAAGTTCCGAAATCTCCATGCTTACTATCATCATTGCTTGCTACATAATTTACAACCTTGATCGTTCCTTCATCTTATATGTAAATAAGAACATTCAAATTCAAAATACTTTTTATAAGATATCTGCAAAACTAGCCCTCAAAGATTCAAAATCTGAAAACCAATATGAAAATAGAAATCGTTGCATTTCTGTCGAGACATGCCCCTCCATGGATTTTCTTATAATCTGTCTCATGTTAACTACATCAGTGCTCAATGGAATACAAGCAAGCTTTGTATCGGATTGAAAAAAGGAGAGATATAAGTTTGAGCTTCATTCTTACCTGTGCTTCCTCCAATGCGATGTATTTATCAAAGAATTCTTCACCGAGAGGCTTCTCTGTAGCCATCCTACAAAGATCATACAAAAGAAAGAAGCAATTTTGCAGTTAAAAAACAATTCAGGTCAGCATACAATTAATGAGCGACCTCTCTGCCAATCTGCCAATCAACCAATACTATGAACATTTTCACATGGTTTTGACAGTGGTTGAATTCGAATTCTGCTCAGCTTGTATTAATAGAAACATTCCAGAAAGCTACAGGGAAAACAATGAAAAGTTCTGCATGGGAAAAACATTGATCATTTTTAGATTAGAATATGAATTACATTTGTACATGGCATTATTGCTCTTCCCATACCCATTTGTGCAATTTTTACTCACATTAAACGAAATCTAAAGAGTACCTTCAACAAAACAACGAGTAATTAAGGGCCACTAGTGCCATAGTTGCGCCACAGCCACACATATACAACAAAGAGCAAATAAACCAAATGTCCACTAAATTTAAAAACTAAATTTATAATTCATTTGTGATTACAAGGACCAGTGTCAGACAAATAAAGTACCGTGTTAAACCATTTCAGCATTTATTGCTAAGATGAGGGAAAAATAATGTCATCATTCACAGGTCCTCAAGTTTGTAACCCAAATAAATTTAATTAACATTTACGTAATGTTGACTGGTGATATGGGGAGGGGGGGGGGGGGGGTGTATAATTTTTCTTTGAATTGTCATTAAGAAAACGTGGTTGTATGGTCACATAAAACCAAATTACGTTTTAAGTGCTGTCACTTTTACAAATTCAACAAAAATAAGATTTTTGGGAGCCCCATGTTGCTCTTTGGTCCCACATGTGTAAATCTGTGTCTGTTTTTTCAGAATATCTTCTTTTGTTTGTTTACATTATCACCGTTTAAAGAGGGGATTCTATGAACTACATGATCAATAATGAAAATTAACTTCTTCATAATTTTCTTTTAAAATGCTATAACAATGCATAAACTATTATACTCCATATTTCAAGAAAGATTACCTCTTATAAAGCTTCCTTGCTTTTCCCATTCCTTTGACAAGAGCTGTCCATTCGAGGTAGCGGATCTTTAACGGCAGAGCGATGACACGATGCTCCTTTAATCCACACTGCATGAGAGGAATATCAATAAATACCATTAACACATCGATTATAAATTACCATGTAACAGAGACATAGATGTAAATTGAATACAAATTCAAGCTTCATTTCTCCATTCAATGTAGATACGCATACAAATCGAACAAGTCCATGTGTTCTTCTTGCTGACAAACATCTCCATACATACAACGCAGATTCCTTGACAATTTGAATTTCTTTATAATTTGTTTTATAAAATGGCTCTAGTATTTTAAGCATCGTGATTGGTCAATACGCGTCACATGACATTGACAAATTTTTGATGCAAGCACGATTTTGCAGAAATGAGTGCAGAAAAAGCGCAACAAAAAGTTATATTGCACGTGACCATGGAGATCCAGTGCGCGCGCGTACGTGTAGTACGCGCTCCCTCGAGTGCATTGCAATTATTGTAGGCTACGCGTACTAATATTGTACGCTCCACCATGATCCCCAGCGCAACGTACGCGTAGCTTAGCTCTAGCTAGCTAGCTAGAGCGGGGTATTATTAAAAAGCAAATTTTTATTTGACTTTTGCCTTGGATTTAGGCCTGTTTTGACTTTTGGATTTTATAATGAAGCCAGGAATTTCAGCTGTCTGATGTAGACTCGTCTCTAGACCCACTGTAATGTATGGATTTTATTTTTAATCAAGGTAATGAATCCCATTGACTTTTTGGTAAGCCTGCAAGGTCTTAGTCTAGAACCAACATAACTCTAGATCTAGATCGAACTCTCGTAGACTCTGACTTAAGATCTAAAGTTTCGTTTGTTGCTATTTGTGTCGCTATTTTATAAAACAAATAACGCACTTGACCCTGTTGTGCGAAACGTAAATGCAGTGTACGCTCGGTTTCTTCAGATGGTGCGCACTGTAAACTCGCCGCAAGCGGCTCGTTCACAGAGCGGCACCAATCTAAAGAAACCTCGCGTGTACTGCATTCACCGCTATTGCACTCCGGGACGTGCGTTATTTGTATAATAAGTAACTAACACCTACAATTGCACAAGATATATAAATCATCACATTTTATTATGCAAGTAAGAATTGCATTTTTTTTGGGGGGGGGGGGGGGATAAAACTGTTATACATTCTCTTCAAGCTCAACGTTTAGTAAACAACTTTAATGACGTATTGAAGAGGGTAAACTGCCTTATTAGCACTTGTATAAAAAGAATAGGAACTTTACTCAGACAAATTTAAAGTACCGTGTATTTCCAGTTTCATCATGAATGTATCAGATGAGGGAAATTTTTGTCATCATAGTAAAGTACATCAGTGCGCATAGAGAACAGATGTGTAAACACTCTACCTTTGTTTTTCACCTGTGAATAAATTTTCTTATAATTTTCTATAGAAAAACTACAACTTTTGATGTAGTTTCAAATAATCCAGTATTTCTCTTTTTTTTTAAAAGACCTTTACTGTCATTCTCTGCCCAACAGTTGTTGTTGAAGGAGGAGATGCAGAGATAGGGGGATAGAGAAGAGAGAGAGAGAGGGGGGAAATAGTTGGGTTAGAGGAAAAAGAGAGTAGGGGATGGAGAGAAGGAGAAAAAGAGAGAGAGATAGGGATGGAAAGTTGGAAAGAGAGATATATATATAGAGAGAGAGAGAGAGAGAGAGAGAGAGAGAGAGAGAGAGAGAGAGAGAAAGGGGAGGGTGTCGGAGATGAAATAGCGTGCTAAGGCAACCACAAAACTCACCTCAAATAGATTCTGTATCATTTCAGTATCATTAGTCAAGCACCACTCTAAACCAATATTCCAAATGTCCAGGGCATTCTACAAAAAATAAGGACAAGAAAAGCTTGTTGAAATAGTAGCCTGTTATACATTTATCATAGAAAATGGAACATTTTTCTCATTGCTTCATACCTTTATTGTTGATCAAACTCCATGCATTCCTTCATGTTTTTAATCAAGACCGTGGGTTACGATGGAGAAGAGTCTTAACAAAAACATAGTTGAGTTAACATATTTCAAAGTCATGATGAAATAAAAACAAAGGAATATAAGTTACCATTTACCTGTTACTTATTGTTTGCATTAGAATATGAAATTGCAGAAAGCTGTAAGGCAGGGATCACGATAATGCATGTGAAATATTGTGATGATTGGCATTATATACTACCGACCCCTCAAATATTCCAAGTCAAATGAGTACATTGAAATTTTGAAGAGAAAAGGCTAATTAATTTAGCTCCTTAAAAGAAAAGAAAAATCTTCATGAATGGTTCATTGATATGCCCGTCAGCCAACCTGTGTCAAGACTGACATGACAGTATGTGTACGTATGTAGTTCTAGCACCCTGCAACACTTGAAATCAACAACGATGTGATGTCATACAGGTGGTCATAAGGTGGTCAGAAACTTGTTCAGATTTGTACTGGCTTAATGCATGATGCATGTAAGATGGTAATCAGCATATATCGATAAGATGGGGAAAAAAGTTAAATCATCACCACAAGATCTGACCAGCCTCCCGGAGTTCCTCTAAACTGTATGCTTCGCTAGTAATTTTGTGATGAGAAATTACATTTCCACGGCATTTCAGAAAAAGTACTAAATAAGCCTATGATCAACTTGGTTATTACAACAACATAGAGTAACCTGATCAAATGAAAGAAATAAGAGAATGTAGAAAGCTGTTCAATAAGTGCATATTCATGTTGATGGTTTTCATAGTGAGTAGTTTTCAGTAAATTGTTGTTGTACTGTGATTGTCGAACAACTCCAAATCGCATTTCATATATTTTGTATATCAACTGATTTTACGATAAAATCTTTTTCTTCTTCTCTTTTCTATGACGGTGTCTTTCAAAATGCAATACCACTTTTGTTTTCTCTACTCAAGATAACTGATTTAACAATAAATACTAAGGTGGAAATTGCTGCCCTCTGCACAGAAAGGGCGATAAATGACTACCAAATTCTTTCATCCCAGCAGGTGTAATAGGACCAGCCGGTTCCCGTCAGCAATGGGTTTAGAGTGGCCAAAATACTAGTGTAGGAGAGTATGATACATACCTTTGATTTGACATGGGAGATAGCCAGGTCAAATGTCTCTCTGACCTTTAACCTATGAGCCTCTTCATCTCCGTCTGAAAAAGATGAAACAATGTGAGGACGACTTGTTTAAAGAGCGACAATATTCGAAGCACATACTGTCTTATCCAGTTAGAACATTGAATTGACCAATAGGCTCGATGAGTGATATTCCAAACTAAATTTGTACTTCTTGATCTTTAGTTGTCTCACACACTCTGAAGATAGGAGATCCTTGGACAACGTGATCAACGTATGAACAAAGATTAAACAAATGAGATGTTATGTCATGATGCTAGAGGATGGGACCAGGGCATGGTTTGACCCCTGACACCGAAGGTTCATCACGTTTATCTTCCTCCTGGTTGCATTCATCTCACAAACACGGTGGGAGTTTGGAGATGCCAAGAAAAGGAGGTTCTTACATTATCCACAATTATTATTATTATTATTATTATTTATATACTGCGCTTTTCCCAGAGTGGCCCAAAGTGCTTTCAACAATAGGCCATTTTCGTAATACACCTTTGTGAAGTGCATACATTGGTTGTTGCTAGGTAGGACAAACATTTTGTCTTGCTCTACCTGCCAACAGGTAATGTATGTAATTTACATTCAGACTATCAAATACAATTATTTGTAAAAGGTGAATGAATTAATTTGTATCGAGGCACTTAATTATACATTATGAAGAACGTAAGCATGGCTTTGAGCAATGCAGAGGACCTTTCATTTAATATTACTCTTTTTTTGTCTAATATTGCCATCTCTCACCTTTCCCTCCAGTCGTTATGACCAAGATTAACCTCTTGATCCACAGGTCTAGTGACCTCTGATGAACTTCAGTTGACCTCAAACTGACCTCCAGTGCCCTTTCATCCAAATCGAGTACCCTCAACACCTCCACCTGGGTCAGAAAAGCAAGAAAAGGTTAGGAATACAGGTGAACTTCCAAGCAAGTTAACTTCCAAGCAAGTTATCATGGTATTAAGCAGTTTACATTATTATTTTACACATACTGATTTTGCAGAGTGAAGACAAAATATGTATATATTGTTGAATTTGTAATTAGCTTTAATAATAATATGTCCATTTATATAGCGCAGCTACTATATAAATTCACTCTACTGCGCATTATAAAGTACCACATCATTACTCCGGCTGTATCTGAGCCGCCATGATTAGGCGCTTAAGTATTCAAGGAATTTCTTCCTACCGGGAACCCAATACATTTTAATTGACATCAAATTTGATTGCCTCTTATCACTTGCTCGAATGGTGATCTTCATTAACAGTACCCTACATTAGTGCTTTTAGTCAAGGTCTCATTCAGATTTGTACTGGCTTAATTTCACATGGTTATCAGCATATATCGATAAGCTGGGGAAAAAAGATAAAATCATCATCATGAGTCTCAACTAATAAAGTGCATGTATAACTTTAACATCTGTGCCACTGCTTGACGGGTGGCGTCCGAGAAGATATCCCCAAGAGAGGTTGTACAATGTGCTTTACATGCTCTGCAGTCAACGTTAACACAAGCCTAATTGCTTCCCTACACCACATAGTATATCCAACCCTAGTACCTCCCTCACACACGACTAGACATACACCAAACTGACTGTAGACCGAACAAATAGTTGCACTATCCTGAATCGCCACGAATCGATTGGGTTAATTTTGGTTTGTGATCGGGTTTATTGTTTATCTGTTCATATATGGAGATTTGGTTGGAATCATATGGGACTAAGTAGCTTAGACTTGAACTTGATGTCAATGCACTATGTTTTCAGAACTCACCCATTTCTTGTACATGTCTTCTGTTGGGCTGTTCTTCTTCTCCGCTGATTCAAACACTGCCAAAGTCTTTTCTGCTCTCTGCATAAGAAAATTGATTAAAATGTATATTTCTTCATGAGTTATTGTACATTTTAGAAAATTCTAAGAGGTTGAAAAGACAATTTTACCAACAGGATCCATGATACCAATGTTTGCAGACAAAACAGACAAATATATTAAATTTACACATTATGTCTACATGGTAACTTCTATTCATGACTAAGATTTGTTTGTTTTATTGGAGCACGATTTTCCAAATAAAATGTCCCACAAGTAGAAAGCTGCGTCTCAGAAGAAAATGAGTCTGGACTTGGTATATAAAGATTCATTCCCTTGACTCTCAATACAAGGTTCAAGGATTTGAATCCTAGCCTGGCACTAATGTCCTTTGGCAAGACATTAATCCACATTTGCCACTCTCCACCCAGGTGTAATTGAGTACCTGGCAATTGCTGGAGTAATAATAACCACAGGTCCCCCAGGAAGAACAGCATGTGATAGTGATGGGGCTTACAAACAAAAATGACTCTATGACCCTATCGTTTGCTTTCTGGTAGACTTCACAGACCCGTTAGCAGGTTCTATGGGTTGCCTCACACGCCAATCATTCACATAGATTCTGATGACCAGCAAACGGCAAGACAATCCTAGATTCAATGTAGCATCCATCCCTTGATGGACTAACCAATCAAAATGGTCGCCCAATTACACATAGGATGCTAACTCGATGTACCAAGGATAGTTCCAAGGTATACATCAATTATGAACAATAATCACTCTCAATGTTTTATTTCAAAAACGATACTCAATTGTAAATGTGTTAAATAATGAAACGGACAAATCTGCAGCAATAACAATAATAATCACTTCTTATTAAGTGCTTTTATTTAAAGCAATAACAAAAACCACTTAGCAGTAAACATACTAATTATTACTTTACGGGGGTAAATGAAGAGCTTACTTTTTCTTTCACATTGAGAGGGGCAGTACCATTCATTACTTGAGACATTTTATGTATGATAACTTACCCTACTGTGGAGGTCATCTGAACCATCTAGTTCAAGTCGTTCTAGGCAAGTATCAGCATAGTGAGACCATATATCAACCCCAGAGACCTTCTCCAAGGCTTGGTCAAAGATGCTATGGCAGTGTACCTCAGACAACCACACCTCATCTTCAGTACCTTTATAGATGAAAGATTGGAAAAATTTGAAAAATTCCAGTTACTCATAACTACATACATGTACGAGCGAGTTGGAACATTTCATACTGCTTTTTACGAATGAAATCTTTATTTGTAAATCTTAAAAGATGGTGTGTATCTTGATTTTACAGAACTCAGCACTTTTCAAAGATTTTACTTGCCAGCATGACCTGTATCATCTAGCATCCTTCACACTTTATAACCAACAAGTAATGATTAATCATGCAACACCATACCATCTACAAATCATTGAAATATAACATTTTTCAAACCAATGGGCAATCATTCTTTCAAGTTATCCAGATGTCTTCATCTGTTTAATACAGCACCCCGTTAGGTTTTTTAGTTATTGTTGGTGCACAACAGACAATAACATTTCATGAGTGAAGTATGCATCTAAAGAGAGAGACTCATTCAGATTTGTACTGGCTTAATTTCACATGGTTATCAGCATATATCGATAAGCTGGGGAAAAAAGATAGAAATCATCATTACGAGTCTCGTAGTCTGGACTGCACGCATCATCCAAGCTCTAATTAGACTTCTAATTTAGGTGCCGACAGCATTCAAGGAATTCCTTCCTACCAGGTACCCACTCAAACACCTTGGTGGAGAGAAGCACCAGGTACCTCGGAAAGGACCTAAAGCCGTCGGCCGTCTGGTTGCTTACTTAGCAGTCAGGTAAAATAACCACTACCACCATCACTTGTCATATGATACAAGTGCAGAAGATCAAACCCCCAATTTTTAAAACTCTTGGACTGTGACACCTCTGTTTTATGTGTCGTCTTATATTAAAATCATATAATTTCCAAAGGGTTTGACCCATTGTCTACCAAATCATTCCGATACGATTTAACACGAAGCTACCAAGTTACCGTAGGCAAGGGGTCAAGAGTGAATTATCTTCAAAATGTCTCACCTGATGCTACCAGATGCCTTCTAGCCAGAGCTTTCCATGTTAGGTCATTGTCTGGGTGGTCACGTTCAAGACTGACATGGAAAAAAGAGAAGATTTTATCAAAATGTGCACAATAAAATCAAGATTATAACCGGACATACAATTAACTAAATTTTTCATACCCCTTGTAAATCTGATTTTTTTTTTTTTTTTTTTTTTTTTTAACTGTGTTTTTCGTAACTCAAAAATGATTAGTAGACTTGTTGAAAAAGGGTCTTTGTTGAATACTAGATACTTTAATATGTCACATATTCAAGAACCATCAATTGGGACAATTAAATGGTTTACATACTTAAAATATTACAGAACTTGGTAATGGTACGACTATAGACTATGGAAGCACTTGCTCAGATTTGTATTGGCTTGACGAATCAAACAAAACATCAGCATCTTCGATAAGATGGGGAAAAAAGATAAATCATCATGGCAAATGCTCCATCACAGTATCAGATAATTTGTGACACTCTCATCATAGTTCATTAAACAAATACAGTACGGTAGTTCATAGTTTAAATATCATGGTTTATTTTGACACTCTGTAGGCTATTTGCCTCTAGTTAATTGGCCAATCTAGCTAATGCACTCATCTGAGTGGGACAGTACAACACATGCTCCTGCAACAATTGCTCATCAATCAACATCCTACACTAACTTCTTAAATTCAACCCTCAACCAAACACCAAGGCTTCTCAAAGTCAGGGCCGCTGTCCGCATCCATATCGCAGAGCACGTCAAGTCAAACCTTCCTGGGAGGCTCTTATTCTTTTCTTTCTTTTCATATTGTAACAATTCCCCTTAGACAGGTTCTACTATACACATTTCTCTCTCATGGGAGACAAAATGCATGGCCACTATAGAGAGGTGGTCGCTTATAACAGGTTAGACTGTAAATGTGTCAGAGCGCTAAGAGTAGCGCGTACTTACTCCTCATAGATGGCATCCACTAGCTGAGAGGTGAAATCAAAACATCGGACGACGGGAATAAACGACAGTCTGAATCCAATGTCATCTAGATAGAGGGAAAGTAAAACAGACATGTAAGGATACTTATGATACAAACGAGAGAGAGAGAGAGAGAGAGAGAGAGAGAAATACAAACGCAGAGATGCCAACCCTATAGGATGGCTGTCAGTAACATTTACCACATTTGTCCGTAACAAATGGGGGTCTTTCCGTAACGCAAGACACCGCAGCATAATTTTCGCGGAAAACGTACACAAACACCAAATCACTCTTCTTACTGCATTTCGAACCTACCATTTTTAAGTCCAAAATAAAGATGTGCATTAAAACGTTTTTAAAAATCTGTTTGCAGTCAAAGGATCTCCTCCTCTGGTAAACGCTCTTTTGAGTGAATCCATGATAATATTCAGGAAGAAAACACCTCGTTCAAGCATCGAACGGAAAATTAGAATCCACAGTCAAATGACAGAACTCGTATCCTACACACGCAGACGTACACTCACCAGTACTACAGACACACCAGCCCAGGCCGCTAGGCCCGGCGTTCATGAACAACAACACACCGTATATTTGCAATGCGCCCGCTGAATCACCAAAGTCTTCGCTACTATACTTTGAATTGGTATTGCGGGCGCCGCACGCACGATCATCCACCCCCATGCTCCCCCCAAAATGCACGACCGCACGTAGTATACTAGTATCAAAACAGACGTAATGACGGCGGCCGTGTTGTTTCGGAATTAAACAAGATGGCGGCGGACGGACCATGTGCGCGAAAGTGCCTATCCAGTGTAGTCAAATTCAGTGAACTTATGAATGAATGCGTGCGACATTGCAGCGCTGTGTACGGAGGCTATGTATAAATAGCGGCATTCGCTATAATGTACTTTTATTTATCGTTTCCCCGTAACCTTTTGATTGTTTACCGTAACGCCGTAACAAGAGCATTAAAACCGTAACAAATACGGCGAAACCGTAACGGTTGGCATCTCTGCAAACGGAGTGCAACATTTTGGTCCGTCTGGACCCCATTTCATGAAACCTGTTATCAATAACACATTGCAATAACTGCTATAAGCCACTGAAATTGCTGCATTTGATGGGCCGAGAGCAAATTTGTTCTGGAAATGTGACACTTGTTATTGTGAAACAGGGCCCTCGTGTCAGTCTCGTTGGTGTTAAAGAGGTACACAAAAACAAATTAGCGTGGAAGAACTTGTTCAGATTTGTACTGGCTTAATTTCACATGGTTATCAGCATATATGGATAAGCTGGGGAAAAAAGATAAAATCATCACCACAAGTTCCTCGAAGATTAAACCTGATAAGTACTTAACTGTAAAATTCATGAATTTCTGACAAGCGCTATCCCTTCATAATTTTTGTCAACTTTTAATGAGAAGATAGGGATATAATTTCTATATCTGGAGAGTCATCATCAACACAGCACTAAGTAACACAACTGCTAGACTACTTACATATTACTGTAACTCTACAATTTCTTCTGAAAAAAAAGCTCAATTCATGAGTTATTCACATGGATATGCAGCACACAAGTTCAGTGGTGCAAACAATAGCTAGTGAACTGAATCTGTACCTTTCCTGATGCGAATGGACTTATACTCGACGAGCGAAATCAATCAAACGCAATTACTGAAATATCTTTCTAGCACCTCTGAAATTTCCCTTTGGGCCAAAATTTTCAACATAAAATTTGAAATGAAAACTTGGGACAAGAAACAGAATTGGGGGGAGGGGTGTGGGGGAAGGGGGCTTACTCACCTGGTATTTCTTTGATAGCAGTGCTGTATACACGCCTGGCCAGTTCTCCCCTCATGAGGGCGTCTTCCAGTTCAGACTCTTCAGGTTCAACCATGGTTTGCTTTAGTAGGGACATTCTTTTCCTAAGCTGAAAAGAAATTAACACAGATTCCAGTTACTGTATAAGCAAGCAGTTGTATTCGCAGGGGTATTATTCTTAGCGAACTTTGCAAATCACTCATTATTCACAGTGGCACAAATCATAAGTATCAATAATGCCATATTTGAGAGGTTTTTTTTAACACATTAGACTGTCATCTCTTGCAGTTAAAGCAAGCATTCCTCTCACATGTTGGGAGGTTAATTTTAATTTTAAAATAAAAATGAAAATGTTGACAAAAGAACAAATGAGTTTTGTTTCGTGAATAAGAGAAATGGTATTACTCTTCCTTTAAACTCAAATACAGGTGAATTTTCAGTTTGTTGAACTATTGAGAGAATGTTTATCACACTGGTCTACACATTTCCCCTTTTTTTCACAAAGCACTGTTCTGACAAGAGTGTGCATCTAAAACTTTTGAATAGAAACTTCAATAAGAGGTAACCATAGTCTTTATTTATCAATCATTGGAAATGAGAACTTGTTCAGATTTGGTTTGGCTTATTTCCATAGAGGTGTATCAGCATATATCGATAAGCTGGGGAAAAAAGATATATTAATCATCACCACAAGTTCTTCATTTATGATCGACAAAAAAGTTTCATGTTTGATTTTTACCAAGATATTGCATTTAAAAATGAGCATAACAAGTGCATTAAATAGGCAACATTATAACATACCTTGTCTGCATGGAGAAGCTCCATTCTGAAATACTGCATGAAAAAAATAACAGCAAAGGAAACAAATTAGTCAACTCGTAGAGAAATACAGGGAATAAAACAATCATATTTGTGAAAGTCCAAGGTATTCTGTCCCATACATTACTCATCACATCTACATGTAAGATTTCAGTATCTGACGACTGTATCAAGCTCATAGCCCTGCTATACCTTGAACCAGAATGAACATCAAACTAAAATGATTTTCGTACGTCGATTTACATTCAAATTATATTGTAACACATGGAGCATACCTAGAATTTGCCCATTTGTAATGTGACATTGCAAATTATGAGAGTATTACCATGTAAGGTATAATTCATAGCTTTAATTGAAGCCTGTTCAGATTTGTACTGGACTTTGAATATAAAAAGAAAATGTATTCATGTCTTTATATTGAATTACAAATGTCACTTGAAAAAGATGATTTTGTACAGGATCAAAGAATATTACCACTTAAAAAATAATGCAAAATAAAGATCAAAACGAAAAACAAAATATTGAAACCATGATTGTTCATATTTTTTAGGCGACCCAAGAGATTGAAAAGGGGTTGGGAAACTTGTCCGGATTGATTTAAAGTGTTGACTGACCTCAGTCCATAGTTTCTGGACCTTTGGATGATGTCTGAGAGACCGGAGGAAGAGAGCCCGGGCATTCTCTCCTGAATTGTTCTCTTCTAGCTGGAACTTGGCGGCCATGATCCAGAGTCCTAACAGGAGATCAAGATAAAAACAAGAATTAATCGGTAAGATGCCAATTTGATTTGGGTATAACAGATATTATGGCAAGAAACCTTCACGAAATGAAAAAAAATTGGAGTTGAGCCAATCGCGATTCAATCTATTAAAATGTGAAACTTTCATGAATCTTAACACGCATGCAAACATTACATGGTCATGAGACTTCCTGTTGTTTAAAGTATTATTCAACTAGTTAAAAATTAAAAGGGGGAAACGGTGGGTTTAATACTGGCTACAGCAAGAGTTCTCTACAGTCCCATTTTTTTAAATACCCATATGTAGGAGAGCAAGTGATTTTGACATGTGTATAGTGTAGTCCTATGTGGCCATATTTCTGTACAGAGCTGATCAGCGTTTTCGATATCCAAAAATCCTTATGTAAATTTCAATTTATATATGATTATGATGGTTCATGAATCCTGTAACACATATGCTTACTTCAGTTCTCTACATAGCACAACAGTAACACCAAGAATAA
This sequence comes from Strongylocentrotus droebachiensis, assembly GCA_035222895.1. Taxonomy (NCBI): domain Eukaryota; kingdom Metazoa; phylum Echinodermata; class Echinoidea; order Camarodonta; family Strongylocentrotidae; genus Strongylocentrotus; species Strongylocentrotus droebachiensis. Next base: position 28,530 of record JAVYIG010000176.1, on the reverse strand, counting down.
CTTCTAGACAAGTTAGATCTCATATTCTACCTTCTCTATAGGATGAACTGTCGATGCTATTAGAACACATGATTGAAGAATAGTTGCTAAGTTAACAAAGACAGCTGTTATGGTTACGGAGAAGAGGTTGCAAAAACTTGTTCAGATTTGTACTGGCTTAATTTCACATGGGTATCAGCATATATTGATAAGCTGGGGAAAAAAGATAAAAATCATCATCACAAGTCTGCAACAACTTACTTCCCATAAATACCTCTATCTTTGATACTTTTATCCTATCCCTCCACAAAAAGGCAGGGGGGGGGGTGAAGATGGCCCACGTATAACAGGTTGTGTAACTTTTCACAAATTATCTGAAAATGCTTGGATACCAAACAAGAAGTATCAAGGGAAAAAGAGTTTCCAGCCGGCGATTCATTAACACACTTTCCTTAATCTTTCCATGATCTTGGGAGTTTCAATATTTCAACAAACTACAATAACATTTGCATCGTACCAGGTACCCAAACACCTGGGTGGAGCAAGGCAATGAAGATGAAAATGCCATACTAAAGGAACCTATTTCACGAATGCTAAGGAGAATTCATACCTGGATTATTAGAGTGTATCTTCAGCATTTTGGTGTAGAGTCGATTCATCTCCAAATATCGGCCCTGTCATACAAAATTAACAAGAAGACCCACTTTATCAAAGGAAATCTTTTCAAGTGACAATTTCATATTTAAGGTTAAGACCAGTAATGGTCATGCGATTGCATTGTGAAAGAAACGTTGTGGAATCGATCAGAAAAGGTTGATCATCTAGCATCTAGCATCTGCAAGGTTCTGGAATCATCAAAATGATAAGAAATTTGGCCCATTCTTCGTAAAGTTACAAGCACTATACACAGAAAGATGTATATGGGACTACCCTATATCTCTCACACGACCATGAGAGAAACAAATTTACCAAATATATGAATTATTAGGCAGTTTCCCGGCAAATTTTTTATCATCATGTATTAGTCAAAACATATTCTTTCACATGATTGGTAATGAGAGCTTCCATTTCATTTTTTGAAATTGGGGCGTTTCCAATACTGGTCTTTACCTTTAATCATTTGGTCTTGTTTATCAAGAGTAGTTACATCAGTATCAGTACTAGGCTTGAGTCGGTACGGTCGATCACACCGGGACCCGACCGTTGCCGTCGGGTCCCGGTTTCGTTTTTTGAGAACCGACGCTCCGAAAAAAATAATGAAATATGTAAGAAATTGCAGTTTTGCACACCACTAAAATCATTCCACCTTGAAACTTAAGTATTTAATTGTTACCAATCATATTCTAGCTCATCCTGAATCAATCCGAACTGCTGATATAAATATGGGTTGCAAAGCAGTTCGCCCCATGGGGTTGTTGTTGCCAGCTGCTAGCTAGCTACTGTACTGGCCGGGTCTCTCGGCAGGATTAATAAATCAGGTTGAAAGAAACATTAATGTTTGAATAATAAAACGGCTTTCTAAAAAGTACTTCTTTACAACATACCGATCGAATAATTTTTAAAAGACAAAATGGATATTATTTCTTTGATTTTGAACACCGCATGCTTCTTTTAAAAGCTGAAAATTACTTGGTAATCACAAGAAGTTTTGATACGGATAGCTGTTGCAAGGCAAGTTCAGACTAGTCTCGGAAAAATGCGCATTGCTCCTCGTAGTTAGCTGTAATCCGTGCCAGAACGAACCCAAACAAAGACGTGATCGTAACGAGAAAAAATCATTAAAAACTATGAGAGCACAATTGGAAAGACAACTACTCAAAATTATCATAAGCAGATACATAACTTGGAGGAATAATACAATAGTTGTCCAAGAAAAGCCACAGTAATAGTGATATTTAAGGAGTTACTATAGGTACAATCATTATCGGAATGGGCCTGCTGATATGTCCAAAGTACACGTTATTTGGTTTCTAGCCTCGTGTTCTAACACGAGGCTAGAAACCAAATAACGCCCTCTACGGTAAAAAGCAGTATAACAAAGGATTCGAGTATTTGCAGCAAGCCCCTTGCGATAAAAATGTACCCAGTTACTCCTCGATTATCACAATTTCTTTGGCATTTCTTGGGCGATTATTGAATTCTTTAAAAGAAGCATGCGGTGTTCAAAATCAAAGAAAAAATATCTATTTTGTTTTTAAAAATTATTCGATCGGTATGTTGTAAAGGAGTACTTTTTAGAAAGCCGTTTTATTATTCAAACATTAATGTTTTTTTGACCCGATTTATTCAACCTGCATGAATCAAAATGGCAGCTCGATCGTTGTCTTTCTATTTTTGCTCCAGTTTTTTTACTTTTAGAGGCACGATAATGGCACTAAACATCGCCAATCATGGATAAAAATAATGTCAAATGGAAGAATATACCGATCTGTGCCGAGGTATGCATGTGTTGATTTATTTGACTGATAAAAAAGGTCACTTTTAAGGGACATACTGATGATATGCGCTTTTTATAGAGGCAAGTGACAAATCCTGCGAGCTGATTTCGGGACACCGGGTCCCGATCGGTGCAAGGCCGTCGGGACCCGGTTTATGAAAATCCTGACATGACTCAGGCCTAATCAGTACAGCTCTTCCTGTGGGTCCTGCAATCTATCATTGCCCCCAACATTGCCAGGTACCCATTTAATTAACCTGTGTCAATGTCGAAGGTCATGTAAGAACGCTAGCTTATATTATAAAGAGCCTTGGTAATTCTCCAGATTCTGCCCAAAGTAGAAAAAAGGCTGGAAAGAGAATAGTTACGCACTATTCCTCACCTTCACGTCCACCCTAACCCTAAACCTAACATTTTGTAACTATGCTCTTTCCAGGCTTTTTTTTCTACTTTGGGCAGAAACCGGAGAATCACCAAAGCCTTTGAACAATCAATACTCCCCTCCCCCCCCCCCCCCCCCCTCCCCCTTGCTGTTCCTTGTTAGAACCATTTAAAAGACAGACTTGCAATGTTAGGCTTAAATGAGAAAGTCAGAGTTCAGAGGTTTTAATACGGTAGTCCAAAACTCATTTTTTAAAGCATGAAACAACTTCCACGCATCATGTACCCATCCTTTGAAATGTTTTAGAAAAGAAGACTTCGAAAAAACGTCTTACCCATTTCTTGCAAAACTGCAGATGGGACATCCAGACCTTGAGATCTTCTGGAAACTTGGTGGAAGCTCTCTGTAACAAGAAACAATTGAAATGGAATGAAATGGATTCTCAGTAACTGAAAGGACGTTTCTTCTCCAGGCTTTCCAGATAACATGTTAATACTAAGCATGAGCATGTGTTATCAACATCAAATGATTATCACCTAAATGATCTAATTCATACTAGCTATAACTATATTCTTTATCAACAGCCTATGGTTTATTTGACATAAATTTTTGACTGAAAATGTATTGAAAACATGTTTTTGTCATGACTGGCGTGGCGTGTTCGATGAACCAATGAACATTCCCAAATTGCTGATGCTTGTACAAAGCCCCTACAAGCTTTTTTGTATTTCTCTCATTTCGTTTGAAGTGTTGAAATGAAATGAACATTCGTTAGAATACATATAATAAGTAAAGGAACTGATGGCAAGACCTACCCTGAAAAAGCGATGGATACGTGTAATGATGGCATTCTCTACTTCTTCCTTCTTGTGAAAGTAATTGTTTCTCTGGAAAGAAAAAATACGGAAACGATCATAAAATCAGGCTGTAAACAAAAAGTACAGTAAACAGGGGAATTATCATCTATTTAGTACTAACTACCCCAAGTAGTGTTTGGCGTTGGAAACAATCTTACCAGCCAATGCATACCAAGAGCGGGGTCTACAGAGTTTACTTTTGAAGACAGTTTGGCCATTCAAAGGGGTCCAATCACCAAAGAATATTTTGATCTAAATTAGTGGCCTTTTGTCTATACTACGTTGTTCTTTTTCATATAACATTCTAAGTGTGATTACATTCCCCCTCTATAGGCCTACTAATGTGTAATTTTTGTTTTCTTTTTCCATATAATATTTTGAGTGATTACATCCCCCAACCCCTCTACCGTTTCACTTACCTCTCTTCTTTTCTTGATAAGTGCCAAGATGTTGATCTCATACTGGATAAAAGAGAGTATGCACAAGTTTACTACACAATAAAGGTATCATAGATTAGTATAAGTAAAACACTTGATTAACAATTTCTGATTGGTATTTAGTACAGCTAAATTATAAGAAATACCAAATCTACATTACAAAATAGAAAATATTCTTATTTAATACTAGCAAGAATAAAACAAATCAATTTCAGGATTCCAGTATATAAGTCTATATAGAATTATGATCTTTAATTTAATTTCACATGATAATGACGAAGCAATTCAACACAATTACAGTCAGGTACAATAACTCAAGTGGAGTTTATCCTTCATGAGAATATGAATTGCTCTCACACCTGTATATATCTCAGGAAGTCTTCTTTCCTCTTTTTAAGTCGTCCTAGTCGGTATTCATGGGCTGTCCTCTTCTTCACAATGGCTCTGCGGGAGGAAAAAATTCAAAAAATAATTTAGAGTTCATCATCATCATGATAAGAGAGGTAGATCCTGTAATCCTCGGTCACTACTTCAGGGTTGGTTATGTTCTAGAGTTAACTTATTAGCACATGCGCAGGGTGAGTTAGTTTACTTCTGGTAACATTTTAAGCTTTCTCATTCTTTTCACAGAAGTTTTTTAAATATATTCCAATTATACATCTAGCATTTTAATTTTGACAATCATGGAACCATCTTTATGGTGCTGTGTGGATTCCAGCACTGGCCGATCCGACCTTAACGTGGCAGCCCCACCGTATAACGCGGTATGCACTTGTATTGTGCAGCATTTGGAGTGAAACCTGTGAGAAAGTGTATATTATTGTTTCTTCGTTTTTATTTTAGGCAAAATATTCCCCCCCCCCAAAATGAAAATTGACACGAAACGGGTAAGAAAGATAACGACTTAGAAATCATGATTTGAGATACAAAGTCTATGAAAAATGCATTAAGAAAATCATTGCGGAATCTGTTTTTCGCATCGCCAACGCGCCTATCAAAAATATGATATGTCTGCGAGAATGCGGACCGGACGATCCTTATTTTTCGGTCCGCATCTACAAAGACGATCCTCATTTATAAAGACGATCTTTATTCTTTATTATTACTGTGAACTAGCGCCCTCTAACAAACATGAACATTTTTCAGGCATTATCATGAAACAGGAATCTGTCATCATGACCATTCACTCTGCACAATAATGCTTCATTTGAACACACACATTATCTATTCTTTCCCACTCCAGAGTCCATGAATGATATCTAAATTAAAGCCAACAAAGGACCAACGCCAAATTATCACATCACAAGTGTCTGGAAATAATGGTCTGCATGCAGACGAGAGAGAGTGGTTTCCAAAAAACCATGATCAAGTTGGACATTGTTTAAGAAAAGACATGTCTACTTTTGTCAGTTTTGACCAGGCATGTGCTTTTGAATTTGTTTTTTTATTTGACTTTTTGAGACAATTTTAGTTTCCAATTCCATATTTTGACCGCAGCCAATTTACTCTGGGACATTCTTCACATTTTTACCCGGTTGAAAGACTCAAAACACAATTGCAAAAGTAAAGCCATTGTAAACTGTCGTGTGTAGACATGCATGGCCATTAGATGGAAAGTCTTTCCTCCTCACCCCCGGTACTCAGCTCAGCGACTCCCTCGTGGCGTGGTCAGATACTCGATGCCATTGCAAATACAATGGCAATGCAAATTGCATTTGCAATGGCCAATGCTTACTTTATTTCAGGTTTTGAAAAGAGTCCTACACGTTCAAGCTGCTCAAGCTCCGGCAGTGTTTCTTCAATACTTTGATGGACGAATTCCGCCATATTTTCTCTACGCTTTCAGCACGATTCCTCCTGGAATTTCTCTTAGATTGGAGGTCGGAAATCGAGGCTCCACCCGAGACTGGTCCACCGCATGCAAATGCTACGATCCGTAATATTACCACGTGGCTGCGCCAATTGGGTGTACGCTAAGAGAATCGTCCCAAATCCACTAAACAAGCTCGTCCAAATAAATTCTCTTTGACCCCGCCCCCCCCCCAAAAAAAAAACCTCCGAAGCAAATGGAACAAACACACAAACGAACAAGGGGCGTTTTCCCCTCAAATCACAACTCTCTATGCTTTGCTGGAGTGGATAGGCCTATGAAATATCGTGAAATTTCTTTGAAAACTGAGGGAAGACATAGATCTATAGACTACACATTATTTTACTGCAAGTGATGGGCGGTGATTGGAAGGGGGAACATGCAGGTGCACTAATCCCCCCCCCCCACATTTTCTTACGGGGAACCTTCCAGGAAACTTCGAAAGTACCATGGAAAGTAAGTTTCAAAATTCAAAAGTAGAGCTCTAGAACAAAATATTTGATCGGGCGCTGTACGTATAAATTGCAAATAAATACTTAAATATTTTCCTTCCGAGTGGCATTTTGTACTTCTGACACTATTTTGTTTGCCTTTGATATAGTTACCTCCGGCATTTTTACCTCTGTCCTTTGACATTTTTACCTCTGATTTTTCCCCTGAATTTGTTTTACCAGTGACATATAAAGCCTACATCACATCTTTCTGCCAGAGGCGGCGGAACGGGGGGCAGGGGGGGGGGCACAGTGCCCCCCCCCATTTTTTTCAAGTACCCAAAAAGTGCCCCTTTTCCCATGGGACAAATGACCCTTTAACTTTGTAAGAAGCGCCCCTTTTTACATAAAAATGCCCCTATTACTTTGATATGTGCCCCTGTTAATTTTTTTAAAGTGCCCCCTCTCCTTTCCACCTCTGATATGTGCCCCTTTTATTTTGACACGTACCTCTTTTCCCAGACAAGTTCCCAGTTTCCTTTGCAATAAGTGTCTATTTTCCATTCTCATAAGTGCCCTTTTTAATCTCTGGTAAGTGCCTCTTTTCGGATACGATAACCGCCCCTTTTCACTTTTGTTAAGCGCCTCCTTCACCTCTGATAATTGCCCTATTCAAATCTTAGAGGTGTCCCTTTTACTTTGACAATTGCCCCTTTTCCTTTGTAAGAAGTGCCCCTTTCCCTTTTAATAACTACCTCTTTTCAACTCGGATAAGCGCACCTTATATTTTCACATGTGCCCCCTTTCCTTTCTAATAAGTGCCCCTTTTCCTTATGATAAGTGCCCCCATTTAACAAAGAGCCCTTCGCCTTTTCATAAATGCCCCTTTACACCTATGAAAATAGTCCTTTTTCATTCTCCGCTTGTGCTCCTTTTCATGTCTGATAAATGACCCTGTTCAATTCTGAGAGACAATCGTTTTATTTTGACATGTGCCCCCTTTTCCTCCTGATAAGTGCTCTTTTCATCTCTAATAACACCCCCTTTTATTTTGACACGTGCCCCTTTTCCTTCCTAATAAATGCTCTTTTCCCTTCATAAATTCCGCTTTTCATAAAAGCCCCCTTTCACCTCCAATAAATGCCCCTATCAAAATCTGATCGGTGCTCCTTTTCTTTCAACAAATGCACATTTTCCTTTATTATTAGTGCCCCTTTTTCATCCTCATGAGGAACCTATCCTTTTTTCATAAATGCCCCTATCAAAATCTGATGGTTGCCTCTTTTCCGTCGACAAATGCCCAATTTCCATTCTCATAAGTGCCTTTTCGTCCCTGGTGAGTGCCCCATTTTCACCTCTGATAATAACCCTTTGTACTTTGACACGTGCTCCTTTTATTTGCTAATAAGTGTCTTATCCCTTCGATAAGTGTCCCCCTTCCTCTCATCATTAAACGTGCCCCTAATTTCAAGCGACTAAAAGCAATATCTCCCAAAGCTCGCTCGCTACTCTCGCTCACATTTATAGATTTTATAATTATGTTACTTATCAAAGGTCTTTTCAGTTTGCTGTTATGAAAATGTGCTTATTTATAACCTGATGAGGATTGTTTTTTCCTCTTTATAAGATGTAGTTTTCGCACTGTGACCTGACAAATCTTATATTTTTCCTCGCTCGCAAATGATTTTTTCGACCATCACACCCAACTGAAAGGTATGATGCTTTAAAAAGCAATATTTTATACGATGTATAAAGAGAAACAAATATTCAAATCATCCCTGATAAATGATAATGTTATCAAATTTTAGGGGTATATACCAATGTCTGAAAATTGTTTATTTTCGCTTTGAGATTTCCCTTTGTAGGTGCCCCCCCCCCCACTTTAGAAGTCGCTCCGCCGCCTCTGCTTTCTGCGATCTGATTTTAAAAAGAAAATGCAATCATATTAGATATATAGAAGTGGCAAACATCATCATTGGACCTCTAGTGCATTTAAGCCCTCCAGTCCGTATTTAAGTTCTCCAGGTTTCAAATTGTGAGACAATTCTAGGCTCGATCATAATTACTAAGAGTTTAGAAGTTTGAACTTTCTTTTCAAATACAATTCAAAATTCTTCCAAAATCTTATCAGATCGTAAAGTGTGCGGTGGGTTTAAAATAAAATTGTTTTAAAATGCATTATTATTAAGTCCTTGCACTCTAATTTATAGGTAGCCTAGAAATGCAAATTTTTCACTGGAGGCATTTAAAAGACTGAATTTTCTTAGTAACTCCACTATATACATTATGCATGTATATACAGTTCGAATGCAAACATTATTATTTTCATCATGATTAATTAATTTCATGCAATAGGAGGGGATCTCTTATCATACTCGAACCTGAACCAGCTTTGGTATTTGCTTATAAACTGAAATTTCATTCAAAACGGAGGAAAGATGTTTATTAAAAAGAAATATAATAGACCAGTAAACCTATCTTCTTTCTCGGTGCTATACTTCCTCGCCGGATATATTTTGTAAACCTTCGATATAAAATAATGAGATATAGGAGTTGTCCCCCGAAAGTTGAGCATTATTTTAAATGATGAATTGTAACGCTGCCTATATCTCCATAAGAGAGGAGAGATAAGAGAAGGGGTAAATATCAATTAATTAATTAGAAGTCTCACTTTAATTTCCCTTCATGCGATAAAATGATTCCCATAACATTAATGCAAAGCTTCAATTACAAACGCATTTTTTTCTCGAAAGAAAAAAAAACATATGTATATGCAGTATAAGGCCTAAAAAATATAAAAAATGTTGTATTGCTTTTTGCAACCGACCCCCAAAATCTTGAAATCTACGATCGGCTTTAAAAAAAAAAAAAATTATTTGTTTTATATTTTTTTGAAGAAAACAAATGTATTAGAGCATTGAAAACTGAGAAATATCATCCCATAGAGAGACAATTTGTTTTCCTTCCGACCGACCTACCCATGGCACAACCAGTGCGTTCTTTGATCGAGAGCGGCTATCAATGGCTATTACAAAGTTTCTTCTCATGCATGGAGTGCTTGGCGTATCGAGGGCGGCAGGGGGGGGGGGGGGGTTAGGTTTAGAATTTTAAGACATCCTTCATTTGTTCTTTATCTATGGCTCCCCCCATGGCAACAACAACAAAAAAAGGTAAAAAATGTTGTTGTTTGTATTGTTGCTCAAACGGGGGGGGGGGGGGGGGCGTGGGGTGGATATTGAGGGGAAAAAAAGGAGTGCAACCCCCCCCCCTCCTTACCCCCTTATTCACCGCTTAATCTTTTCTCACGAATTGGGCAAAAAACACCTCCCCTTAAAAAATTCTGGATACGCCCTTGATGGAGTCCTATATCATAGCCTACTCTGCACAATGTATGACAAGTCTAAATTATGACTGAGCGTAAAGTTTGCATGCGAGTGATTGTTTATTACTTCTGCATATCAATTCCTTCGCGCTCCTTTTGGGAGATCAACCGACCCGCGCGCATTTTATATTACATGACATATGGTAAAATTCTCGACATCTTTTTACACTTTTCTTTACCATTAAAAATCGAAATTGAGAATAATATCCTCAATCGAGATATGAGAAGAAGGAAACATTTCCTTTTCATTCCATGTAAAACCATGCCCTTACTTGAAAAAAAACCTCCGTCACTTTGACGTTGAACTTTACAATCCATTTAAAAAAAATTACTCTCTCATACACAATGTCAATGGATCGGTCGCACTGTGCTCGATTGCCTTTCAATAAACCAATCTTTAACTTTGCAGCAACGCGTTTTGCGTCAAATTTGTAAATCCTCAATCACAGACAATGACATATGATACGTAAGCTTTTCATACATATAAATTTCATTTTCATTGATTCATTTTTAGCTCCGTCAATTTTCATGTCAAATCATGCTTCATGTCCCATTTTAGAAGCCCGACCCAGGGTTTTGTGCCAGCTAGCCCTGTATGCATGTACGTAATGCTATGCATACACATATAACTGAACATGCATAAGTACAGTACAGTACATGTACACACGCAGCGCAGCGCGTACGAGCGCACTGCACTACATTTCATTGGGTCAGTACCATTATGAAAATAGGGGAACAATGAGTGGGATGGGTTTAGTGCCGTCACAATAAACTTGCGCATTACACGCGTACGTATAATTAGAGCAATTTATGCACCCCCAAGAAATAATGAATACAGCCCGACCTCTCTACACACAGAACTGCACAGATACCGCACAGTCCGGTCAAGGCGGTACGCGTAGCGTTAAACTGCCAAATTTACAGAAATTGTGAGGAGCGCTTTTGCTATGAAAGGAATTGATATGCAGTAGCGGTCACGGGACCGCGTCTTTCAAAGTGGTGGGGGGGGGGGGGGGGGGAGGGGGACTATCAAAACAGGGCACGTTCTGGGGAAAAGGGGGCACCTACAAAAAGAAACTTAAAAACGCGAAAATGTACCATTTTCATACATTGGTATTTACCTCTATACATTGTGAACCAGTGGCGTATATACGCAGGATTTTTTCATGGGGGGGGGGGGGGTGGGGTTTAACATTTTTAAATCGGGCCGAAAATTTTGCAACGACTCAGCCAGCCGCTGAATAAGCGGGGGGGGGGGGGGGGGTAAGACTAGAGGATTTTTTTTTTTTTTTTTGGGCCTCGAAATTTGAAATTTTGACATTATACTCCGTTGGGGGGGGGGGGGGGGTTAAGGTCAACCTTTTTTAGGTCAGCTATTGGTATAATTAAAAAAAAATTTTTTACCAAAGGGGGGGTTTTCATCAAAAATACACATATAACAAAATACCAAAGGGGGGGGGGGGGGGGTTAACTACCTAACCCCCCCCCCCTGTGTACGCGCCCGTTGTGAACACATTATCAGGGATGATTTCAATATTTGTTTCTCTAGAAGCATGATTTTATCAACTATATTATGCAAGCGAGCTTTTAGGTGAAAGGAAAAGGGAGTCCTTGTCAAAAGAGAAAAGGACACTTATTACAAAAGAAAATAAGCAAGTGTCAAATGGGGCACTCACCAGAAATGAACCAAGGCACTTCTGAGATTAGTGGAAAAGGTGCATTTGTCGAAGGACAAGGGACACCTATCAGATTTTTATAAGAGCTTTTATCAGAGGTGAAAAGTGGCTTAAAATGAGAAAGGGAAGGAGCTCTTATTCCAAAGGAAAAGGGGCACTTATTTGAAAAGAAAAGAGGCAAGTGTTAAAATAAAATGGGTATTTATCGATCAGAGGTGAAAATGGACACTTCCTATACAGGAAAAGGGACACTTGGCAAAGTAGAAGGGGTACCTCTCAAAATCTGAAGAGGGGCAATTATCAGAGGTAAAGAGGACACTAATCAGAGCTAGGTGTTAATGGCACATATAAGAATGTGGAACGGGCACCTATATTTGAAAGAAAAAGGGGCACTCCGTTGACATTACATAATATTCTAATATGGTGTTTAGTACTGCACGGATGACAATAATTGTCTATTAGTTACTTATGAGAACAGTGTACTTCTGGAATTGTTTACTCGTGTGTCGCGTGGAGAGTTATCAGGCCATCAGGTTGACTCTAGCTAAAGCTGCAAGATATTGGTTAAACTATAAGCAGATGAAATCTTGACACAGTAAAAGTATAATTTATGAATCAAAAGACAAGACAGAAAAAACACGAATTCATTCTGGTTTGGAAAATACATAAAGGCATATTCGATTTGCATGATAGAAGTCTAGGCCTACTAGTTTGGGGGAACTTTTAGACTAACTGTATATAGGCTTATGTGCGGCCTTGAAAGGAATAGGCCTATATCCTTTTTTAAAGTAATTTTTGTTGGTGTTTTTTTGCTCAAGATGGGGGGGGGGGGGGTGTTGATTAAACAAAACTGGTGCTCCATACTGCCCCCTCCCCCGTTTATTCGCCGGCTAAATCGCCGCTAAATATTTTCTCACGAAAAAATTAAGTGCTCAGTACTTCTCGGGCTTAGTCGCATTGCTCCCTCGCAATGTTTTACTCTCACCTAGTACCTGTGGCTCAAAGTTGGCAACCCTAAGAACCCCCCTTATAAAAAGCTTGTACGGGCTCGATATATATTATGAAGGGTTCGAAGCGGCCCCACCCCATGAATTCTTCTTACATCATCATTACATTACATATATTGCCCAGAAAATGTTATCTCTTTTATTGATATTTCCACCCCATAAAATTCTTCTTCTTCCTTCTCTTATAATTCTTTTTTTCTTCTTCAGTTCTTCTTCTTATTCTTCTTCATTTTATTTTTTATTTTTTATCGTATAGCTAAACACGGATTAGACCCTCAAAAACGGGATGTCTCCACTCCCTCGACCCTCCCCGAGCGTCGAGTAACATATTTATGATATATACCGGATACTACATACAGCGTAATTTTTCGATTATCTCCTGCACTATCTGTATACAATTGGATTTTTCGGATAGCGTTTTAAGTGGTGTGCGAAAATTTCTTTTTGGGCAACGGCTTTTTCATTCATTTCTCGTCGGCAAACGTTAAACGCCAAGCAAGCGAAACGTCAACTGCCAGAGCAAAAACTGATCATATTCTGTGCTGAAGTCTGTGAACGACAATTGGGGATCTTTCCTTCCAAACTAGACGTTTGTTTTATACCGAGGCGAGAGAGTCTACAACATCGACAGTAGTCTATCATTTATCAACAGATTTGTCAGTCATCTTTCGGGTCAATCTCATCTCGTCTCCGTTTACGTTCAATCATTCAGCTCATCTCAAGCTCAGCTCAGCTCAGCTGATTCCTTTCCCAAACAACATTCACTGTTTTCAACAGAATGCAGAGTCGCAGAGTAAGAATATTTTTTGTATTTCAATCCAAACTTAGTAATTAAGCTGATAGCTAGGGTGGTAATACGTGGTGTGGTCTTCTGAAAATGAATGATCGTTTGTTCCAGTTTAAAATAAATTTGTGTTGATCTTCAAAACAAAAACAATAACAAAATTGATGTTTTGTTTATGTTTTGAAGATTCATGTGATCAGATGGTGACCATGCCACTGTGCCGAACCCTGTGTCTGTGCTCAGTCATCAGTGTTCCTAAGATGTGAAATGAGTTTGACAAAGTCAAAGGGATATCTGTTCTAGTCTGAAGGTCTTTCCTTTAATTTTGTGCAACCAGCAGTAGATGTCAGTAGCGCACCATATTTCAACTGACAAATTACGATCTAGTCTAACTCTAAGAGTAAGACCATAGCCTATGTTAGGGCATGAAACTAATTTTGTGGCATTTAGGGGTTGCACATTATTATTGCACATTATTAAACATAAATTAACAGTAGATTTTAGGCCTAGGGGCGCTGTTCTGAGAATAAGGATCGTCCGCACAAACGAGGATATCCTCATACGCCGACAAAATACGTCCTAAAAAATAATTATCGTCCGCAGTGCGAAATAGCTGTCAACTTTGGGGAACTGCTTCGAGGTAGATCGTATCAATTTGTTTTGGCTCAACGGGGTGTTGAGTAAATTTTTTTTTTTTTGAAGTGCTCACTACCCCCCCCCCCCCCCCCCCCCCCCCCCCTCCAAAAAAAAAATCACTAGGCTGCTGGAGCAGGCATTGGGACATGTACATACATGTACGTATTGGTAGAGAACAGGATATTCTAACTTGACAGTTGACATAAACAAGTATCTTGATGGTCTAGCTGTAGTGATTTTTTCTGTCATTTAAGACATTTTGAAGGTGATTAAGAGACGATCATGTCTTGGGTTTTGGGATGAAGCTGGCTGTGTATAGTGCATGCATACAGTGTACAAATCCGGGCTAACTCGGACCAGGGGACAACTTGGCCTGCTGCAAAAACAGTCCTAATCCTAAAGTTGCAACAAATTACAGTTTTTGCAGCGGGCCGAGTTGTCCCCAGGTTCGAGTAAGCCCTACTCCCATACATGTACATGTACTGCTTGCTGGCCCCCTCTACTAAGTACTATAAATATACCAGTATGCAAAATTTGAGAAATTTAACAATCATATTGCAGTTTTTATATCTTTTAGATTAAATGATTAAAAAAGGTGAGGATTATATTCTTTTTATGTTTTTTCCATGTTACAGCAGAAATATACAACAAAGAAGTAGTCTATACGATGACAAATAAACATTTCCAGATATATTTAACTCATCACAAAATGGAAGAAAATACAAAAAGAGGTTTTAAGGAAATTTAAAACCAATGTGTGTCAGAGAGTAATACAGGAAAAGGAAACTCATATCCTTAACTCATTTAAATGCCCTTGTATAATGTGAATGTAGATATTGTCTGTAAAAAGTGTTATGAGCCAAAAGGCATCAAAGTGTATTGCAAAGTGTATTGTAGGTAATGCTCTTCTGGTTCTACAGAGATGATTGTTCCTTGTTCCTAAGCAATCAAGTAGTTTAGGAGGCATTTGAAGTTACAATTTAAAAAATATATGTATATTTTGCTGTTAAAAATGAAAGATAAAAGAGTTGCTTGGATACATTTAGACTTTCATTTTATTTCATTTATTTCACTCTTTAAAAAAACATCAAAAGTATATACTACCTACATGTTTGTTCATTATTTATCAACATTAGTTAAACGGAAGTGGGAATCATGAAAGCCAAAATTGGCTTGATGAGAATGATCCCCAAATAAATACATAGAATAAACAAGATACAAACTTTAATATTTTATATTAACACAGACATTGTAAATACTGTACATTCTCAACAACAGAGGACAGAGGAAAGATTTAGATAAGATTAAAAAGGGCCTGATATTAGGTAAAGGCAGTTAGAGGAAGATAAGAAGAAGGAAGTTACAACTTGAGTTTTACTGTATATTCCACATAATACAGTGTAAATGACAATTTCATTTTGTTCCGCTTTAAAAACTGATCTGCATCCTGTACAGCTACTGTAACTTGCCTCTTAGTGATAGTGTTGTACAAATGTGCTTGCATATACATGTATACAATGTTTATTATTTATGATTTATTCAAGTTACTTATTTTACTGTTAGTGTGTTGTACTAATCAATGTAAAGAGAGTACCCACAAAAAATGCAACATGAAAATGCAGATCTGTTTTTATAAGTCCATATTAGATTCTGTAAATGTATCACTCTTCACTTTCATACAAGAACTGTAGAGCAAATTTAAGCATTTAGAGATTGATTGCTTTCGATCTTACATGTACGTGTACATGTCTTATAGGACATTTTGGCCCTTGCATGCATGTACAATGTAATAATGTATAGTTACTGGTACTTTGAAGTTTCCTGTACATATAGTATACTAGTTATTTATATCTTGTGTCGATCAGTTCAAGGACGTATGAATGGAAACTTGTAGAGAGTGTCAATTCTTTGTCTATATACTTTCATTACATACATGAACATGTATATTCTTCAAAAACTTAAATTAAAACTAAGCCTTAAATGACACTTGTTCTTCATTGACATTGGTGTATTCATAAAGAAAAGACCTTATAAATTCAAATGTGTTCAAAAGTATTTAATGAAAAGCACAGTCACCATGTCAATCAAGTATGGATTGAGAGATACTGTACATGTATATTTAATGAATAGTGAGCAGGAAATACATGCAAAAACATTACTGTAGCAAATTGAGTCCAGAAATTTAGCAAATTTAAATAAAGAGATGTATAGTAGGGTCTCCTTTATCTGTGCATGATGATCTTTGCAATGTTCCCTTTCCGTCGTACATTCACATGCATTGAAAACCCTGGGGTGGCATTACAAAAATTCTGCTAATGTGTACCTAGGTACTGTATTAATTGCACATCAAATGTAAGTTTGGACAAGTCACAAGTCATTACTCATTTCTTGTGCATAGCTGGCACATATGGACACATATTTCAAAGAGACATCTGCAAGCACCAATGAAAAAAGGGTGAAACCTGTATAATAAAGACCACACAAGGAGGAAATGAAGAGTGGTCTTTATAGGCAGATGGCCATTAAATGACTTTGTGCATATTTCAATGATAACCATTTCCAAGGGAAACAAAAATATGACATGGTCTTTATAGACAGGTGGTATTTCTATATATAGGCCATTACTAAAGCATGTTTTACTCTATCAAGTTAGTGGAAAAAAGCATACCGGTACATGTAAATCAATTTAGCATACATGTACCTGAAAGTCTGTATCATAGTTTTCAGAATGCCACACTTGGGTGCTAACTAAAACTTCCTTCCTTACTCTGCACAATGCAATGAATGGTATACTACTGTAATAGTACTTCTGCTCTGCTTCCTTCGTTATAATTATGTAAAAATGGCTGGCTAAAAAAAAATCTGTTTAAACTTTAATCAGGAATTATTACTAATAGTAATATATTGGTCCATATATGTATTTGTGCCGTGATCTTGAAAGAATCATATTCATAGCAATTTTCTACGATAAATTCAACAAAAGTTAAAATTTCTCCAATTGTTTTATTTTCTGCAGCATCTATAAGAAGTCCCATCTTCTGCCATCTCCTGGAGTGGAAGGGACGAGAAGGGAAAACCCCACTTTGAAGAGAACGTATCCTGGAGGATCTGACACACCCGGAGCAGGGATCCAGGGGGGCATTTCACAAAACTTGTTATCAGAGACAAATGACAGTTTCTGTTATAAGCTACTGAAATCCTTGCTTCTGATTGGTTATCAGCGGATTTGTCACTGACTTTTGTCATTTGTCATTGAAAAGAGGCTTTGTGAAACGGGCCCCAGGATGCAGAGCGAGGCCTCCTGTATGGAGCTGGCCCTCGAAGGGGAGAGGTTGTGCAAGGCGGGGAACTGCCGGGAAGGGGTGCGTTACCTGGAGGCCGCCGTCGAGGTCGGAACCGATGACCTGAAAACACTAAGTGCCATCTACAGTCAGCTAGGCAACGCCTATTTCTATCTGGAGGACTATGGCAAGGCCCTGACCTACCACAAGCATGATCTGACTCTAGCGACGTAAGTACAGGCCAGTGATAATAATACAAACTTAATTTCCATAAATCTACCAAAAGAATGATCAAAGTGCCTTCATAATGAAGTATTTATACCTATTACCCTGATTTTAGTCAAGCTGCCTGAAAATAAGGCACTTCAATCACTCAAGTAAGTCTTCTGCCAACCAGAAGGTACCAATTCCCTGCACATGGGTAAAGAGTGGCAAAAAGAGATTAAAGAAGAAGTTGGTTTGAATGTAAGGATAAAAATCAGAGAAACAGATGAGTGAAAGTTTCAGAAACTTTGTCCAAAGAATTAGAAAGTTGTTGATTGATACTGACTTGGTTCAACTTCTTGTTGTTGGTAGATATCTTTTTCAAGTACAGTATTTTTTGTTGTTGTTAAACAATGCCACCTTGGATATTGTACTGTATGTACATGTACATGTATTGTTCAAAATCAGATCAAAGTAACAAACTCACATTGAATAGAATGACAATACACAGTCAAACCTATATCAACCCCCAAAGGGAATCACAAAATTGGTCTTTGTAGACAGGTTCCTTTAGTACATGTTTCAATGAGAAACCATTTTCAAGGGAAACCAAAAATGTGGTCTTTGACTCTTTGTAGACAGGTGGTCACTATTAAAAGCAGGTTTGACTGTATATGATGTTTTTGCCACATTTGTCATTTCAAATTCAGGGTTTCCTTCTTTGATGTTCCATCTGTACTGTAGGGTTATTCTATTATTGCTATCATCATTATCACCATCATCATCATCGTCATTATCATTCATATCATCATCATCATCATCATCATATCATCATCATCATCATCATCATCATTATCATCAGCATCATTCATATCATCATCATCATCATCCTTATCATTGTCATTATCATAACCATCATCATCCATATGACCATCATTGTCATTATCATCATCATTGAAATCATTCTCACAGTTCAGTGTGCTGACAGAACTCCTTTGTCTCTTTACAGATCGATTGGTGATAGACTTGGAGAAGCCAAAGCTAGTGGTAATATTGGCAATACACTGAAAGTTCTAGGAAAGTTTGATGAAGCCATCTGCTGTTGTCAAAGACATCTAGATATATCGAGAGAGCTCTCGGAAAAGGTAAGGACAGTCGATCTGATATTCCTCAATTGTAATGCCATTAAACATAAGAACACTGGCCCTGTCTTACAAAGAGTTGTGATTGATTCAAAGTGATTCCAAGTCCTTTAATCATTGCATACTTATAGTCTGTTATTCCTCATACAGATTTGAAATTAATTGTTCAATAGTCTCAAGTTGAGTTGCGATGGATCAATTCTGACTCTTTATGAGACAGGGTCCTTGTCATACTTTATAGATCATCTTTATCTACAGCTGCCTTTCTGTCTGTACATGTTCAGTTTCAATGCAAGTAAAAGTCCAAATATATTTTCACTGATCAGGCAGTGAGATGTAAAGACCTAAATAATTGGTTATTTTTACTTGTACATGTATGTACAATGTACAATGTAGGCTTGCGTGCAATGCACAGTTGAATCTAGCCACAATGTACTCTATATTCATAATCCTGTAGCTTCATATTGTATTTGACTTTTTATTGAGTGCAGGGATGAATTCTTCAATGCTCATCACATGAATTATATCCAATATCACCCTAAACAGATAGAGTTACATGTAATAAGCCACGCTCAAAATATATTTACTGCTATTTATAGAGCATTGACTACTGAAAGACTGTACATGTACTTTGAAACTAGTACACTGCACTTGAATGTTCTTTGAATTATTATTCTTTAGTCAATTTATAATGTGCATGACAATACTCACGTAAGTCTGTTAAATGTTATTAATCAAATGCATGATGCATGCTGAATGGTTATAATAGACAGGCTGTAAGATACTGTTTCCACCTACATGTAGTCTTGTACAAAAGATTCCACACATATGTACAAGCGCTATTTCAACATCAGTTTAAGAGCGTTATTAATCGAGGTTGTACAATATTTTCCCAAACTCCTCAACTAACTGCTCAGTATTATATTACCTTAGTTGTTCTGTGTTTAAGTATTTCCAGATTTTGCTTATTATGTAGGAGTTGTTTGTAAACAAATTTTATGCTTGTGTTCCTGATTCGATTAATTAAATAGACTATTTTCCAGTCCGAAGGTTTGCATCCTTTGCAGTAATTTCAATTTGGAAAGAAATTTTGGCTTGCACAAAAGGGTGCGTTTATCATCCCATTCCTGGCCTAGAATCAGCGTTTTTAAACATGTTTCAGGTAGATTTGCATGGTGATAAACGCAAGCTTGTTTTCAAACATCTATATGGGTATATTGAAATGCTGAAACAAAGTGCGTTTTGAATGTGAAAATGAGCCAGAATCATGTTTCTGAGAGATGATAAACGCAAAGCTGTTTTGAAACACATACACATGTATCAGACCTTCCCAGGCTAATTTCCGGTTCAGAGAAATAACGCACGCCATGTGCTGTGGCCTAGTTGACCTCCGAGCAACTCTCTGCTTCCTGGGTCAAACGGCGCAGAGCAGTTGCACAGAGACAAGGCCTTTATTTTGAATCGTGACAAGTTAATCATGACATCCCGCAAATCACGTTTGTATAATGGGTTTGATATGTATGTATAGAAATGTTGTTTCTGAGTGGCAAAAGATGATAAACCCACCCAAAGATTGCACACTTGATCTTGTAATTAAAAACAAGATAGAAAAAGTCTTGGAACCAGTGGGATTTGAACCCTCCATCTACTGCTTGCTGGGCAGGGACTCTACCACCAAGCCATCACTTGTCCATAACACAGTCACCTTGAACTGGAAACAAATACCTCGGCTCACCTAATTTCTAACTTATTAATATATTATTTATCAGTCTGCCATTAGGACAATAGGCTAGCTGAAATATTTGGCTTCCGTGGATTACTTTCAATTTGTAATTTTTTTTGGCTTGCTTTCAGGTTTTTTTCATGATTTCAAGACTTCAATTGGACACCTGTTACCTTTTTATATCACTGGTCGATAGTTGTGTATGCTTTTTTCAAAAATTAAATTAAAAAGCTGGAAAGTATTTAGACAGCTGAGACTGAGACATTAATGGAATCTCAGTAAACAAATGTTGTATTATTTCACCGAACTCCATTTTCAGTTTGCACATCATTAAAATGCACATCATTAAAATCCTTTAATGATGTGCAATAAGGCTGCGACGGGTAGTCGAATGCTCGAGTACCCGCACGGTTGACAACTACTCGGGTACAATTTCTCGTACCCGAATATTCGGCCGCAAAAAAAAAAAAAAATTTAAAAAAAAAAAAAAAAAAAAAAATGTCCAGGCCCACGCTTACCCGTGCCAGGGAGAGCGGCGTCCGCTGGCATGGTACCGTCGGTAAAAATGTTTACCAACTCAAGCACTGTCAAACTCACCTTTCAGAAACTGGGACCAAATGTCCAGATTTCTGTTTGGACTTGGAGGAAAATGGATTATTCTGCCATCTTTGGTTTTTAAAACAGCATTGTTTACTGTTATTATTCTTATTAAATCGGCACCTTCAACTGCAACTCAAAGTAAAATTGCATGCGTTTTCAGCGAGGGATCTGAGAAACTGCCGAGTGGTATGGTAGTGGCAAAAAAAGAAAAGAAAGAAAAAAAATCAAAAAATCAAAAAATTAAAAAAAAATCAAAAAAAATCAAAAAAATTCAAAAAAATTCAAAAAAATTATAAAAAAACATGGCGTCCGAATACTCGAGTATTCGCCTGTGAGCATTGGAGTGTACTCGGGTACCTCATTACACTGTTGTGCACAGCCCTAATGTGCAATGTACCACTTTTGCTAGAAACTGTTTCAGTCCGTGGGCTGCATGTTCAGTGTTTATTTGATAACAATAAACAAATAGCATGAAAGTGTTCTGTGCATGTATAATGTACAAGTACATGTATTCTGATAAATACATGTGTAGGCAGTGATCACCCTGAACTCATATTCTAGAAGGATGCCATGAACTGATTTCAAATCAAAACATGTTGCAACAAAGGTTTCCTACTATGACGTTGCTTGAGTGATTGGAGAAAGTGGTTGTCACGGTGATTTGAGGCTTCTGGATATTCTTTTTGATGAATAATTCTAAGGAGTGGAAGGTAACCTCCATGCTTTAAGCTGTTATCAATGAGTAATCATACCAAATGGATTAAATGGTCCTCCAGTACTCAAGCTTGCAGACTTTCATCTCTATTGGATATTTTATTTGATGGTACATGTATATAAATCTGTCTTGCAGCCTAGACTGAATTGTACACATTTTCAACAATTAAAAACAAAATGCATACACTGTAAGAACATGTAAACATACTATACGGACATGTAAACATACTATACCAACATAATTACTTTCCAGTAGGATTATAGTGATTATACCAACATTTTTTAAAGGAAATAACAAATAATACGTGATTAGTCATGATAAATGTGATCCATAATTACATGATTAATATTTATTAGTCAATTGTCTAATTTTCCATCTAAATTGGGAAAAGAAAGAAGTAAAAGCAAATATGGTGTCGATATGTTTTTATTTGTCAAAAAATTACACTGATTTACACTGTATATACCATCAAAGGTTTTTATGTTTGTCATTGAGAAGAGAAAAGAAAAGATATATTGGTGCAAATTGAAATAAAAAAAAGGTAAGGAAGTGAAGAGGAAAGACGGATGAAGAGAAGAGAGAGTCTGAACGTAGAAGGCTGGAGTTAGGAAGAACAATTAGAATAATCATCAACGTCATCGCATGTCGATTACTGTGAAATACCACCATTTTCTTGCGTGAATAATGATGATGGCAAATGGCAAAGAATTCAAAGGAAATTTGTAATGAACATGTCTGTACATGTAAAATATCAGTAAACATGCCATATCACCCTATTCTGGTTCTTTCGCTAATGAAGCAAATGATGAAGAACTTATCAAATCAAGTTCTCGCATCGTGGGTTTGAAGGATAATGAGTACTGTATGAATAGCTTCATGGTATTTCTTGAAATATTATCAATATTGAGATGATGTTGTTGAGTTGTAATATCAATTTCATGGTATAGTGATAATAATACAGTACATGATACTATTACTGATACATGTACATTGTGATGATCATTACTTTATGATGCAGTATACTGTATATACATAATATTGTACATACATGTACCTACTGTACATGTACCATTGGAGGAAGGAAGGATACTAGGCAAAGTTAACATACACATGTACACTTACAATGTATAATGTATATTAATGTACTACAATGTACATGTATACTGTAGCCAATAAATGTTATACAATGAAAAGGGAAGGTAAGGCACTGTCAAATCTAGGCAATTTGTTAACATACCGGTACACTTGATGTACAGCAATGTACATTGTACACTGTAGCCAATGAATATGAATACAATAAAATGTAGTAATCAGTATAATGGGATAGTGTATATTCAGTAGGGCACTGTAAAATCTAGGCAATGTTTACTTTGTCCAATAATGTACAGGACAATGTACCTGTGCCCAATGATATTGAATGTAATTTAATGATGACATGATTTTGTGATGCTGTATTTACAGGAACAAAAAAGCAGAGTGCTGTACAATCTAGGCTGTGATTACATTGTACAGTCAAACCTGCTTTAGTGACCACCTTTATAGAAAGAACACCTGTATTTAAAAACCACATTTTTTGTTACCCTTGAATATGGTTTCTCATTTAAAGATAAAGCTGAGTTCTGGTCATGCGATTGCATTGTGAAAGAAACGGTGTGGAATCGATCAGAAAAGGTTGATCATCTAGCGTATACATGTAAGTTTGGTGTGTACTGTAAGGTTCTGGAATCATCAAAATGATAAGAAATTTGGCCCAGTCTTGGTAAAGTTACAAGCACTGTACACAGAAAGATGTATATGGGACTACACAAACATGTGGCATAAAAATCTGTCTCGATTTTTATGCTGTTACTTGCCATATTTAGAATATTAAGGTATTTGAAGAGCCATGCTTTTTAGGGAACATTTTTGATCAGATGTTCTTCCACACTTGTATAATAACAATGATAACGCTCACAAATTATTTTCAACCTCCTCCCAGAACCCCACCTTCTCTTTGAACCTGTATTAAAGGAACCTGTACATAAAGACCACCTGCACATGTACATGTAGACTAATTTTCATGATTCCCTTGAGCGGTCTTTATGTACAGGTTTAAATGTACCTACATATATGATGTCCTATACAATACAATGCTAGACCATGTTCTGATGTTGTGATCCTTTCTTTACAGGTGGGGGAAGGCAGGGCACTATACAATCTAGGCAACGTGTACCACGCCAAAGGAAAGCATGCTGGGCGGAGTGGGCATCAAGATCCGGGAGACTTCCCTCAAGAGGTTACAGACTGCCTTAAGCAAGCCATCCAGTTTTATGAGTGAGTATACATAGAAAGAATTAGCTCGTTATCGGCAGGGATGCTCTTCCGTTATGATTAGCGATTTTCAGTGGCAGAATGAGGCCTTAAAAAGATGTTGTATTGCCCTTTTACGAGGGTCGGTCGGTCTGATTTTTTTTTTTTTTTTTTTCCTTTTTTTTTTTACTCCCTCTTTGGGCTGATATTTCTCAGTTTTGAATCCTTTAATACAATTCTTTTCTAAAAAACGGTTACAAAAAAAATATGTTGGGGTTGGTCGCAAAGGGCAATACAACATCTTTAAAAAAAAGGCCTAATAGTGATTTATGTGTAGTGCTCAGTCTATGAAGTGGTGAGAGGAAGGCATGAGAACGAGAGGCTGACCAAAGAGAAGGCTGCAGGGTTCCCACGACCATGGAAAATTGAAGAAGAACAATCTCTCCCGAAGCCAGGGAAATTGTGGATGTGTGCTGTGTGTGGCAATAGAAGCCTTTCAGTTTCCTCTGTCAGTAGACCTGGTATTTTTTTGCCGCTTGGATGCCTCAATCCATCCCAAAACGGTATTTATCTGGTCATGGAAAAAAGGCGACAAATTCCTGGGTCATGGAAAGTCATGCAATATGGTTCTCAGATTTCAACCCTGAGATTGGTTAATTGTATTGAAGACAAAGAAAGGTTTATTGAGAATTAGCTACAGATAAGATGAGGTACATGTATATAGAGGTTGAAGACTCCCCCCCCCCCCCCCTCTACCCCTTACTGAGGGGACCCACAGGTAGATGATGAGGAGGGGGAGGAAAAGGATAAGAAAGAAGAAGAGGAGCAAGGGGAGAAGGATTATGAAGAAGAAGAGGAGGAGGGGGAGAAGGATAATGATGACGATGACTGTAAGAAGCCTGAATGAAATTTAATTCTGGTGTAGTATACCAGCAGACAAGTGTCTATCAAGACACAATATCTTTATAGAATGACAGAAAAATATAGTTCCTCACAGGATCGATAAAAGAGAATAGCATTCGGCCTCTCATAACATGTGATAATGTAGGTATCAAACTATATTCTTAAATGAGAGAATGATAACCAGGGCATTCAGTGTTACTTGTGCTATTTTATTAGAATGACATGCAGATTCTAAAATCATTTATCTTTTGTCAGTCCCACATATTTAACATTTTGAAGGTAGTTCTAATATATACTCAAACACACTTAGCATACATGTAACACAAAAAAACTGCTCATGTATGTGTCAGTTGACATATATCAAAACAAACATTTTATATGTTCAGCAGCAAGAAGGTCCTTAAGTCTGTGTTAAAGTATATGAGTTAAGACCTTCCTGGTTTCAAACAGACTATTTCTTTTTTAGAGCAGAACATACATCCGCTCTGGACCACTTTTCATCTTTCCGATGGTTCCTCCAGGTCCTTCAAAGACTCCATTAAAAATACAGCAATCTGTTCACAATTTTGACTGTGCCACATGACTTTGGATGTGAACCCTGTGTGACCTGCAGCTGATAGCTTGCTACCCTAGGGGCGATTACCGAATGCAGTGTTCATCCATGAATCACATTAATATGCTCTTCACACTTGAGAGGGTTTTCTGAGCCCCATACTATTTGCCTAACCAGGGCTAAAGAAGTCCACGCCACCGTTCTCTAAGGAAATGGTTAACCCTAGACTATCCCTGATTGGATTCGGTGTTTCCACCGTCATAAGTTAGCACAGATTTTCCGCAACCCCGCACTAATTTTACTTCTGTTCTCATATGAGCTCTTAGCACCGCATTTCACAAGATAGCACAGCAATTGCGGTGCTAGCCCTGCTTTTTTCCAGGGCCAAACAATCCATACTGTTGGTCGGGTAGCCCTTTTTGTGATTAAAAAAACAAAACATTATACATGTAGGCAAAACTAACAAAAAGTTCAACTATTTACTTGAATGACCCTGTCAGAATGCTAATGTACCTTTAATGCAGACCTAAAATATTAATTGATTCTTTATAACTGTCCTGGCTGGGTCTGTCTTTCCTACATAAAGTTTTTAACGAGGTGGCACATTCTTGCGTAACTACAAGTAGTGGGTCTTTTAAACCACTTGTTTGTTGTGTTACAACATGGACAGAGATGTTTAATGTGCATGAATGGATTGTCTTTTTGAGATTTGCAATATTTTTGTTGCTATATCAGGCAAATCTAGATTCATCACGTTTGTAGTTTGTTAAAGGAATGTGCATTAATTATGGCTGAATTATTACTAGAAAAGCTTCATGGTAAGAACAGAAACCTCTAGGAGCTATTTTGTAATTGATACGTTTTCTTTGAGCCATCACAACGTTAGCTCATATCATTAAGCAATGATTTATGAGATTTGCAATGTTTTTGTTGCTATTTCAAGCGATTTTATTTCATCAAGTCTGTCCTTACAAAGGACTTCTTTGTCAGAGAGGTGCATTAACGAACGAATTATCACCAGATCGACAGCTTGATTGTAAGAAAAAAACTAACATAGGCCATGTATCGTAATTGATATGTTTGCTTGGAGCTATACCCTATACCCTATAATTATGTTGGCTCATGTATATCACACACGTCACGGACCCATAATTTTTCTTTTATTAAAGGGGTGTGCCTTAGAAATATGGCTAATTTATCACCACATTATAAAAACAAAATCATATCAGATTTCTTTGTTTGATTGCTCAGATTCAACCAAAGACATACTTGCATTGGGCAAGCTTATCTTCTTGATTTTAAAGGTATAGACCAGTTCTGGTCATGCGATTGCATTGTGAAATCGATCAGAAAAGGTTGATCATCTAGCATATAAGTATTGGTGTGTACTGCAAGGTTGTGGAATCATCAAAATGATACAAAATTTGGCACAGTCTTGGTAAAGTTACAAGCACTGTACACAGAAAGATGTATATGGGACTACTTGATATATATCCAGTCCAGATAGGTATAATAATTCACCAAATATATCAATTAGTACCAATAGGTGGTTTCCCGGCAAAATTTGTCTCATCAGTCATCACGTATTAGTTAAAACATATATTCTTTCACATGATTGGTAATAAGAGCTACCATTTCATTTTTTGAAATGGAAGCGTTTCCAAAACTGGTCTTTACCTTAATCATAAAAAAAAAAGGAATACCCTGGTAGAGAGCATCCGCTGCAGAGGCATTGCTCTCTTCA
This sequence comes from Strongylocentrotus droebachiensis, assembly GCA_035222895.1. Lineage (NCBI taxonomy): Eukaryota > Metazoa > Echinodermata > Echinoidea > Camarodonta > Strongylocentrotidae > Strongylocentrotus > Strongylocentrotus droebachiensis. The sequence goes on along the minus strand of JAVYIG010000176.1, from coordinate 1,498 downwards.
GTAATGCTAATTTTTGGATAGCCTCTTTGCACAGATAACCTGTTAAATCTTTCAAGGTGAACTCCCAAAGGAATCGGCATGCGGTACATTGCCCAGGTTCATTCATTCACGATCTATTTCACATGTCTCTCCCATCCTCCTGAATGTGTTTGTCCTGGCAGTGGGAACATGCGTTGGGCGTAACCGTTGTACATACCTGTATGTACATGTATGTACTAGGCTTGGGAGCGAGCGCCGAGTACCCGACTCTAACCGATTCTGAAATCCAGAGCCGAGGAGTCGACTCCAATCTCTAGAGAGTCGATTACTCGAGCACGTCGGTTCCGAGAAAAGGAGTCTCGGTTCCAAGATAAGAGTCGACTCCACAGCACAGATAATGAACAAAATCAAAGCAGAATGCATGCGAGCGATGGGCGCACTAGCAGCATGCGATTTTGATACACACATTTGTGTGTGTACCTCCTTCGTAGTACTGTGCATCAGATGTATTAGGTTCATGATCAGAGTGAGGTGTGTGTGCTAACTGCTGCCCCCCCCCCCCCCCCCCAGCTGAACGTTTGACCTTTGGTGAATGCGCAAGAGTGTTGGAACAATGGCCCCATTTTCTCTCCTCTTGGAGCCTGTGTGATACTGATCAACAAGTTGATTCATGTTTTCTCTCGTGCGCAAACTGATTTATGTGATTTGTGTTTACACACTCTCTCTCTCTCTCTCTATCCCTAGTCTCCCCCTTCCCCTAGACATCAGACGTTTAGTTTTCTTCCTCAAATAAACTAAATCACACAACTCACAATTTCCTCCTCCTTTCTCTCCCTTGAATTCTCCTCATCAGGTTTTTTTTCTTCTTAAAAATAAGTTTGACAGGTCTACAATTTATATGTACATTCTCCCATCCCCCTATCTCTTGTATCCTTCAGTTATTTTTTTTTCCTCACAAGAATAAATGTGGCAGGTCAACATCTCCCCTTCTCGCATCCCCTTCTGTTATTATTTTTGTCTCAGGAATAAGTTTTCCAGATCTACATCTCTCTGTCTTGTGTTCTTTTGGGGGGTATTTAAACAAGAATAATTCAGGCAAGCCAAGTGTCCCCTCTCGCTGTGGCATTAGCGCCATCTCTAATAGTGGCTGAAAATGCAGACTAGTTATTCAGAAACCATGATCCAGCGCTGTTATCTGTTGTTTAGAAAGCATGTGGTTGCCACGCGCTGGGGCTGGGGTCATTAAACTGCTTGGGTATTTTGGCATTGCGCGGGCGGGCGGCCATGTGAGCATGAGTTATTTACACTTAGCTCTTAGATAAAGATAGGTCCCTGGGAGGAGAGCCAGCGGGCCAGGCATGTTTCGGATATATTTCATTTATTTTAGGCAGGGAATCAGAATCTTTAGTTTTACATGACGACTTCTTACTCTGATAATGGATTGTTTACCATATTTTTAGTGGAAATAATTGTTCTGCATATCTTACATTTTAGCAGTGTAAGTACGAGTTGATTATTC